>SJYO01020080.1:116407958-116652681 GCA_006410555.1 Capra ibex
TATATCTAGTTACCTTGTTTTATCTTTCGGGTCTCTATTTAGGTGCGTGGATGTCTGTGGAATAGAAGCTGTTTCCTCCGTTCTTATATGTTACCTCTTTTCTGTTAGAGAAATTGTTCACCACGACCCTTTTGACCAGTTGGTGAACATTTTCTTACTTTGATCTAGTGAAAGATTGTGGTGTGTGTTTTTATTTGAGTTTTACCTAATTTCTAGATTTACATTCTGGTCTTTGATATTTTGAGGATCTCCTCTTGTATCCGTTTTGTGAGAGTCTGTATTTAGTGTCGTCCGAGGAGATACTGGGTGGAGGGTCTTATAACCTTTATTTTCGTTTTTATTTGTTTACCCTAGATTAATTTTAATTTTCGAAGAAGTGTTTTTTTCTTTGATATTCGTTCCACTTATCTGTCGGAAGACTTACCCTCTTTTATTATCGTTTCCTTCGTTAACTGTTTGTTGATTGGAGTTTTTATATGTTCGTTGAGGACGTCGAGTTAAGGTCTTTTCATTTGTTGGGTTAGTTTTTTACCCGGTTTCTTGATTTGTCTGTAAAGAGGTTTCTTCTGTATGTCTACCGATTGTTTGTGTACTTTATGTCTACCGATTGTTTGTGTACTTTTCTACGAGTTGTAGTGAGTAATGGTCTCTTTACGTTTAGTTTTGGTGTTACTCCATGGTAAAGTGCGATCAGTCTTACCGACGTTGGGTTTTCAGATGTTCGTTATTTACGACCTCTCCCACACCTCTTTTCCCTTGGGAGAATGTGACAACTACCCTTACGTTTGATCATATCGGTGATACCTCTTGTCACACCTCTAAGGTTCGTAGACGGACGTTACGCCCTCTGAGCCCAAGTTAAGGACCCAGTCCTTCCAGGGGACCTCTTCCTTTACCGTTAGGTGAGGTCGTGAGAACGGACCTTTTAGGGTACCTACCTCCTCGGACGTCCGATGTCAGACACCCCAACGTTTCTCAGCCTGTGCTGACTCGTTGAAGTGAAAGTGAAAGTGATACTGGGTCATTAGGGTGACGACCCGTATGTGTGGTTGGTTCCTTTGGTCTTAACTTTCTCTGTGTACATGGGGTTACAAGTAACGTCGTGACAAATATTATCGGTCCTGTACCTTCGTTGAATCTACAGGTAGTCGTCTACTTACCTATTTTTTCGACACCATGTATATGTGTTACCTCATAATGAGTCGGTAATTTTTCTTATGTAAACTTAGTCAAGATTACTCCACCTACTTTGACCTCGGCTAATATGTCTCACTTTATTCGGTCTTTCTTTTTGTGGTTATGTCATATGATTACGTATATATACCTTAAATCTTTCTACCGTTACTATTGGGACATACGTTCTGTCGTTTTCTCTGTGTCTACATATCTTGTCAGAAAACCTGAGACACCCTCTCCCTCTCCCACCCTACTAGACCCTCTGACCGTAACTTTGTACGTAATTACAGTATATTCTTTGCTTAGCGGTCAGATCCAAGTTACGTACTATGTCCTACGAACCCCGACAACGTGACCCTACTGGGTCTCCCTACCCTACCCCTCCCTCCACCCTCACCCCAAGTCCCACCCCTTGTGTACATGTGGGCACCACCTAAGTGCAACTACATACGGTTTTGATTATGTTATGACATTTCATTAATCGGAGGTTAATTTTATTTATTTAATTTTAATTTTTTTTGATGAAGGGAAACTTTTTCTTACCCCCGTACCAATCTCCTGTGTCCTCGGTTAAACTTCTTCGGGGTGGTCGGTTTCGACACGGTTCAATTCTTTGTTTTATTATTACTATCGTAGCCCGTTATTGGGTATCTTATTTTATTTATAGGTACTCAGGTATGACTATGTTTATTAACTTATTTCTGTAGTTGCCTTCCATTCCTTGTTACCCTATCGAGAAAGATTGTCTTCTTGGGATTAATCATTTACATCTTTCTTACTCCTTTTAGGTATTAGTTTTAATCCGTTTGTATTGTCATTTCGACGACGACGATTCAGTGAAGTCAGCACAGGATGAGACACGCTGGGGTCTCTGCCGTCGGGTGGTCCGAGGGGGTAGGGACCCTAAGAGGTTCGTTAATTGTGACCTCACCCAACGGCAAAGGAAGAGGTTACGTACTTTCACTTTTCATTTTCACTTCAACGAGTCAGCAAAGGCTGGGAGTCGCTGGGGTACCTGACGTCGGAAGGTCCGAGGAGGTAGGTATCCTAAAAGGTCCGTTCTCATGACCTCACCCCACGGTAACGGAAGAGGCTTGTCATTTCGTCGAGGTCCGTTGATGGTGATTTTTTTTTACGTATATAGTCCCGTACTTTCAAACTTTTCTTTATCCTATCTTTCAACGAGTCCCTTGGTCCTCTTGTTCTGCCCCATTAAAAGTACTTATTCTCGTGGGTCGATTACCGGACTCTCTTTTTGGTGTGGTTGGTCGTCCCGGGTGGTCTAAGGGGGGAGTGGTCGAGGGGCGAGGGGGTGGGGTGGGACAAGTGTCGACTCGAAGTAGAAACGAGTCACTGGGTATTTACGACTGGGTCAAAAGTAAATACTGAGACGGAAAGACAAAGATGTGACCGGTAGGAGGGAGAAAACGTCAAGAAACAGGACCATCGGGTAATCTAGTGGACCTCTCGAAAGTTTTCAGGAAGACCCAGTATGGGGTCTGGTTAATTTAGTCTGAAAGTCCTCCTCCCGGAGTCGGGAGTCCTCAAAACTTTCGAAAGGTCTACTAAGGTCTCACGTCGGTTCCAACTCGTGATGGTGATATATTATTAAAAATAAATCGGTACAATTATAGTGTCACGTCCTTTTTCTGTTCAGATTGGAAGAGACGAAAGACCGTTTCACTAAAGTTGTGTATACTGTCTATCTTCCTGCGTTATAAATTAGAAAATGTGTAGCCGTGAACTGTCTTTATTCCCCCCTTCGTCGACCTTCGTTTACCAATTCTTAAGCGGTTTTCCTTTCTTTAAAGGACTCATGATTGAAGAAACACCGAGTGATGTGCCCAAGTACTACACTGTGTTTTGACTTAATCTTTTTCTAGTCAGGGAGTGCGACTCTCAGACTCTACCTAATATGATACTTATTACACGACTCACAGTGGGTCGACTTTTCGATACTCTCAATCCCTAACTCCCTCCCCACTAAAAGTCGGTCCTTTATTGTCCTCAGAAACATCTCCCCCACCGTAAAGTGTCCCGGACCCTCCTACCCACCCTTCACTTTTGAACCTCGGTTCTCCTTCCTACAACACTTTCCCGTCTCTATTTGTCCACACTCTGACACCTCTCCTCCGTCCCCTGCCGTCCATCAGGATAAGGGGTCCGACCTTCTCTTATTTCTGTGATTATAAACTTTATCAGACAGTGAAACATCAAACCCATGATAAGGGGTAACTTTTAAACCAATGTAGAACTGTCCTTCAACACTCTTAGTCCAATAAACGAAAAATGTAAGTATTGACTCACCAAGACACCATTTCTTAGACGGACGTTACATCCTCTGAGTCCAAGTTAGGGATCCGGTCCTTCTAGGGGATCTTTTCCTTTACCGTTGTGTGAGGTCATAAGAATGGACCCTTTAAGGTACCTGTCTCTTCGGACCGTCCGATGTCAGGGACCCCAGTGTTTGTCGGTTTGTGGTACAACTTGATTTGTTGTTGTGTTGTGAGTGTTGGACTACACTACTCAGGTTTCACAACCCCCGGAACACTTACGTAATTATACATAAAGTTAGAACTTTCCGGAGTCTAATTTAATGTCTCCTCCTTTGAACCTCTAATTTTTTGTGGTCGATAAAGTTACCACTATTGTAAGGGATACTCCATGTTCAGACCGGTAGACGGTAAAGGTTATAATAATAAAATGGAGTTATTTGTCTCCTATTATGGTCCGAAAACACTCAATTCTACTTCAAACCCACACTTCTACTCTTTATAGAGCCAATCGTTCCTTTTTATCGCTGGGTGTGCAGCAGCAGTAGGGAGGCTCAGTACTCACGGACGACTGTCGAGTCGTCCACCTCGGTCCTTCGGGGCGTCGACAAGGGACCGACGACCGGTTCCGATAATGGTACCGTTGCGGGGACCCCACCCTCCCCGTCGAATCGGACACTTTGGTGGTCGTAAATTTTTCATTGTGTTTACTAGGACCTAACCTAGGACGCCCTCTTTTTTTTAAGGATATCTTTACGGGAGAAATTTCTATATTAACCCTGTCTACCCGAGTTAAACTCACACTTAACACCCAATCTACCCGCAAAGGGTTTAAAGTCACACGAAGTCCGAGTGGACCACCCGAACCGTTTTGTGTCTACCGGCCTGGGGTGGGGGTCTCAAAGGTCTAAGTAATACCGACTCCTCCTTCGATTGTTAGACACAAAGAGTGATTTCTAAAGTTTACCACGACTACGACGACCATACCCCAGCGTGTGACTCTTAGTGACATACTGTGTGACCGTAACGTAGTTACAAGTAAAGGACTCAAACTAGAAAAATGACATCAATACAATTCCTTTATAGGAAGCAGAATCTTTTGTCCTCCTAAATCCTGTTTCCCCGTTGTCCAGACGTTGAATGACAGTGCACCAAGTCCTTTTTTCATCTATCTATTTGTCTTATTGTTTCGTTTACACCCTTTGTTGTTGACCATTTGGACCTACTTTAATTTTCTGCGAATGTGGAACCTTTTTTTCAATACTGGTTGGATCTGTTGTATATAATTTTTCGTCTCTGTAATGAAACGGTTGTTTTCCAGGTAGATAAGTTCCGATAACAAAAAGGTCATCAGTACATATCTACACTCTCAACCTGATATTTCTTTCGACTCGTGGTTTCTTAGATACGAAAACTTGACACCACAACCTCTTCTGAGAAGTCTCAGGGAACCTGACGTCCCTCTAGGTTGGTCAGGTAGGATTTCCTTTAGTCAAGACTTATAGGTAACCTTCCTGACTACGACTTCGACTTTGAGGTTATGAAACCGGTGGACTACGTTTCTTGACTAAGTAAACTTTTCTGGGACGACCTTTTCTAACTTCCACCCTCCTCTTCCCCTGCTCTCCTACTCTACCAATCTACCGTAGTGACTGAGTTACCTGTACTCAGACTCATTTGAGGCCCTCAACCACTACCTGTCCCTCCGGACCGCACGACGTCAGACACCTCAGCGTTTCCCAGTCTGTGCCGACCTTCTGACTTGACTTTACTTGACTTGACTTGACTTGACTTTAAATCTACCTCCTATATACCCTCAAATGATACAAGACGTTGAAAAGATCATCTAGGTTTAATGTAAATTTAATTATTAATTTTTAATTACATTCCTTTCTTTCAATATCAAATAGTAGTTCTAGACAAGTTATACCATCGGTGCTGGATGTGTACCAATAAATGTAAATTTAATTAAATTTAATTTATTTCAAGTTGTAACCTCTTCCGTTACCGTTGGGTGAGATCATAAGAACGGACCATTTAGGGTACCTACCTCCTCGGACCATCCTACGTCGGGTACCCCAGCGATCCTCGACCTGTGTTGACTCGTTGAAGTGAAAGTGAAAAATGAAAGTACGTAACCTCTTCCGTTACCGTTGGGTGAGGTCGCAAGAACGGACCTCTTGGGGTCCCTGCCCTCTCGGACCTCCCGACGGCAGAGACCCCAACGTGTCTCAGCCTGTACTGACTTCGCTGAATCGTCGTTTCAAGTTGTAAGTCGAGGAGTTGGTGCGATCGGTATGAAGTAGTCCACGATTTCTCAGTATACACTGATCGTTGATGGTATAACCTGTCACACTCCTCGACGTAATCCGTAATGACTGTTTTACTTCCGTGCCGGGGTCGGGGAAGAGGAGTAAGGTGTCCGTGTCTGGGCCCTACTTCCTCAATCGAGAACACTAAGACTGAACAAAGAAGGAAAGAAGTCAACTCAACCGACCTTTCTTACAATTCCACGAATAACAAGAACTCTCTTCGTACTCTTTCGTGTTTCGGAAGATGTCAACACGGGTCTTTTATTAGATATTTCATTGGTAACTGTAAACAAGTTCCTAAAAACGTTTCTTACAGGGTCCTACTCGTACATCCGGTGTCGAACTCCGGTATCCTTTTTGACAATAGACTCTGGACAAACACTCCCTTTACAAATACCGTTTTCTTCAAACGACTCAAATCCCAAATCCTTATTAATTCTTATCAGTCTTCGGACAAATCCTCTGTCACTCGAATCTATGATCCCGTTTGTCGTAAATTTTTCTGTTCTTTATTTGACTCCTTATACCATACACCGGGTCTGTATTTGTATTCAATGTTACATTAGTGTTCATTTGTGCTAAGACTTTCTTAACGACTTCGTCCTTGAGACAAACTTCCCGTTGTTACTCTGTTATTAGACCCACTCCCCTTTGACTTTTACAGTTTGGAGACTGGATTACGAAAACTTTTTCATATTTTCTTTTGGACTATGAACTTTATTTGTACATCAGGGCATGGAGCTAGGTCTCCGATGTAGTAAAGGACGGCTGTGACGAATAGGGAAGTCCGACTAGGGGACCGACGACCTCGACCTGAGGCTGTCCTGTCGTGTTTATAACTCGTAATGGTAGTAGTGTGTTTCAAGGTGGTTTGTCAAGAATGATGTCACTTTTTATAAAATGTTGACTCTTTCAGAGACACCTTTTAATTCACACGACTTTCGTCGTCGTCTCCATCGTCATTGTCATTTTCGTTACCCTCAGTCAACAAAGGGTGTCTTCCATCAAATAATTGACTTACCCCGTTTTTCTTTTGTACCAGTTTAATACCGACTACCTAGTGTCACATCGATGTAAACATTTAGGGACCTAAAAAGTACCTAGTCACTGTATTAATGCCCTCATCCACAAGAATCGGTGTAAGACTTGTGGAGTAGTAAAATGACTAAAAGAATTGTTAGGTAACCTACTTCCTCTTTATTCGTGAATTTACAAAACCAATAAAAAGAAAAAAAGAGGAGGAAGAGGAAGTTCGTCTCCTCCTTGTTCTAAACTACCCGTTTGAGGGTCGTTCCGACACGGTCCCTCTGACAGGACTTCCCCTTATCGATTCTGGACCTGTCATAGTTTAAAAGTTTATAAGATTGAACCGATGACCAAAGTAAAGCGTACTGTGTGGTCGATGACACATTTCATTTAGTTCCGACTCAAAACAACGATAGAAATGAGGAAGGTTCAACGAAGAGGAGGGAGAAGAAAAGACGTAGAGTTTATGGGTCGTGAGAGACTCGGTTTGTCCGGACGGTGGGTGAGATTTCTCGTTGAAGAAAGAAGGATCGTAGTAAAGAGAACCCGAGGTCGTTGTGGGTCTACAACTTGACTTGTGTAAGATTTGTGTTCTAAGAAACGACATAAACTGAATGCGATCGAGAGCCTTACAAGATCCTCTATGAAGGACTCGTCCCAGTTAAAACCTATAAGAGAAAGACTGGGTTGAGGACATTGAGGGGAGAGAGATCGGAGAGTCCTCACTTGTGTGTCTGGGTGTAATGTGACGTGGAACGGTCGGGGTGGGGACCGTAGAAAGAGTCGTTGAAGTATAAGTGAACCCCGAGTCATTTTACGTGTTAATAATGTAAGTGAACCCCCTTTGTACCTTACCGTCCCTTTTGACGTTTATGGACTTCGGTACTTAGTGTTCAGTCAATTGTACTTCTGAAAAGTACCCCTCTTACTCGACATAAGACTGAAGGTGCACAGGTAACCCCTTTTACTTCTTGTCTCGATCTTAGGTCCTGAGGCCGTCATAGGGAGACGAGACGGGTCCGGAGACAATACCGAAATTTACAGGTAGATTATTAACTTGGTAACAATTCTCCGAATTCATATGTGGGGGGTTAGCTGTGTGTGGTTTTTTTACGACCTAGTAAAAATACGTCGTTAAGGAGGAATTTTATGTAACTAAGACTCAAAAGGGGTTTTTTCCTTGGGAACCAGTCTTTTGTCAAACGGTCAATATGTCTCTACTAGTGAGAATCGTCGTTCTGTGTTATAAGGTCCATTATAAATATATGTGAAACACCGACCGAGTAAGTTGAAAGACTCCATAGAGAAATGCCTGTGGAAAAATGATACTTTGTCTAAAAATAATTCTGGAGTTTTGGTCTTCGTCTCAGAGTGGAGTGTCATGAGACACTATTACGTCTTGAATAGGACGAGGTGCTTCAAACGTACCTTGAACTGTTATCGACCCACTAAGTCGGACCTTTCCTCGACCCGGAGGTTTCACCGGACGTGTCAGAGTAAACCTAACTCAAGAGGTTATGTCTAAAGGAAGTCATGGAAAGACGTCTTTTTTTTTTTTTTTTTTTTTTTAAATTTATGTAAATCTTGATTTTATTTCTTTCGGCTCACGGTTTCTTAACTACGAAAACTTGGCAACACAACCTCTTCTGAGAACTCTCAGGGAACTTGACGTTCCTCTAGGTTGGTCAGGTAGGATTTCTAGTCGGGACCCACAAGTAACCTTCCTGACTACAACTTCGACTTTGGTTAGGAAACCGGTGGACTACCCTTCTCGAATGAGTAGACTTTACTGGGACTACTACCCTTTCTGACTCCTGTCCTCCTCTTCCCCTACTGTCTCCTGAGCTACCTCTACCCAAACCCTCTTGAGACCCTCAACCGCTACCTGTCCCTCCGGACCGCACGACGCCAAGTACCCCAACGTTTCTCAGTCTGTACTGACTCGCTGATTTGACTTGACTCTTGATTTTATGTGTAACTTATCTATACTTGTCACCATGTCACGGCCCTCGGTCGTACTCCTTAGGGCGGGCACCGTTTCCAGTACTCCTTCCTTCGGACTGTTTTGTGTTCCCGCACTAGTCCGAAGTCCCCAAGGGGGACCTTAAAGGACTCGTGGGTGGGGGTTTTTGGTCTCAGACGGACGAAATGACACAATATGAAACGTGGATGAGAAGACTGTATTTGTCCCCCGACAGGGGGGTGGTGGAAAAAGACCTTTTTCAATTAAATCTCGAAAATCTATTATTTAGAGGACCCGTATTATTCTCACAAAGTTAGGTTTTTGGGGAGACTACCGAAAGATCGGACGGACGGCCTGAAAATGTCGACACGTACACTAACAAACACCGGAGGGTTGACGCTCTCCGTGTCCTCCGAATTTTGTAGGATCCTTACATCCCCGAAGGTTCCTCAGTTTTAGTAATCTTATCCTGACTAATTTCCAAAGTAAACAACTCGGTTATGAACGACGGTTTAAAAGTATAGAAAATAAACATCTATATCAACCTTATATCTTTTTTGTCCATCATCTAGACCATAATCGTTGTAATCTAGAAACTCAATTCATGAAAGAAACAATATTGGGTGACGTGGAAACAAGATGTCCTTACATTGAAATAAATCATGAAACTCCCACTACGTCTTATTTCTTTTTTGTGAAGATCCCTTTTTCTCAAAAAGACCAACTATCTGTAAATAGATCCTTCTCTCGGTATTTTTGCAATTGTCCGGAGAACCGGTCTTCTATTACATTTGGTGGACTCTGGAAAACATATGCCCTTCCATACGTTTTTCTTTCGGACCAGAGTTACTCCCAGTCCTGACGACGGGGACGTATTGAGACGTATAAGGTAATAAAGAAATACGTGTTGAACCCCATATATTCGACTAAAACTTTTATTTCAACACTCAGAACGTGGCTACGACCCGAGGGGGAACAACAAGAAAAGGGGGGAAAAGGTCGACTTAAGGGTAGACCTCGCGTCTCCGAGCGGTTCAGATGAATGAACGGGACCGAAGATTCTAAGTACACTCTCCCTCGGGTTCCACCCCGTGGGAGGTGATAAGTTCACCCGTGGCCACCGGACTACGTCTACCACGTTTGGAGAACAGAGCTCCAAAATAATCAAAAGGTGCATTTGGTTCAATAAGTCGGAGAAAAGAGGTCATTAAAAGGATGATGTAATAAGAAAAGATTAGAGAAATATAAAGATTAAATTATCAGGAAAGGGTCTGAGACTGAGACAGGGGTGAAGCTTAAGGGACCTAGGTGGTCCCGACCTGGGACCGTCATGTCCTGGTAGATTAATTACGGGTCGGGTATTGGATGAGTCTCCAGACGAGGCCGGACACTGAGGACCCCTGGACCGGACGGAGACAGGACCATCCCGGGAGACGTGGACGGAGGGAGGGGAGACGAGTTTGGTCGTCTCTGTCTTGATTGGAACTCACCCGTACCGGCTCCACCGAGAGGGAGTCGGCGATCCACAGAGGTAAAGAGAAACGGAGAGTCCTGTAGAGACAAAGACAGAAAGAGACAGAGCAACATACAATGGACGTAGAGGAATAGACGAAAGGACAAAGACAGACGAAAAGATAAAGAGAGCGATAAGGATAGAACCACAAAGAGAAAGAGAGAGTGTGTGACATATAATTAAGTATATACACACACACACACACTTATATTAATATTTTAGACAATGACACAAAGACGTAGACTAAGAGAAAAACTGAGAGAGGAAAGGAAAGACTGAGACGCATATTTATGTGTACGAAGAGAAACAGAGAGTCGTGATCATAAAAGGTTTAGTTGAGTTTTAGTCGTCTTAATTATAGATAAATAAAAGAAAAATTTTGATAGGAATCGTATAGTATGAAATAAATCCTCATAAATCCTCGATAGTCATAACTCCTCTTCCTTTTTTTTTATATTTTTGTAACTGTCTGCGTAAGTTCGTACATATTTACCTTGTTCTCGAGTAGTAGAGAGGTTAAATGATTAAATTTTAAACACTATTGATTACTCCTCACCTGGTTTTGTAATAGAGAAGGGTAGAGGACTTTCTTTCTGACTACTTGTTTGGTTAATGTCACGGTGCACATTTGTCTAACGGTCCCTCTTCGTGAAATCGCGTGGTTAATACACACGTCTGTCTAAGGTGACTAATCTTCACTCGGAATCGACAAGTAATTCTATTCAAGACATCCTGGACATGATCTTATGTAAAACATCATTACAATAAATTCTCAAAGATGGATACGTATAATTACTTTTATATAAATATCATCTTTGAGAATTAATTTCCGGGATATTGGATTAGGATCTAATTGGTCTCGAGACGGCAGGAAAGATTGTCTACGGGTCCCTACGGAAACAAACATGATCCCTACGACGTCGGTCGTCCGTGAGAGACCTGGTGGAAGGTCAACTCTATACACAAATGGGTTCAGTGTCGTAGATAAGGGTTTGAACAGACACGGTGAACATGGGTCATAATATTTAGACATTGAATTTACACTGTCTGACTACTTCCCACTCACTCACAACAAAGACGATCTTTTTGATCCAGTTTACAAATGGTGTTACCAATTATTACTGTTCAACGTTTTTTTTTTAACGACAATTCATTGACAATTCTGTCAAAATTATGTAAGTAAATTTTTACATTTTTTTAGATCGTAAGACTTGACTCTAACGATTTAAAAGTGAAGTAAAATTTCTTCCATTTGAATCTTTTGAATTAGTTCACATACGTTTTTTCTACTGCTCTGTAGAGTACTCTTCTACAATCTGTAACGACGTGTAGTTTTTCACTCTCTTTTACATGTTATTATAAAAGGAATTTAACCCATATTTACAAAATCAATATACCGTAAAGTAGTAAAATTCAAACAAGGGAATATATTGGTTCCTGGTGGAGGTCAGTGTAGTCTGTCCCCGATAGTGTACCCAAAACAATCCAGAACTTGTGGGATGGTCTGGGGATGAACTATTACCTCACCTAAGATCTCTTTAAGAACGAACCATAGTACAAGATATCTCTCTGACAAGATCGTTCTTAAACCGAATTTTACTGGAGTACAATAATTCTCACCGTAGAGTTTGACAACCATATTATTTCCCCGAACTTTACTGCCTACACACTTCGACGTCGGTTTACTGTAGAAGTACCACAAAAAGGTCATGAGTGGTACAGGGTCGGTTGAACGTCAACATTTTCAGTGTCACCAATTGTACGTACCGCTATGTTTCAGTGTGTGTTTGGACGTTATAAGAGAATGACCCTTCCTTGTTTACGATAGTTTTCGAAATTCTATGAATGAAAAAGGAACGTTTGTAGTTGATGACACGTTGTCTCGTACCCTAAAATGTATGTCAATAGACTCGGGGTAGACCGTCGGACTACTATCTCGTAGTTTAGAGTAAACAGGTGTCCAAACGTCTATTTCCTTCCCGATAGTTCCGTCCATTGTAGATTATGTTAGTAGAAATCGTCTTCGTTTCTATGTACTGGAAAGAATGGATTTTGACTACCTCCTTTGAGTAACGTACAGTGTGTCACACTCTCAGTATAGTCGACTCTCGTTTCTTTGAATGGTTCAGTTCTTCGAAGGGAACGAGTCACTGTGTCAGACAGTTGGTGACGATTCATTGTACTGTCTATAAATAAAATAGTCTTGAAGTCGATAAACCCTCTTTGAAAAATCGTCGACGTTTCTGTCCGTGGGGGAGTCTGAGTGATTAAAACGTTTCAAAGACAAGAGAAAGGACTCACCGTTACAAAGAAAGATCTTAGTGATCACTTGACTGTTTGAAACCTCTCACTGACCTTTAGACCTATTGATATCGATTAAAGTGAGGGCAGTTTAACCGGGTCGAAGGTATATTTACCCCATCCACTATAGAAACTCTACAAGTCCCAACAAAAGGGAGTTTAAAGAGACATCGGAAAGTGTATAAAGGGTAACTTGTTCGTCGTATCCGACACAGTCCTTTTTTCCACTGTGGTGTTTGACGTCTCTTGTACTCAGTTTAAGGGTCGAAAACTAAGAGGTTCCTCTCTGGTTCCGGTTTCTCTTTTCTAGACTTCCTCGGGGACTGGTTACCCTACTCCCAGGAGGGACGGACTTCACTCTTTCTCTGGGAGTCTTGGTCTACCTAGTCCCCGTTCTTGTAATCCATGTGACTCGGGAACTTTTATCAAGTACGAGGGGTCTGATCCAGGTCTTCTCCGCCCCCCGTGTCTTGAGGGTCTGTCCCTCCCCTCGGGGTCTCGTCTTCAGTACCGACAGAAAGGTTTCGTCCTTGACGTGTGAAGGAACACGGGTCGTTCCTTATCTTCACGTCCTTTCTAGAAGTTCCCCGTTCATTCAGTTTGTCGGATTCTTGGGACCTTGGAGTCACTCCTCACGTTTTCGTGGACGACACACAGACACCATACCACTCGAGACTCTTAAGCACTGGGGACGGGAACCCAGAAAACCTCTTCGGTTATCTAGTCACACGTGTTTACACACAGATACAAACAAAAGATTTTGAAGTTTGACACTACCCACGATATTTCAATTCCACTCACTACGAACTCCGGGAGGACTAAATTTGACGGTACTGAGAGATTAAACTAGTCGTCGATGACGTGGGTGACTCCCGTTTCAGTGTCCTTTATCTAAAATTGGAGTCGAATTTATTCTCTCATTGAAAAACGAAAAACTTTTTTAAATTTATAAGTGGATAAATTGTCTAATAAGTTAGACGAGTCCTGAAGATTCTCAAAAGTAGGTAGATCATTCCGTCGTTAATAAAATAGATTAGGAAATAAATTAACAGTCGAAAATAAAAAGATCAAATATTCTTTTATATCGAAATAATATCTTTTTAGACGTTTGTTTTGTATCCGGTGTTAGATGGTGTCTCTATTAGTTGTAATTGTTAAAACATATAAAGGAAGAGTAGAAAAACGATGTGTAAAAAAATTGTGATCTCCGGATTGTTAAATCTGTTGAACGGACGATAAAAGTACTCTGCAATGACATCGTCTGTAGACAGTACAATCGACGTGTCGTAGAAATCTGTCAGAGGGATGTAATATCATCTAGGGACCCGAGACCCAGGACGGAAGGGATCTATTTTCGTTTGTCTGTCGTTTGTTAAGGAGGTAGAGGGCGGACGGAACTCAACCCTACGGTTACACCCTGTATCCAAGACGGTCAGTTGACCTGGTTGGACCCTGGGACGGAACCCCCACTCGAACACCTCCCTGTCCCACCCGTGTCCTGGGTGGGTGTGTGTGGTGGGATTCTTTACCGCACCCGAACCCCCGTCACCATCACCCGGTGAAGGTACCGTACCAAGGTCGACTGCAGGGACCTTTAAACCGAAAGTGACTGAGGGGTTGGGGGAGTCGACATTCTCGGTAGACACAAGTCGTGTGTAGGGGGAGACGTAGGTGACACATCACCCACTGACGAGTATAGTCGTAGACCTCAGGACTGGGTGCACTAATACGCAGTGTCTTCGTGGTACTCCATCAGGGTATTTCGAGAATGAGACTCTATTAATTTTGACTTGGAGGTTTTGAGACTGGGTAAATCCAATTAAAAACAAGGGAAATAAACACAGAATTTTAAATCCTAGAAGACTCCCTAAATCCCGGTAAATACCCATCTTCCTAGTATTCTCACCTATTTGTAGGAAAATTTTCAATAAATTAGGGGAAATTTTAGATTTCCCTGTACTTTTTACCATCTCACTATAAATAATTTTTTTTTTTGTGCCGTGTAATTATTTTTTACCTTTTTGGTCCTTGATTTGTATGGATTGCTTCATCGACTTTTTTTAACATCCACAATCACTTCTGATATGATGTCCATCTTAAAATAAAGTAACGTCAACAAAAAGGAAAGTCGTTAAGTCTTTGTAAAAATTACAGATACCAGTCTCTTTTCCTATTTTAATAAAATGTCTAGTAGTAGTATACGATATTAGATACTCGACGGAAACAAAAATTGTTAATTTAAGAACTGAGGTCAAACAAAGTCCCGTTTTTGAGACTAAGTAGACCAGAAAAGGAGGGGTGGGGACTAGTGTCCGTACAACGTCCAAAACCTGTGTCTTCCCCGAGTTTACTGTAGTGGTATCTCACGTCCCTGTTCACGGGTGTCGTCTGTGGTCGTTGATCCCTCGTTTCAAGAAGACGACTCGAACTGAAGTCCCAGGTGTGTTCCGTGGTCGGTCGGTGACGGTTTATGGAAGTGTAGTTTTCAAGGTACAAAGAAAGTAAAGTAGTAGATAACTGACGATAGTTATACGGTTTGTATTACGGTATAGGACCCCTGTGTTTCTACTTTTCCTATTTTGTTTCTATGTTTCTACCTTTCCTGTTTTGAGGACGGGAGGTTCTTTGGAGTCTTAGTACTCCTTCCGGTTGTTTACATTTTTATCAACTTGTTGAAGTAGTGTCTACGTTATTGTCTCGGCCCCTAACCCCACTCCTGGAGATTGGAAGGAAACTCTTTTCTTTTTTCTGTTTTAGATATCTGACCTCGGGGTCCTGTAAGTGAAAACGTGTGTCTTTGATGAAACATCAATCGACTTAACGGAAGAGGGGTTCACTTAAGGTTCATCGTATTCTGCACTTAAATGGTAAGAAATGGTAAACGGGATCTGTTTGGAACGGACCTTTTAGGGTACCTGTCTGCTCGGACCACCCGACGTCAGGTACCCCAACATTTCTCAGCCCGTGCTGACTCGCTGATTGTGTGTGATAAACGGGAGATGTTTGGTTGTCAGACGTCTCCCTCCAGATACAAACGTAATGGACTTATCCGATACTCTCAATTATTCGTACACTAAAAAGTTTTTTTCTTTTGACGGACTCTTAAAGTCGTAGATATATAGTAAGAGATCTCATTACGTATATGTCTGTGTGTTGGTGTCATATACAATACCTTACACCTTATTTTTACAATATCCTTCTCCACAAAGAATTTTCTAGATTTTTTGACCATCCAAGTATTTGATGAGGAAGGAGGGAAGGGGGACGGTAAATAGATAGGTTTAAAAATAGGGGGGTTTTCGTAAACTCGAAATATATTGATCTAAAATTTTCTATTATACCCATAACTCGGTGTGTGCGAGACAAGATCTCTTGAGAGAAATCAAACCACAGGGGTCCTTCGTTTGTAACTCTGTCTTATACTTCGTCCATTAGTTAGGTCCGTTCCCCCATCGTTTCACTTCATTTCCCTTCCCTCGGTAAGTTTCCGGACAATAGTTCGGTCAATAGTGTCACCTACTGACCCCGAATTGAGACACCTTCTTGGGACCCCCGTCCGTATCTTGTGTGGAGACCCGAGGAGACAGGTTCCCGCCCCTGGTCGAGGGAAGTAGATGACCGAGTCCGACGAGGACGTTCATAGTTAAGGGGACGACCTCGTGTCTCCAGGACTGTCGGTCCCTATAGAGTCCGTCTCGACGGGTTCTTCGTCGACCCAGGTACATGTCCTTTACGATTAGTCAGTCCCCTGTCCACCCCGGGGTTGTTGCAGAAGGTGTTCCTACTTATTTCCTTTAAAGGAGGTGAAATTTACGACGAGATAAAATAGATATGCGAACTTCTCTCGATCCTATATCGTTAAGACTCCCAAAGGGTCCACCGTCATCACAATTTCTTGTACGGACGGTTACGTCCTCCGTATTCTCTGACCCGAGCTAGGGACCCAGTCCTTCCAGGGGACCTCCTCCCGTACCGTTGGGTGAGGTCATAAGAAAGGACCTCTTAGGGTACCTGTCTACTCGGACTTCCCGATGTCAGGTACCCCAGCGTTTCTCAGTCTGTACTGACTTCACTGAATCGTACGTACGTACTAAGACTATGTCACAACCATTGTGACTTATTTCACTTTCTTTCACTTTCAGTGAGTCAGTTCGGGTTGAGAAACCTTGGGTACCTGATATGTCAGGTACCTTAAGAGACCAGGTCTTATGACCTCACCCATCGGAAAGGGAAGAGGTCCCCTAGAAAGGTTGGGTCCCTAGTTTGGGTCCAGAGGGTGTAACGGACGTCTAAGAAATGGTCAACTCGGTGTTCCCTTCGGGTTCTTATGACCTCACCCATCGGATAGGGAAGAGGTCACCTAGAAGGACTGGGTCCTTGACTTGGCCCCTAAGAAATGGTTGACTCGATGGTTCCTTAAGGAATATGACTTATTACTTTCGCGTTTAGTTGATTTTGGATATCCATTTAAGGTAGAGGATACGAAAAGGTTATCAGTACATACCTACAGTCTCAACCTGGTATTTCTTCCGACTCGTGACTTCTTAACTACAATAACTTAACATCACGGCCTCTTCTGAGAATTCTCAGGAAACCTAACGTCTCTCTAGTTTGGTCAGTTAGGATTTCCTCTAGTTGGGATTTATAATTGACCTCCTTGACTTCGACTTCGAGGTTATAAAACCGGTGGACTACGTTTCTCGGTTAAGTAATCTTTTCTGGGACCTCAACCCTTTCTAACTCCCGTCCTCCTCTTCCCCTACTGTCTCCTACTTTACCAAACCTATCGTAGTGGTTGAGTTACTTGTACTCAAACTTGTTTGACCCTCTATCAGGACCTGTCCCTTCGGACCGTACAACGTTAGGTACCCCACCGTTTCTCAGTCTGTACTGAATCGTTGATTTGTTGTTGTTACGAAAAGTTCTGAATCAAATGTTTGTGTAATCGTCGTATATCCGCATAATGTATGTCTATTATTTTTTTATTACTTATCATTATTATGTCTATTTTTACTTCTTGTTTATTCTCGTCTTCACAAAGTCTATAAAAACAAACCGTTTATACGATAAGGACCGAGGACAAATCTAATATAAAAGTAAACACCACTGTTCAAGGTACGTCGCAAAGTTACGACCATAGGATCGTTTAATATGTTCAACGGAAAATAAAAATTCCTTGTTTTTTCTCATTTGTCTTTGAAATCTTCATCCTCAAAACTTCTATTTATAACGGGTTTATTTTTCATAGATTATTAGTACACTTAAGTTACTGAAAAGGATAGATACGTTCAAATTTTTTGTCTTTACCGAACTTGTGTGTAGAGTTCTGACCTTACCGTGACCACGAGTCACCTCCAACAGGTGTCCCTTGGAGACCACAGTTACATTCTTATCTCAACCTAAAACCTGTCTGGGGTTGGTCGGAAAAGGGTCCCCCGAAGAAGCTTCAGTGTACCCCTTCTCTCTTTCGAAACGAGACGACACGTTTCGGGGGGGAGGTTGCCGAACTGTCTCAGATACCGACTCGGGTCCTTAGGCACTCACTCGCACTTAACTACCCCCAACTCTCCGACACATAGACACGGAAGTACCGGTCCATCGAGCGGAGGGACACACATTCAGAGTCAGAGGTGGTTTCGACGATCCTGATAGAGGACTCTCAAATGACTCTTGTTTATCGGGAAGGGGGAGAGGAAAGTCGATTTTTTACTCACCCAAGGTTAGTACTACTCGTCGTAGGACCTCGAGGAAAGGTGTCGGACCGTTTCAATAGAAATGGTGACCCCTACATTATCTCGGTTAAGATTAAGAGAAGTCTTGGTCACTCCTGAGAAGGTGGGAGAGGAAGAGGGTGTGTGGAGGGCTGTTACCAGTCTGTCAAGACAGAAAGAATAAGTGAATAAGAATAAAGACGAGTGTGTCAACTCGTTTCAGTAATTTGTAACACCGAATTAATTCTCTGTGGTCACCGAGAGAGGGTCAGGGACCCACTAAACATTGACTAGATTCGGATGGTACATTAGGTAACGGACACTAGTCAGATCTGTACACCACATTAAGACTGGACCCTCTATACCCCTCTTCAGAGTACTACCAAAGGACCCTGTCTACGAGGAGTGACTACTAAATTTTTTTCTCTCTCTCTCTCTCTTCGTACCCTCCTTTCAGAGTAAAGAAGGAAGAGACGTGACGATAGTAAACGAACACTCAGGCAGTCGGAACCGTCGTCCGACCGTAGGACCTCGTTGACGGGACTCTATCGTCAGACCCACTACCCTTCCGTGGTTGTGGGGACGACTGAAATAGTGGTCATGGATGAGAGGGAGACCTGAAGGACGATCCGTCTATATAGAAAGAATAAAAATTCGGTAGGACCACCGGTTTCTATCGGAGTATGGTTGTGAAACGATGTTCTTCTTTCTCCTATGAAAAAATTTTCTCTAATCTTCGTCTTCACCTCTCACACCACTTGTAAGGTGAGTAGATATGTCTGAAGTTCGACACTTTTGGGTTTCCTACCTCCAATCCAAATCGACACAACATGTATTTCTAATCTTGTCTCTCTTCGGGAAACTCTTGTCCCCGATACACAAGAAAGGAATCTTTCACGATTCAGAGGATAGAATTTGATCTTTTCTATTAAACCGAGAAAAAAATCTGTAACCATGTTTTGAAGTTTTGTTTGTTTTTTTTAGTACTGTTTCATTTGATGTTACTTGATATGTTTTTACCTAGATAACACTCTTTTTTCATAAACTTATTTCCTGATCTTTAATAGACAACGATCACTTAGACCTTTGATTCTATTGTACCCTAAAGAAATTTATTAAACTTTTGTTAAAATAAGTGACTAAGTTTTAAGAGTATACAGTTTTAGAATCGTCAATGGTTTTCCATAGTCCTAAGTCTTTTTAATTTTAAAGTGTTGACAAAGAAAGGAAGGGAACCCATCTCTGTAACCTCAACACAATCGTTTATCCTTCAAAGATTTTATTTCCTGTTACTCCTTTTCTCACTTCATTTCCCGTACCTATCAGGTCGTTAGTTTTTTATTTTTACTCTGTTTTATATGTTTAAAAATTTTACTCTACTTTTATGGTTCCCTTTTTTTTATTAAAGATTTTATAAACCAGAGAAAGGTGAGGACGAGGGGTAGGTGTTTAATTCTTTTGTATAAAATTATTTATTTTTATATATGTGTAAAAAGATATTAAGAGACCTCTATCTTTTTCAACGATTACATTCCTTAATAAAACAAAAAGTATCAGACTTCGGAGTTTGAATTCTTTAATACCTACTATAGTAATCCACAATCTCCGTGTTCCGACTAGTAATATTAAACATCTTTCATCCTGTTTCAAAGTTCTTCACGTCCACTAAAAATAAGTACACCGTCGTAATACTCTTCGTAGGTACGTTCTCTTTAGAGAGAACTGGGGAGTCCCGATCCAGGATCCTGTTGGAGATCAGTGTATACTCGAGGGTATACCCGGACGTTCATGGGTTTCAGTCGAGTCTCAGGTAAGTTACCCTAAGGGTCGTGGACCGTCTGGACTACAAAGACTTACCTTGGTTCGAATACGTGAAGGGTACGAAGTTTTAAGTCGAGTAAGTAACGGAGGTGGTATCACTGATAGTGAGACTGTTGATACAATTTATAAATAAAGAACCAGAGGTTGAGGTATGACTCTTGTAATTGTAAAACGAGGAAAGATATGGGAACCACAGATCGTGTTCAGAATCGTGTATCACCTATAGGGTAACTGAGGATTTACTAGGTTTAATTCGTGACAACTATACTAGATTGTGATTCGTGACAACGTATCTACCACCCTCTGTGTTAAGGATAAGTACTGAAAAAGGGGAATACCTTCGTATTTTTGAACGTACAACCCGTAGGTAGTCTTTTACTTTCAAAGATTTTTACACGAAGGATTGTAGTGACGAACTTACCGGGAGTAGACCATTACTGAATGTGTACCCTCGACTATCATTGTAAACGTGTCTCTTTTTATCGTTTCTCTATAAAGTTGGACTTTTACCAAGACGAGTCTACAAAGTATTGTAGGGTCTCTATTGTAGGTGACTCTCGGCCGCGTTATTCGCGCCGACTCACCTCGATGGGGTGCAGGTTCCAGTCCCCGTCACCGGATCTCACGGTCCGACGCTGCCGCGTCCTTGTCGGCTCTCCTCGATGGGACACAGACTCCAGTCCCCGACGTCGACTCTCCTCGATGGGGCACAGGCTCCAGTCACCGCCGGCCCTCCTCTGTCGGGCGCTGGTTCCAGTCCCACCGTCGGCTCTCCTCGATGGGACTCAGGCTCCAGTCCCCGCCGTCGGCCCTCCTCGATAGGACGTATGTTCCAGTCCCCGCCGACCCTCCTCTGTGGGGCGCAGGCTCCAGTCCCCGCCGGCCCTCTTCGGTGGAGAGTGGCCTCCGGTCCCCGCCACTGGACTCCTCGGTGGGACTCGGGCTCCGTTTTCCGTCGTCGACCGTCCTCTGTGGAGCTCGGGCTCCGGTCCCCACCGTCGACCCTCCTCGGTGGGTGCGGGCTCCTGTCCCGGTCGTCGGGCCTCCTCGTAGGGCTCCTCGTCGCCCCGGATCTCCTCGATAGGGTGGAACTTCCAGTCCTTGCCGCCGTCATTCTTCTATGGGGAGCAGGTCCCATTCCTCGTCGGTGACACGAAACGACCTCTTCGACACTCCTCTATGGGGTTCGGGTTCCATTCTCTTTTGGTTCATTCTACCATCCACAACGATCTCCCGTAGTCTCCCGTCTGTGTGACTTTGGTATGAGTATCTTTTGATCAGTTAGATTAGTGTGATCCTGGTATCGGAACAGATTGAGTTACTTTGGTTCGGTACGGACGCCCCGTTGGGTTCTGTCCGTCCAGTACCACCTCTCCAGACTGTCTCGTACCAGGTGACCTCTTCCCTTACCGTTCGGTGAAGTCATAAGAACGGAACTCTTGGGGTACTTGTCATACTTTTCCGTTTTACTATCCTATGACTTTCTGCTTGAGGGGTCCAGTAATCCACGGGTTATACGATGACCTCTAGTCACCTCTTTATTGAGGTCTTTCTTACTTCCCTACCTCGGTTTCGTTTTAGTTATGGGTCGACACCTACACTGACCACTATCTTCGTTCTAGGTTACGACATTTCTCGTTATAACGTATCCTTGGACCTTACAGTCCAGGTACTTAGTTCCGTTTAACCTTCACCAGTTGTTCTCTACCGTTCCCACTTGCAGTTGTAAGATCCTTAGTCTCTTGATTTTACCTGACCTTACCCACTTAAATTGAGTCTACTGGTAATATAGATGATGACGTCCGTCCTTAGGGAGTCTTCTTCACCTCATCGGTAGTACCAGTTGTTTTCTCAGACTTTACGTCATGAACCTACGTTAGAGTTTTTACTGTCTTACTAGAGACAAGCAGAGGTTCCGTTTGGTAAGTTATAGTGTCAAAAGGTTCAGATACGGGGTTGGTCATTACGACTTCTTCGACTTCAACTTGCCAAAATACTTCTGGATGTTTTGGAAAACCTTAATTGTGGGGGTTTTTTACAGGAAAAGTAATATCCCCTGACCTTACGTTTTCATCCTTCAGTTCTTTGTGGACCTCATTGTCCGTTTAAACCGGAACCTTACTCCTTACTTCGTCCTGTTTCTGATTATCTCTAAACGGTTCTTTTACGTGGCCAGTATCGTTTATGGGAGAAGGTTGTTGTGTTCTCTTCTGAGATGTGTACCTGTAGTGGTCTACCAGTTGTGACTTTAGTCTGACTACTATAAGAAACATCGGTTTCCACCTCTTCGAGATATGTCAGTTGTTTTTGTTCTGGTCCTCGACTGACACCGAGTCTAGTACTTGAGGAATAATGGTTTAAGTCTGACTTTAACTTCTTTCATCCCTTTTGACGATCTGGTAAGTCCATACTGGATTTAGTTTAGGGAATACTAATATGTCATCTTCACTCTTTATCTAAATTCCCGGATTTAGACTGTCTATCTCACGGACTACTTGATACCTTACTCCAAACACTGTAACATGTCCTCTATCCCTAGTTCTGATAGGGGTACCTTTTCTTTACGTTTTTTCGTTTTACCGACAGACCCCACCGGAATATTTATCAACACTTTTCTTCTCTCCGCTTTTCGTTTCCTCTTTTCCTTTCTATATGGGTAGACTTACGTCTCAAGGTTTCCTATCATTCTTCTCTATTCTTTCGGAAGAAGTCACTAGTTACGTTTCTTTATCTCCTTTTGTTGTCTTACCCTTTCTGATCTCTAGAGAAGTTCTTTTAATCTCTATGGTTCCCTTGTAAAGTACGTTTCTACCCGAGCTATTTCCTGTCTTTACCATACCTGGATTGTCTCCCTCTTCTATAATTCTTCTCCACCGTTCTTATGTACCTTCTTGACATGTTTTTTCTAGAAGTGCTGGGTCTATTAGTACTGCTACACTAGTGATTAGATCTCGGTCTGTAGAACGTTTCACTTCAGTTCTCCCAGAATCTTTCGTAGTGATGCTTGTTTCGATCACCTCCACTACCTTAAGGTCAACTGACAAAGTTTAAGACTTTCTACTACGACACTTTCACGACGGGATCCATACGGTCGTGTAAACCTTTTGAGTCGTCACCGGTGTCCTGACCTTTTCCAGTCAAAAGTAAGGTTAGGGTTTCTTTTCGTTACGGTTTCTTACGAGTTTGATAGCGTGTCAACGTGAGTAGAGGGTACGATCATTTCATTACGAGTTTTAAGAGGTTCGGTTCGAAGTCGTCATGTACTTGGTACTTGAGGGACTACAAGTTCGACCAAAATCTTTTCCGTCTCCTTGGTCTCTAGTTTAACGGTTGTAGGCGACCTAGTACCTTTTTCGTTCTCTCAAGGTCTTTTTGTAGATAAAGACGAAATAACTGATACGGTTTCGGAAACTGACACACCTAGTGTTATTTGACACTTTCTAAGACTTTCTCTACCCTTATGGTCTGGTGGATTGCACGGAGAACTCTTTAGACATACGTCCAATCCTTCGTTGTAAATCTTGACCTGTACCTTGTTGTCTGACCAACGTTTATCCTTTTCCTCATGCAGGTCCGACATAGAACAGTGGGGCGAATAAATTGAAGATACGTCTCATGTAGTACTCTTTTGCGACCTGACCTTCTTTATGTTCGACCTTAGTACTAACGACCCTCTTTGTAGTTATTGGAGTCTATACGTCTACTGTGGTGGGGATACCGTCTTTCACTTCTTCTTAATTTTTCGGAGAACTACTTTCACTTTCTCCTCTCGCTTTTTCAACCGAATTTCGAGTTGTAAGTCTTTTGCTTCTAGTACCGTAGACCAGGGTAGTGAAGTACCCTTTATCTACCCCTTTGTCACGTTTGTCACAGTCTGAAATAAAAAACCCGAGGTCTTAGTGACGTCTACCACTGACGTCGGTACTTTAATTTTCTACGAATGAGGAACCTTCTTTTCAATACTGGTTGGATCTATCATATAAGTTTTCGTCTCTGTAATGAAATGACTGATTCCAAGCAGATCAGTTCCGATACCAAAAAGGACACTAGTACATACCTACACTCTCAACCTGACACTTCTTCCGACTCGCGGTTTCTTAACTACGAAAACTCGACGCCACAACCTCTTCTGAGAACTCTCAGGGAACCTGGCGTTCCTCTAGATTGGTCAGGTAAGACTTCCTCTGGTCGGGACCCTAAAGAAACCTTCCTTACTACGATTTCGACTTTGAGGTCATGAAACCGGTGGAGTACGCTTCTCCACTGAGTGACCTTTTCTGACTACGACCCTCCCTAACCCCCGTCCTCCTCTTCCCCTGCTGGCTCCTACTCTGTCGACCTACCGTAGGGCCTGAGCTACCTGCACTCAGACTCACTTGAGGTCCTCTACCACTACTTGTCCCTCCGGACCACACGACGGTAAGTACCCCAGCGTTTCTCAGCCTGTGCTGACTCGCTGACTTGCCTTGACTTGACCTACTGAACCGGGTCCTCTTCGTGTTTTGACGGGTCAAAGATTAGGATAAGGGAGTGAGTTGGAGAAAGGGTTAGTACCTTAATTAAAATATATAAATATCTTGTAATTTCGATCATTTTGGGAGTTCATCTAGGTAGTCTCTTCGAGTTGGATAATTTCAAGACTCCTAACTTACGAAACAAAACTGAAAGTCAAAAAATTTTTTTTAAATAACCTCATATCAACTAAATGTTGTGACACAATGAATGACAACATGTCATTTCACTAAATCGATATGTGTATGTATATAGGTGAGAAAAGGGAGAAAAAATCTAAGAAAAGGGTATATCCAGTAATGTCTCATAACTCATCTCAAGGGATACGATATGTCGTCCAGTAATAACCAATAGACAAAATATATATCATCACACATAAACAGTCAGGGTTAAAGGGTCAAATAGGAAGGAACGTCGGAATGAGGGACCATTGGTATTCAAACAAAAGATGGAGACATTGAGATAAAAAAAAAAAAACATCTATTCATGTAAACATGGTAAAAAGAAATCTAAAGTTTATAATTGTTATAGTATAACACAGAAACGGACTGAGAGAAGTGAGTCGTATTGTTAGAGATCCAGGTGGGTACAACGACATTTACCGTAATAAAGTAAGAAAATACCGATACATTATAGGGTAATATATATATGGGGTGTAGAAAAAATAGGTAAGTAGACAACTACCTGTAAATCCAATGAAGGTACTGAACCGATAACATTTATCACCACGTTACTTGTGATCCCACGTACAAAAATTAATACAAAACGAGGTCTATATACTGGTCCTCATTCTCATAGTCTAGTATACCATCAAGATATAAATCAAACAATTCCTTGGAGGTATGATAAGAAGGATCACCGACATAGTTAAATATAAGGGAGGTTGTCACATCCTCACAAGGAAAAAGAGGTGTGGGAGAGGTCACAAATAATAAACATCTGGTAAACTACTACTGGTAAGACTGACCATAACTTCACTATGAAGTAACATCAAAACTAAAAGTAAAGAAATATCATAGGTTCCAACTCATTACGTAGGTTCCAGTATCTCTTCCTCCTTTCCCTGGTGTCGAGGCTTCTTGTCTGTAAGTAGAGGTTCAAATTCAAATGGGAGAGAGCAAACACATATCTTAGATGTCACGATTCTGTCGGCGTATGAAAGAGTAAAAAGTTTGGTAAATGGTTTCTTGTTTTTGAGGACAGTATACAAGACGAATGGACAAGGAATTGTTGTTTCTTCTCTTTTGTTTTGCTGATCTCCTTGTCAGAACGAGGACTACTCCGTGACGGTTTCGATACAGACAAAAGTAATTAAAAGTAAACTCACGATACCTTTTAGATTGGTTCTCAGTTGTTAAAACAGTCAAGGTCTCGGGGTCTCAACTTTCAACACTATTCTAGTGTGTCTTTTCCTTCTGTTACAAGAGGTCCTTAATGGAAAGGATCGTTTCACCATTTTAATGTAAAGACTCCAACAGGACCCATGTTGTTTGGACATTCACACTGTGAACACACACTCCCGGTCAAAAAATTTTCGAGTTAACACATTTTGAGTAAACTAAGTTTTGACAAGTTGTTACGTCATTGTACGGAACTCTTATTTTTATTTATAGTTATTGTATTCTAAGTCTCTGTAACGTGGGTTGATGACGAATTCTACAAACGACCAGGTAAGTCCGGTACTCCTTTCAAATCTTCATTGTTCACATTGATTATTTAAGAATAGACACACCTAGTGTTGTTTGACACCTTTTAAGAAGTTCTCTACTCTTATGGTCTGGTGGACTGGACGGAGGACTCTTTAGACATACGTCCAGTTCTTCGTTGTCAATCTTGACCTGTACCTTGTTATCTGACCAAGGTTTAGCCCTTTCCTCATGTAGTTCCGACCTATAACAGTGGGACGAATAGATTGAATATACGTCTCATGTAGTGNCATTGATTATTTAAGAATAGACACACCTAGTGTTGTTTGACACCTTTTAAGAAGTTCTCTACTCTTATGGTCTGGTGGACTGGACGGAGGACTCTTTAGACATACGTCCAGTTCTTCGTTGTCAATCTTGACCTGTACCTTGTTGTCTGACCAAGGTTTAGCCCTTTCCTCATGTAGTTCCGACCTATAACAGTGGGACGAATAGATTGAATATACGTCTCATATAGTGCTCTTTACAGCCCGACCTATTTCGTGTTCGACCTTAGTTCTAACGACCCTCTTTATGGTTATTGGAGTGTATGCGTCTACTGTGGTGTGAATGCCGTCTTTCGCTTCTTCTTGATTTCTCGGAGAACGACTGTCAATTTCTCCTCTCACTTTTTCAACCGAATTTTGAGTCGTAAGTCTTTTGATTCTAGTACCGTAGACCAGGGTAGTGAAGTATCGTTTATCTACCCCTTATTACCTTTGTCATTCTCTGAAATGAAAGAACCCGAGGTTTTAGTTCCGTCTACCACTGACGTCGGTACTTTAATTTTCTGTGAACGAGGAATCTTCTTTTCAATACTGGTTGGACCTGTCGTATAATTTTTCGTCTCTGTAAAGAAACGGTTGTTTCCAGGTAGATCAGTTTCGATACCAAAAAGGTCATTAGTGTATACCTACATTCTCAACCTGATATTTCTTTCGACTCGCGGTTTCTTAACTACGAAAACTTGACACCACAACCTCCTGAGATCTCTCAGGGAACCTGACGTTTCTCTAGGTTGGTCAGTTAGGATTTCCTTTAGTCAGGACTTATAAGTAACCTTCCTGACTACGAATTCGATTTTGAGGTTATGAAACCGGTGGAGTACGCTTCTCAACTGAGTAACCTTTTCTGGGACTACGAGCCTCCCTAATCCCCGTCCTCTTCCCCTGCTGTCTCCGACTCTACCTACCTACCGTAGTGGCTGAGCTACCTGTACTCAAACTCACTTGAGACCCTCAGCCACTACCTGTCCCTCCGGACCACACAACACCAAGTACCCAGTGTTTCTCAGCCTGTGTTGACTCGTTGACTTGACTTGACTTCCGACTGTGTCTTCTCGACCCAGGGACTGTATCAGACTGACTGACTGACTACGACCCTTTCTGACTCCGCCCTCCTCTTCCCCTGCTGTCTCCTACTCTACCAACCTACCGTAGTGACTGAGTTACCTGTACTCAAACTCATTTGAGGCCCTCAACCATTACCTGTCTCTCCGGACCTTACGACGTCAGGTATCCCAGCGTTTCTCAGTCTGTACTCACTTGCTGACTTGACTTGACTTGACTTGACTTGTATTCTAAGTTACGTTGCTTAGTAAGTAAACGAAATAGTGTGAAACTTTCCATGACTAGAATCTCGTTTGTTTCTAGGACAAGTCAGTCGTTGCTTTAATTCCTACTGTTACAGTCATCCTGTACTTTCTTATTAAATGGTGTCTATTAGTCCAATCGGATAGAACAATGCAGACAAGATACGAGGTTTAAATGTTAATGACAATCCAATTATAAGTTTTACGTTTTAAGATTACGTATTAAGTACGGTCCAAAATGAAACTTATAATGTTTATAGGATCTTGACGTCTAAAGTTACTCTATTAGTCTACACTACGTTTCGGATGGTACTTTAGTTCTGTATTGTTGTTTAACTCAAAATTCTTCGTTGTTTTTGACTAATCGAGGTAAAGGGCCTGATCCATTTCGGTTGTTTCCTATTTGGGATTTCATTTTAATTTAATCCTAGGTTCGTTCTTCTTTCAACCACGAGGTTTTTATTATGGTTTTTTTTTTTTTTTTTTAGATCCCAAAGTCACTTTATTTCAGTAGACTAATATAAACATCGTCCACGACTGACCGGAGTCCCATTTTACTTCTGTCGGTTTACCCTTTTTCAAACATAAAAATTTTTCGAGTTGACACATTTTACGTAAACTAAGGGATAAAGTAGTAGTATCATGAATGTCTCTAAATTCAATTTTGAGAGAGAAACTGATATCGTAATCAGTTTCTCTCTCAGTTTACAATGACGTAACTCTCTCTTTCCTTCCCTTTATTTCGAGACCTAATCGTATGAGGATAATCTCCTAAATTCGTTGACCCAAAACCCCAGAATGAAAAAACTACTCAAAACGGTTACGACTTTTTTTTAGACAAAAATACTGGTTCTTTCGATCCCGAATTAGATGACTGTTTCGAGGTTGTTCTTAGACGATGATCCTTCCTCGGTCAAAGGGACTTACTGTCGAATACCCAAATCAGTAGCTAGACATTGTGTGTTTTTTCAGTGTTACCCGACAAATTCCTCTCCTTCCCTGTCTCCTTAACCCCGACCGGGTGGGGACTAGTTGTGTTCCGAAGTAATAGGTCTCAGTCCTCCGACTCCCTTCGGACCGACTCTGTGTACGAGACCTTTGTATACAGACGACGTAGAGTGTCCCATCGATACAGTTCGAAAGGGTAGACGGGTTCCTCAGACGTCCTCGGGTCTTCCCTCCGGTCGAAGAGTCCGATGGTACAACTTGTTTCCTGTGACTTTTTCTCATAATTCGTACCAAAAGGTGGTCATAACAAAGATCTCATAACTTAAATAAGTTCCTAGTTAGTTTCACAAAAGTACAAGTATATCACTTTCTTTCTTGGGAATCTGAGTATTTCGTACTATAGACTCCTTCGGAGTCACGAAGAGTTTAAGACGACACGTGTCCCTTCCTACGACTACCGACTCTAGACTCTTTTTGTAAATAATTATAAGAATATAACAAGACTTAAAAAAGAAAGAAAAAAAAGAGACAACGATACCAACAACTAAAATAATAATCATAATCATAATAATTAAGTTTCGAAATTAGGGTAAAAGATAAAGGAAATATATGAAAATGGAGAGACAACCGAAAAACACTAAGAGACTCCCAAAAAAGAATAAAATTCAAAAAACAAAAAGAATAACAAGAAAAGGACAACGTCAATAGGAAATTATATATATTAGTAAAAATGTATGAAGACAAATTGAAAAGGAAAAAAAAAAGAAAAGAAGGAAAGAAAGACATAGAGTGGCACGAACAATCAAACAAAACAAAAGAAAGGAAATTAGGGGTCAACCGTAAGACGAAACTAGAACAAAAGACTAAACACGAAATCAATCAAAACAAAAATTAATCAGTTATAGTAAAAACCAAAAGAAACGAACGACCCAGTGAGGGAACATGAAAAAAAGGAAACCTGATAAAACCAAAACAAACACACATACACACACAGACACATATAAGGAAACGAAAACAATAATAAAGAGACTAAAATATAAATGGTAAACAGATCCCAAACCAACAAAGAACAAACCAAAACAAAATTAAGAGAAACTACGGTATTGTTTGTCGAACACCCTAGAACCAAAGGGTCGGTCTCTAGTCCGGACTCGGAAACCTGTGATCTGACAGTCTCTTCACTAGGGTCCATCATGATTGATCACTCCTGAGGGTGTTTCGGGAGGTGGACAAGGTTGTGGTTCGTAGTGTGTTGTCGATCGTCGTGAGTTACGTTCTACGGAGTGGATTTGTTGTTCGTTCTGTTTTTGTGTTTAGGTTAGTAGTCGTCTGTCCGAAGGTGAAGGGTATCTGTAGTATGGTGGAGTGTATCCGGGAAGGGTAGTCTCCCTTTTTTTAAGTGGAAGAGGTAGTCTTGTGTCTGTGTTCAGTGAGGGTCGTGTTTGAGATGTATTTGGTGACCTAGTTGGGTGTGTGACTCTCGTCCTTGGTTTTCTTTCTTCCTTATGTTAGGATTTCGAACCCTTTTCCTCTGAAGTTTGTGTGATTCAATGTTCTTTTTACTTTTCTGTCTTTATACCACGTTTACTTCCCTGTTCCATTTTTGAGCGTTCTGGATTGTTTATTTTTCCTTTACTCGTTTGATAAACTTTTTCTTAAGTCTTATTGTTATCATTTCTGATAGGTTTTGGAACTTTTATCTTACCCTTTTCTACGTTCTTAGTTAATTGTGTAAATTGTTCCTGGATCTTCTTTATTTCTTATTTGTCTTTACTTGTTGTGTTAATGACTTTCATTTTTATGAGATCTTCCTTAGTTATCGTCTTATTGACTTTGTCTTCTTGTTTATTCACTCGGTCTTACTTTTTCTTACGATCTTTATTGACAACTTCTCGTCTTTTTTTCCTTTTTCCTACTTTTCTTAACTCCTATAAAAGTCTCTGGAGACCCTGTTATAATTTATGTGGTTATAAGTTTAATATCCCCAGGGTCTTCGTCTTCTCTTTTTCTTTCCCAGTCTTTTAAAAACTTCTCTAATATCGACTTTTGAAGGAATAGTACTCTTTCCTTTATTAGTTCAGATTCTTCGTGTCTCTCAGGGTATGTCCTATTTGGGTTCCTCTTTACGAAGTTCTGTGTATGATTAGTTGGATTGTTTATAATATGTGTTTCTTTCTTATTATTTTCGTCGTTCCCTTTTCGTTGTTTATTGTATATTTCCTTTGGGGTATGTTAATTGTTGACTAGAAAGTGTTCTTTGAGACGTCCGGTCTTCTCTTACCTTCCTATATAAATTTCATGACTTTCCCTTTTTAGATGTTGGTTCTAATGGACCGTTCCCAGAGTAAGTTTTAGTTACCTCTTTAGTTTTCGAAATACTGTTCGGTTTCGATTCTCTTAAATCGTGGTGTTTCGGTCGAAATGTTGGTTACAATTTCCCTGAAGATATCAATCCTTTGTGTTCTCTTCCTTTTCTGGATGTTTTTGTTTGGATTTCGTTAATTCTTTTACGGTTATCCTAGTGTGTAGTTATTAATGGAATTTACATTTACCTAATTTGTGAGGTTAGTTTTCTGTGTCTGACTGACTTATCTATGTTTTTGTCCTGGGTATATATACGAGAGATGTTCTCTGGGTGAAGTCTGGATCTCTGAGTACGTCTGACTTTCACTCTCCTACCTTTTTATATAAGGTACGTTTACCTTTAGTTTTCTTTCAGTCCATCGTTACGTGTGTAGTCTTTTTTATCTAGAATTTCTTATAATGTTCTCTATTCCTTTTTTTGATATATTACTAGTTCCCTAGTTAGGTTCTTCTTCTATATTGTTAACATTTATAAATGTGTGGGTTGTATCCTTGTGGAGTTATGTATTCCGTTTGTGATTGACTGTATTTTCAACTGTCATTGTATTATTATCATGATTACGGATAGGAAGGACGATTCAGTGAAGTCAGCATAGACTGAGAAACACTGGGTTGTCTAGCATCGGAGGGTCCGAGGAGACAGGTACCCTAGGAGGTCCGTTCATATAACCTCACTCAACGGCACGGAAGGAGGTCCTCCAAAAGGACTGGGTCCCTAGTTTGGGTACAGAGAAAAGAGGTTTCTTAAGGTCTCCTTCCTTTTGAAGGTTTAAGGTTTGAGTAAGATACTCCGGTGGTAGTGGGACTATGGTTTTGTTCAATTTCTGTAGTGTGTTTTTTCTTTTAATGTCCGGTTATAGTGACTACTTGTATCTTCGTTTTTAGAAGTTGTCTTAAGATCGTTTGTCTTAGGTTGTTGTGTAATTTTTCTACTCTGTGGTACTAGTTCGACCCAAATAGGGTCCCTACGTTCCTAAGAAGTTATATACGTTTAGTTAGTTACACTATGTGGTATAATTGTTTGACTTTTTATTTTTGGTATACTAGTAGAGTTATCTACGTCTTTTTCGAAAGTTGTTTTAAGTCATGGGTAAACACTATTTTTGGAAAGTTTTTTACCCGTGTCTTCCTTGTATGTAGTTGGACTATTTCCGGTAAATACTATTTGGGTGTCGTTTGTAATAAGAGTTACCATTTTTTGACTTTCGTAAAGGAGATTCTAGTCCTTGTTCTGTTATCATGGGTGAGAATGGTGATAATAAGTTGTATCAAAAACTTCAGGATCGGTACCGTTAGTCTCTTCTTTTTCTTTATCTTCCTTAAGTCTAGTCTTTTCTTCTACATTTTGAGAGTAAGGAACGTCTACTGTACTATGATATGTATCTTTTGAGATTTCTATACTAGTCTTTTAATGATCTCGATTAGTTACTTAAGTCATTTCAACGTCCTAAGTTTTAGTTATGTATCTTTATTGAACGTAAGGATATGTGATTGTTATTTTTTAGTCTTTCTCTTTAATTCCTTCGTTAGAGTAAAAGATAACGGTGTTGTTGTCGTTCTTTTTTATAGATCCTAATTTGGATGGATTCCTCTGTTTTCTCGATATATGTCTTTTGATAAATTCTGTGACTTTCTTTTGTTTTTGTTGTATTTGTGTGACTCTCTACAAGATACGAGGACCCAACCTTCTTAGTTATGATACTTTTAGTGATATAATGGTTTTCGTTAGATGTCTAAGTCGTGTTGGGGATAGTTTAATGGTTACCGTAAAAAGTGTTTTGACCTTGTTATTGAAAGTGTTAAACACACATTTGTGTTTTCTGGTACTTGTCAGTTTCATTAGAACTCTTTCTTCTTACCTCGACCTCCTTAGTTGGAAGGACTAAAGTCTGATATGATGTTTCGACGTTAGTAGTTCTATCATGCCACGATGGTGTTTATCTTTATATCCGGTTACCTTGTTCTATCTTTCGGGTCTTTATTTGGGTCCGTTGATAAAACTGTGAAATAGAAACTGTTTCCTCCGTTCTTATATGTTACCTCTTTTCCACCAGAGAAGTTATTCACCACGACCCTTTTGACCTGTCGATGTACTTTTTATTACTTTAATCTTGTAAAGGATTGTGGTATGTGTTTCTGTTTGAGTTTTGTCTAATTTCCGGATTGACATTCCGGTCTTAGATATTTTGAGGATCTCCTATTATGTCCGTCGTATGAATAATTGTATTTAGTGTCGTTCTAGGAATACTGGGTGAAGGATCTTATTATCTTTATTTTTGTTTTTATTCGTTGACCGTGGATTAATTTGAATTTTCAAAAACGTGTCGTTTCCTTTGATATTTGGTCCATTTTTCTATTGAAAGTCTTACCCTCTTTGATAATAGTTTACTTTGTTTAATGTATCCGAATTAGAAGTTTTGTATATTCGTCGGGTACGTTGACTTTTGGTCTTTTTTTTTTCTCACCCGTCTTCTGGCTTTGTCTGTAAAGAGGTTTTTCTGTATGTCCACCGATTCTTTGTGTACTTTTCTACGAGTTGTAGCGAGTAATAATCTCTTTGTGTTTATTGTTGATGTCTCTATAGTGGAGTGTGACCAGTCTTACCGGTAGTAGTTTTATCGACGTTTGTTATTTACGACCTCTCCCAACCTCTTTCCCTTGGGAGAACGAAACGACCACCCTTACATTTAACTATGTCGGTGATACCTTCTGACATACCTCTAAGGAATTTTTTAATCCTTATTTTGATGGTATACTGGGTTCTTAAGGTGATGACCCGTATATGGGACTCTTTTGGTATTAACTTTTTGTGTGTACATGGGGTTACAAGTGACGTTGTGATAAATATTAGCGATCCTGTACCTTCGTTGGATCTACAGGTAACTGTCTACTTACCTATTTCTTCAACACCATGTATATGTGTTGCCTTATAATGAGTCGGTATTTTTCCTTACGTAATCTCAGTCAAGATTACTCTACCTACTTGGATCTCAAATAATATGTCTCACTTCAGACTTTCTCTTTTTGTTTATAACATATAACTGTATAGATATACCTTAGATCTTTTTACCATGACTACTTGGATAAACGTCCCGTCGTCACCTCTGTGTCTTTTGTCGGTACGTCTGTGTCATCTCCTTCCTCTCCCACCCTACTTACCTCCTTGTTCGTACCTTTGTATGTCTGATAGTATGCATTTTATCCATCGGTCACCCTTAAACGATATACTGAGTCCCTTGAGTTTGACCACAAGACACGGTTGGATCTCCCCACCCTAACGTACCCTCCACCCTCCCTCCAAATTCTTCCTTCCCTGTTTACATATGAATACAGACCAAGTACTACTACATACCGTCTTTGGTTGTGTTATAACATTCCGTTAATAGACAGTTAATTTTTATTTATTTAGAAATTTTTTATTTATTTTTAGATAGGGTTATATCAGGTCCCACTCGGGACCTGGGTGCAAAGATTGTTCCAGGATCCACCGTGGGACTCGTCGATCAGATCCCTCGTGTGAAACTTGCCGTTTGGATCCTCATCTCAACCCAGTATCCCGACGACCCCGACGTTTACAACCTCCCAGGGTCGTGAGAGTTCTTCGACGTCCCGACACCCCATCCCCTACCAGACTTCTCGTCTGGTTCGGACACAGGGAAATGGTGATGTCCTTCGTGTTCTAAAGGAGACCGTGTTTCAACCCTTGGGTGACGACCAGGTCGGGGGAGGGAAAGGTCTACTTCTGGGACCTTCGTCTTTCCGATACTCTGAGCTGGTACACGAGAAGACTCTGACAAGGTGTCAGTTGTGGGTGTCCTGGTACTTTGAGGTCAATCCAAATTTTCTAGTGTTCCTTTTAGAGGGAACGTTAAGACCGGGTACAGGATTTAGACCAAACGTAGACCAAACGTGGAGAACAAGACAAGGGTCGTCCCTATTTCATATCGAAGGGTGACTGGGAGGCTTGTACAGAAGATGTATTAAATGATGAAATTACATAAACATGAGTCGGAGTAAGGTGTCTCCTAAACTGTGTTGGATATATTGTTTTATCTTTTGACTCTGGTCTTCCACTAAAGGTGGAAGGTCTCATCCACCTTTATTTTTACTCCTTTTCTTTTTGTGCTGACACGACTGGTTTTAAATAACGATACCAACTCGTAGTTTAAGTTAAGGGTTGAAAAGCCTACCATACATACTACTACGATTACTGATAATGACAACAACGACAACAACAACCAATACAACATCTACATTAAGAACGGACAATACTCTCTAATGTTCTACTAGAGAACATCTTTTTACCATGACTACTAGAATGTTCTAATGTTCTACTAGGGTGATAGAAGACATAGGAAACACTGTATTTCGTCAAAAGTGAAATCAGTGTATGGTCACCTCCACAGGGGTTCTCTGTAGTCACTAAGAAAAATTTCTCTTGAGTAAGTCTTTGTCTAAAGGTTAATGTGTACCTCATTACGTGAAACTACGACTTGAATACTCTTTTCGCAGAGTTAAGAATGGAATTAAGATAAGAGATTAGAGTCATCGATACATGTCTCGTGGACTCGACACACGTTCTGTGAGAGAAACAGGTTCTGTACCGGAGACAGATACTCCCGAAACGTCAGGTCACCCTCCCGTCTTTGTTTCGTATCGTTCAATAATCTTTCACAGTACCTGGAATTTCCCTACTTTACTTATAGGATTTTTCTCTTGGTTTCTGGTTCTATAATCGGGTTGGATTCTTTTGTGGGTCGTGACTTTATCACTGTGACTATAATTGACGTTGTTTCCGTCCACGGTATATTCCTTGTCAATGAACTGTGGTGTAGGTGACGTTTCTCTAACGATGTTTAGAGTAAAAACTTTACTTCTTGGACTCTATGTCAACTTGAAGGGACCATCGAGTCTACCAGTTCAGACGGACGTTACGTCCTCTTGACCTAAACTAGTAACCCAGTCCTTCTAGGGGACCTCTTCCTTTACCTTTGGGTGAGGTCATAAGAACGGACTTTTAGGGTACCTACCTCCTCGGACCACCCACTGTCAGGTAACCCAAAGTTTCTCAACCTGTGTTGACTCGCTGATTGTGAAAAATACTGGGAGTGAATTTCCATGTATCAATCCACTCACTGTTTGGCGTGGACCATTATTACTTTGACTCTGGGGGTGTAGACTGAGACCTGGGGCGTGGTGGGACCCTAGGACGGAAGGTTCAAATACCTCATTCTGGGTCGACTCCACGTACGGTTCTTGTGTTAAACTTCTATGTAAGAGACGTAATTACAACTATTAGACTTATTAATCCTTTTTTTCCCTCTCTGCGAGAGACCGGAGTGGATTGTTTTTTCATCATAAGGTTAAAAGTCCTTTTCACAGAATGTCTTTAACATCTCGTTATTCGGACTGCGGTTAGTGACCGGTTCAACTTACTGACTGTTAATTTGTGCACCGAACATTCGTAAATCTTGTGTTTGATCATCGGTCATCTCCGAGTGTACCCGAATGTCTCTTAGTCAAGTCAAGTCAAGTCAACGAGTCAGCACAGGCTGAGACACTGGGGTACTTGGCGTCGTGCGGTCCGGAGGGACAGGTAGTGGTTGAGGGTCTCAAGTGAGTTTGAGTACAGGTAGTTCAACCACTACGGTAGGTCGGTAGAATAGGAGACAGCCGGGGAAGAGGAGGATGAGGGTTAGGGAGGGTCGTAGTCAGAAAAGGTTACTGAGTTGAGAAACGTACTCCACCGGTTTCATAACCTCTTCGGTATGATTTAATTGGATTAAGGAAAAACACTCTCTCGATAAACTAACCTTCTAGTCTCTCTTCGTTACCCAGTACTCTATACATACTAAGGTCGGGTAGACTACTTCCGTACAATTGTCGACAGTCACTTCTCAGAATACTGTAGGAAATTACACCCTCTCTACGTTAGAGGTACACCTGAGTACCGGCTGACTTGTTCGTCGGGTCTGCAGGACCTCGGAACCCGGAGTCCGATAAAACGTCCACGTGGGAGAACATTCTGGGAGTCAAGGTAGGGATCACTGTAGAAGCGGTTGTAAAATGATTACTGAGTCTACGTCTAGGGTCTCCTGTATAATCGGTTCAAACGTTTTATAGGTTTCGGTTCGTCGTCGTAGTCATCTGTGTCAAGTCAAGTCAAGTCAGCGAGTCAGTACAGACTGAGAAACGGTGGGGTACTTAGCGTCGTGCGGTCCGGAGGGACAGGTAGTAGTTGAGGACCTCAAGTGAGTCTGAGTGCAGGTAGCTCAGTCACTACGGTAGGTCGGTAGAGTAGGAGACAGCAGGGGAAGAGGAGGACGGGGGTTAGGGAGGGTCGTAGTCTCAGAAAAGGTTACTCAGTTGAGAAGCGTACTCCACCGGTTTCATGACCTCAAAGTCGAAGTCGTAGTAAGGGAGGTACCTTTAGAGTCCCGACTAGAGGAAGTCTTACCTGACCAACCTAGAGGAACGTCAGGTTCCCTGAGAGTTCTCAGAAGAGGTTGTGGTGTCAAGTTTTCGTAGTTAAGAAGTCGTGAGTCGAAAGAAGTGTCAGGTTGAGAGTGTAGGTATGTACTGGTGACCTTTTTGGTATCGGACTACGACTTTGCACTAGACCTTCGGTGGATTCAATCTGAACGTTCCGATTCGGACTTTAAGAGGTTAGGGTCCACCCTTTTAGTTTAGGAGTTTAGCTTCTACTCACTTTACACCGACTGCTCATCTGACAGAGTAGATATTTGTAAGACCTCCATTACGTACCCCTCTTCTCATCGGCCGGAGGCTTTAAGTTATCCCCTGGTGTTATGTTACACTGGTGATCTTCTCGAGAACTCTGAGATTTGTCTAAAACTTTACACACTTTCCAAAATCGTAGTTATTTGAACCAGGGTAGGTCGTGGGACAAAAGGCCCGATCCTTGGAGTAAAGTTTCCCATATGACAGTGAATCAAGTCAAGTTAACGAGTCAGTACAGACTGAGAAACGCTGGGCTACTCAGCGTCGTGCGGTCCGGAGGGACAGGTAGTGGTAGAGGGCCTCAAGTGAGTCTGAGTGCAACTATCTCAGTCGCTACGGTAGGTCAGTAGAGTAGGAGCCAACAGGGGAAGAGGAGAACGGGAGTTAGGGAGGGTCGTAGTCTCAGAAAAGGTTACTCAGTTGAGAAACGTACTCCACCGGTTTCATGACCTCAAAGTCGAAATCGTAGTAAGGAAGGTTTCGTTAGGATCCCGACTAGAGGAAGTATTACCTGACCAATCTAGAGGAACGTCAGGTTCCCTGAGAGTTCTCAGAAGAGGTTGTGGTGTCAAGTTTACGTAGTTAAGAATCCGTGAGTCGGAAGAAGTGTCAGGTTGAGAGTGTAGGTATGTACTGATGACCTTTTTAGTATCGGAACTGCTCTGTCTGGAATCAGCCGTTTCAGTATAGAGACGAAAAGTTATACGATAGATCCAACCAGTATTGAAAAGAAGGTTCCTCATTCACTAAAAATTAAAGTACCGACGTCAGTGGTAGACGTCACTAAAACCTCGGGGGGTTTAATTCAGACTGTGACAAACGTGACAAAGGGGTAGATAAAGGGTACTTCACTACCCTGGCCTACGGTACTAGAAGCAAAAGACTTACAACTCGAAATTCGGTTGAAAAAGTGAGAGGAGAAAGTGAAAGTAGTTCTCCGGAAAATCGAGGAGAAGTGAAAGACGGTATTCCCACCACAGTAGACGTACAGACTCCAATAACTATAAAGAGGGTCGTCAGAACTAAGGTCGAACACAAAGAAGGTCAGGTCGCAAAGAGTACTACATGAGACGTATCTTCAATTTATTCGTCCCACTGTTATATGTCGGACCTGCATAAGGAAAAGGATAAACGTTGGTCAGACAACAAGGTACAGGTCAAGATTGACAACGAAGGACTGGACGTAGGTCTAAAGAGTTCTCCGTCCAGTCCACCAGACCATAAGGGTAGAGAAAGTCTTAAAAGGTGTCAAATAACACTAGGTGTGTCAGTTTCCGAAACCGTATCAGTTATTTCGTCTTCATCTACAAAAAGACCTTGAGAGAACGAAAAAGGTACTAGGTCGTCTACAACCGTTAAACTAGAGACCAAGGAGACGGAAAAGATTTTGGTCGAACTCGTAGTCCGTCAAGTACCAAGTGCATGACGATTTCGGACCGAACCTCTTAAAACTCGTAATGAAATGATCGTACACTCTACTCACGTTAACACGCCATCAGACTCGTAAGAAACCGTAACGGAAAGAAACCCTAACCTTACTTTTGACTGGAAAAGGTCAGGACACCGGTGACGACTCAAAAGGTTTAAACGACCGTATAACTCACGTCGTGAAAGTGTCGTAGTAGAAAGTCCTAAACTTTATCGAGGTGACCTTAAGATAGTTGAGGTGATCGAAACAAGCATCACTACGAAAGATTCCGGGTGAACTGAACTGACTGAGTCAAGTCAGGGAGTCAGCACAGACTGAGAAATACTAGGGTACTTAGTGTCGTGCGGTCCTGAGGGACAGGTAGTGGTTGAGGGTCTCAGGTTGGTTTGGGTACAGGTAACTCAGTCACTACGGTAGGTTGGTAGAGTAGGAGACGGTAGGGGAAGAGGAGGACGAGAGATAGAAAGGGTCGTAGTCCCAGAAAGGTCTACTCAGTCAAGAAGTGTAATCTACCGGTTTCATAACCTCAAAGTCGAAGTTGTAGTCAGGACGGTTACTTGTGGGATTAGACAGAGATATCTAAACGAATAAGACCTGTAAAGTCCATGTACGTTATTATGTTACACTATAAAACACTGACGAAAGAAAGTGATTACAAAGGTTCCAAATAGGTACACAAAGACATGAAGTGAGGAAAAATACCGACTTATCGAAGGGTACATGCCGATCTGATGTAAAACAAATGGGTAAGAAGTCAAAAACCTGTAAATCTAATGAAGATAAAAAACCGATAATGCTTATTACGACGATGTTTAAAAACACATGTTCAAAACCACATCTGTATACAAAAAATAAACTCCAATCTGATCCTCATTTTAAAGACCAACACACCATTAAGATACAAATTGGAAAACTCCTCGACGACGATGACGACGATTCAGTGAAGTCAGCACAGGTTGAGACACACTGGGGTATCTGCCGTCGGGTGGCCCGAGGGGGCAGGGACCCTAAGAGGTCCGTTCTTGTGACCTCACCCAACGGTAAAGGAAGAGGTTACGAACTTTCACTTTTAAGTTTCACTTCAGTGAGTCAGCACAGGTTGAGACACGCTGGGGTACTTGACGTCGGATGGTCCGAGGAGGTAGGTACCCTAAAAGGTCCGTTCTTATGACCTCACTCCACGGTAAACTCCTCGTCCGTCTAACAAAACGTTTCACCAACGTGATAAAATATAAGAGTAGTCATCACAAACTCCAAATATTAAAGAGGTGTAGGAGTGCCTGTAAATAGAAAAAATATGATCGGTAGGGTCACTCATACTTCATTAGAGAGTAACACCAAAGTTGGACTTATAGAAACTACCGATTACTACAGATCATAAAAAGTACACGGACAACCGGTATAAACATAGAAAAAACCTTTTTTGCATATATATAAGATAAATAAAAAATGAGAGGTCGGAGACCAGGTTTGACCCGTATGTCGACCCTGAGCTGTTTGTCTTCAGTGTTTGGTAAATGTCATCTTAGTAGGTCTCGAGGGTCCAGGGATGACTCTGGATGACCCAGTTTGAAAGGTACGAGTCCTGTGGTTCAGGTGTGTATTTATTCCAGACCCCTCCAAGGGTGGTGTGTGACTTCAACCTAACTTGATTTAATTAACTTAATGGAATTAACTTACTTTCTAAGAAATTTGTAGACTTTCGGTATTATATAAGTCTCCATTTGGACTCTAGATGCGACAAGATCTTACGTCCACACCCCGACCACCTGTTGTCAGTGTCCTGATATAGTGAAGTAATACACCAACTGATTCGAACCGTAATCCGACCAGATAAACGATACTTTCAACGTCTTCCCTCAGGCTGACCAACCCTACATCTTGTCTCCCGCCAGAAACATCCCTTTCATGGACCATCTAAGCTAAAATTTCATAAAACAGGTTTATATCTAGTTACCTTGGTGGGATTACCGTCTTTCACTTCTTCTTGATTTTTCGGAGAACTACTTTCACTTTCTTCTCTCACTTTTTCAACCGAATTTCGAGTTGTAAGTCTTTTGCTTCTAGTACCGTAGGCCAGGGTAGTGAAGTACCCTTTATCTACCCCTTTGTCACGTTTCTCACAGTCTGAAATAAAAACTCCCGAGGTTTTAGTGACGTCTACCACTGACGTCGGTACTTTAATTTTCTACGAATGAGGAACCTTCTTTTCAATACTGGTTGGATCTATCATATAAGTTTTCGTCTCTGTAATGAAACGGCTGATTCCAGGCAGATCAGTTCCGATACCAAAAAGGACACCGGTACATACCTACACTCTCAACCTGACACTTCTTCCGACTCGCGGCTTCTTGACTACGCAAACTTGACACCACAACCTCTTCTGAGAACTCTCAGGGAACCTGACGTTCCTCTAGATTGGTCAGGTAAGACTTCCTTTAGTCGTGACCTTAACGAAACCTTCCTTACTACGACTTCGACTTTGAGGTCATGAAACCGGTGGAGTACGCTTCTCAGCTGAGTAACCTTTTCTGAGACTACGACCCTCCCTAACCCCCGTCCTCCTCTTCCCCTGCTGTCTCCTACTCTACCGACCTACCGTAGTGACTGAACTACCCGCACTCAGACCCACTTGAGACCCTCGACCACTACCTGTCCCTCCGAACCGCACGACGGTAAGTACCCCAGCGTTTCTCAGTCTGTGCTGACTCGCTGACTTGGCTGACTACCTGTGGCATAGCAACCGTTTCCTCCGTTCTTATATGTCACCTCTTTTCTGTTAGAGAAATTATTTACCGCGACCCTTTTGACCGGTTGGTGAAAATTTTCTTACTTTGATCTTGTGAAAGATTGTGGTATGTGTTTTTATTTGATTTTTACCTAATTTCTAGATTTGCATTCTGGTCTTTGATATTTTGAGGATCTCCTTTTGTATCCGTTTTGTGAGAGACTGTATTTAGTGTCCTCCTAAGAGATGCTGGGTGGAGGGTCTTATAACCTTTATTTTCGTTTTTATTGTAAATTTTTTCCTTTAAATTTTAATTAAAAATTTTAAATAAAATAACTTTTTATTCGTTTTTATTCGTTTTTATTTGTTTACCCCGGATTAATTTTAATTTTCGAAGACGTGTTGTTTCCTTTGATATTCGTTCCACTTTTCTGTCGGAAGTCTTACCCTCTTTTATTATCGTTTACTTCGTTGACTGTTTCTTGATTAGAGTTTTTATATGTTCGTTGAGGACGTCGAGTTGAGGTCTTTTTATTTGCTGGGTTAGTTTTTTACCCGGTTTTTTGATTTGTCTGTAAAGAGGTTTCTTCTGTATGTCTACCGATTGTTTGTGTACTTTTCTACGAGTTGTAGTGAGTAATAGTCTCTTTACGTTTAGTTTTGGTGTTACTCCATGGTAAAGTACGGTCATTCTCACCGACGATAGGTTTTCAGATGTTCGTTATTTACGACCTCTCCCACACCTCTTTTCCCTTGGGAGAATTTGACAACCACCTTTACGTTTGATCCTATCGGTGATACCTCTTGTCACACCTCTAAGGAACTTTTTGACCTTTATCTTGACGGAAGTCAAGTCAAGTCAAGTCAAGTCAAGTCAGCGAGTCAGTACAGACTGAGAAACGGTGGGGTACTTAGCGTCGTACGGTCCGGAGGGACAGGTAGTGGTTGAGGGCCTCAAGTGAGTCTGAGTGCAGGTAACCCAGTCACTACGGTAGGTCGGTAGAGTAGGAGACAGTAGGGGAAGAGGAGGACGGGGGTTAGGGAGGGTCGTAGTCTCAGAAAAGGTTACTCAGTTGAGAAGCGTACTCCACCGGTTTCATGACCTCAAAGTCGAAATCATAGTAAGGAAGGTTTCTTGTGGGCCCCGACTAGAGGAAATATTACCTGATCAACCTAGAGGAACTTCAGGTTCCCTGAGAGTCCTCAAAAGAGGTTGTGGTGTCAAGTTTTCGTAGTTAAGAAGCCACGAGTCGAAAGAAGTGTCAGGTTGAGAGTGTAGGTATATACTGGTGACCTTTTTGGTGTCGGAACTGATCTACCTGGAAACAACGGTTTCATTATAGAGACGAAAACTTATACGATAGATCCAACCAGTATTGAAAAGAAAGTTCCTCATTCGTAGAAAATTAAAGTACCGACGTCAGTGGTAGAAGTCACTAAAACCTCGGTTAGGGGGACGACCCGTATGTGTGGCTCCTTTGGTCTTAACTTTCTCTACACACATGGGGTCACAAGTAGTGTCGTGACAAATGTCATCGGTCCTGTACCTTCGTTGGATCTACAGGTAGTCGTCTACTTACCTACTCTTTCGACACGATGTATATGTGTTACCTCATAATGAGTCGGTAATTTTTCTTATGAAAACTTAGTCAAGATTACTCCACCTACTTTGACTTCGGATAATACGTCTCACTTCATTCGGTCTTTCTTTTTGTGGTTATGTCATAGTGTGTAGTATAGTGTAGTGTAGTGTCAGTCAGTACAGGCTGAGACACACTGGGGTGTCTGCCGTCGGATGGTCCGAGGGGGCAGGGACCCTCAAAGGACCGTTCTCATGACATTACCCCACGGTGACGGAAGAGGGGTCATGTCATATGATTGTGTATATATACCTTAAATCTTTCTACCATTGCTATTGGGACATACGCTCTGTCGTTTTCTCTGTGTCTACATCTCTTGTCAGAAAACCTGAGACACCCTCTCCCTCTCCCACCCTACTAAACCGTCTTCCCGTAACTTTGTACATATTATAGTATATACTTTACTTAGCGGTCAGGTCCAAGCTACGTACTGTGTCCTACGAACCCCGACCACGTGACCCTACTGGGTCTCCCTACCATACCCCTCCCTCCACCCTCCCCCCAAGTCCTACCCCTTGTGTACATATGGGCACTGCCTAAGTACAACTACATACCGTTTTGGTTATGTTATAACATTTCATTAATCGGAGGTTAATTTTATTTAAATATTATTTTTTTATTTTTTATAAGACAGTATACTATTGTATAGGACCATATACGACATAGATTTTATCTGACTCAAAGATGACTTTTTCTTACACATACAAAAAGGAGGGAAAACCTACCAAAAAGATGTAAAACGAAAAGAGACTCAGGGGGTCTGAATGTGTTTGATATAGTGAGATCTCTGGTATTACGTACAAAACAGAAGGACAACACACGGTGTAAAGAACCAAGGTCCGTTGTTTTATTCTCAAACAATTCACTTCGAGTTTTCCTTAAATAATGTTTAAATCACCCACCCAGTGTCTTAGTGGTCCTTAAAGTCCTCCTGACCTCGTCCCTATTGGAGGAACGACTGTAGTGACCGGGACCCTTGACGTAGAACACCGGTGACGGTTTTGGTGTCACTGACAGGACTTAGAGACTAAGAACTACATAAGAACTAGTCACGGATCAAAATTCAGGTTCCGTAGTCCAACATCTCGATGTTACAAGTTGACTACTGACTGAACTGATATTCACTTAAATTACCTGTGACCCTTGTGACCCATGGTACAACAACAAGTCAACGACAACACAGACTGACAAACGTTAGGGAACCTGATGTCGTACGGTCCAAAGGGACAGGAAGTGGTAGACGGTCTACCAACCTGACACTTCTTTCGACTCGTGGTTTCTTAACTACGAAAACTTGACACCACAACCTCTTTTGAGGACTCTCAGGGAACCTGACAGGACCTCTCAGGGAACGAGTTTGAGTACATGTAGTTCAGTCATTACAGTAGGTTGGTAGAGCAGGAGACAGTAGGGGAAGAGGACGGAAGTTAAAAAGGGTCGTGGTCACAGAAAGGATTCTCTCAACTTCTCAGTCGAGAAGTATAGTCCACCAGTTTCATGACCTCTAAGTCGAATCCGTAGTCAGAAAGGTTACTTATAAGTCCTGACTAAAGGAAATCCTGACTGACCAAACTAGAGGAACGTCAGGTTCCCTGAGAGTTTTCTCAAAAGAGGTTGTAGTGTCGAGTTTTCGTAGTTAAGAAACTACAATTGGGAAGAAATACCAGGTTGAGAGTGTAGGTATGTAAAGATAACCTTTTTGGTTTCGGAACTGATCTGTCTGTAAACAGTCATTTCATTACAGAGACGAAAAATTATGTGACAGATCCAAACAGTATCGAAAAGAAGGCTCTTCGTTCGTAGAAAATTAAATTACTGACGTCAGTGTAAAGACGTCACTAAAACCTCGGGTTCTTTTATTTCACAGTGACAAAGGTAGTAAAGGGTAGATAGACGTTACTTCACTACCCTGGTCTACGGTACTACAAGTAAAAAACTTACATGAAATTCGGTCGAAAAAAGTGAAAGGAGAAAGTTCTCCGAGAATCAAGGAGAAACGAAAGACGGTATTCCCACCACAGAAGACGTTTAGACTCCATTAACTATAAAGACGGTCGTTAGAACTAAGGTCGAACACGAAGTAGGTCGGGACGTGAAGTGTACTAAATGAGACGTTTATTCAATTTATTCGTTCCATTGTTATATGTCGGAACTGTGTGAGGAAAAGGTTAAAACTTGATCAGGTAACAAGGTACAAACCAAGATTGACGATGGAGAACTGGACGTATATCGAAAGAGTCCTACGTCCATTCTACCAGACCATAAGGGTAGAGAACTCCTTAAAAGGTCAAACAACACTAGGTGTGTCAGTTTCCGAAGTCACATCAGGTAGCTCGTCTTCTATTAAAAGACTTTACGAGAACGAAAAAGATACCAGATGGTCTATAATCGTTAAACTAGAGACCAAGGAGACGGAAAAGATTTTGGTCGAACTTGTAGACCTTCAAGAATCAAGTACATGACAACTTCGGGCCGAACCTCTTAAAACTCGTAATGAAACGATCGTACACTTCACTTACTTTAACACGTCATCAGACTCGTAAGAAACCGTAACGGAAAGAAACCCTGACCTTACTTTTGACTGGAAAAGGTCAGGACACCGGTGACGACTCAAAAGGTATAAAAGACAGTATAACTCACGTTATGAAAGGGTCGTAGTAGAAAATCCTAAACTTTATCGAGTCGACCTTAAGGTAGTGGAGGTGATGGAAACAAGTATCACGAAGAATTCCGGGTGAACTGAAGTGTGAGGTCTTATAGACCGAGATCCACTCACTAGTGTGGTAGCACTAATAGACTCAGTATTTCTAGAAAGGAAATGTCAAGACACATAAGAACGGTGAAGAAGAATTATAGAAGATGAAGACAATCAAGGTATGGTGAATACAGGAAATAACATGGGTAAAAACGTACTTTACAAAGGAACCATAGAGATTAAAAGAACTACTTTAGAGATCAGAAAGATAACAAAAGGAGATAAAGAAACGTAACACGTGAATCCTGTCGAAAGAATAGAGAGGAACGAAAGAAACCTTGAGACGTAAGTCTATCCATCTAGAAAGGAAAAGAGGAAACGGAAAGTGAACAGAAGAAAAGAGTCGATGAACATTCCGGAGGAGTCTGTCGGTAAAACGAAAAAACGTAAATAAAAAGAACCCCCACCAAAACTAGTGGCGGAGGACATGTTACAGTGTTTAGAGACAGGTATCAAGAAGTCCGTGAGAACAGATAGTCCAGATTAGGGAACTTAGATAAACAGTGAAGGTGACATATTAGTATTCCCTAAACTAAATCCAGTACGGACTTACTGGATCACCAAAAGGGATGAAAGAAGTTAAATTCAGACTTAATCCGTTGTTCCTCAAGTACTAGACTCGGTGTCTGTCGAGGATCAGAAAGAAAACGATTGACATATCTCGAAGAGGTAGAAGTCGACGTTTCTTATGTTAGTTAGACTAAAACCATACCTGGTAGAACACTACAGGTACACATCTCAGAAGTGAACACAACAACCTGTTCCCGTAAACGATACTGGTCACGTAAGAGAACCGTTTTGAGACAATCGGAAACGGGACGAAGTAAAACGTAAGATTCCGGTTTGAACGGACAATGAGGCCCATAGAGAACTGAAGGATGAAAAAGTCAGGTCAGGGATACTACTTTTCCTGTAGAAAAAACCACAATCAAGATCTTCCAGAACATCCAGAAGTATCTTCGTAAGTTGAAATAGAAGAGTCGTAATCACCAACCCGGTATAGAATGACACTATAACTTGTCAAACGGAACCTCTGCTTGTCTCTAGTAAGACAGTAAAAACTCTAACGTGGGTTCATGACGTAAAACCTGGGAAAACAACTGATACTCCCGATGAGGTAAAGAAGATTCCCTAAGAACGGGTGTCATCATCTATATTACCAATAGACTTAATTTAAACGGGTAAGGGCAGGTAAAATCAAGTGACTAAGGGTTTTACAATTACAAGTGAGAACGGTAGAGGACAAACTGGTGAAGGTTAAATGGAACTAAGTAACTGGATTGTAAATGGAACTGGATTGTAAGATCCAAGGATACGTTATAACAAGAGATGTCGTAACCTTAAGTGAACTGGTGACCTGTGTGGGTGTTGACCCGAAACAAAGACGAAACCAAGTCAGAGAAGTAAGGAAGACCTTGATAAAGAGGTGAGAAGTGGTCATCGTATAACCCGTGGATAGCTGGGCCCCTCAAGTGTAAAGTCACAGTATATCAAAACAGAAAAGTATGGTAAGTACCCCAAGAGTGACCCACGGTACTCCGTACGTTTTTCGTTTTTGTTTTTTTGGAGTTTCCGAGGTAAGTACAGAAGATCCTTGAATCTAAAAATAAAAAATTAAAATAAATCAATAAAAACCGACACGACCCAGAAGTGACGACACACCCGAAAGAGATCAACGTCGTTCTTCACCGAAGAGAATAACGTCTCGTGTCCCAGTCCTAGATCCGTCCACCCGAAGTCATCGAAACCGAACACCCGAGATCTCGCACCCGAGTCATTAACACCACGTACGCGAATCAACGGGACTTCTTAGACCTTAGAAACGTCTGGTCCCTAACTTGGGGACAAGGGACGTAACCGTCCACATAAGAATTGGTGACCTGGTGGTCCCTTCAGGATCGTCGAATCTAAAATGCACTTCTCGACGGTACATGTTTTTAACAACAATCCCTGTTAATGTTCCAAGACGTATTGATGCCTTGGCTTAAGTTCCACTGTCTTGGACATACATCGTCACATGGGTGTCACGATACCCCGTCAGACACGTAGTGGTATATTGGTTTCTCATCTACCGTGAACCGTCGAACGGTGACCAGAACCCCGAGAGACCAGTTGTGTTTCCTGTAAAAATTGGAACGTTATACTTGGCCTTTTTGAAAGGTCGAATTTCCGATTTTACGGAAACGTGTGTAAGAGAGGATCTTCACACCCCTCCCCTTCACTTGACCAGTACAACCCCTTATTAATGACTATACCAAGTCTGTCTTTCTCTCTCCCAGGTCGACTGTCTTACAGAACTTGTACTCCGAATTAAACGTAAAACAGACCGTCTTCCCTAAGCTCTCGACATTCTAGAAATCGTTCTCTCACTGTAATGTTTTTATCGTAAAACTTTTTGTCAATGGAAACTCGAACTCCGTTTTCATCAGCGGGTAGTCGGTCCTTCGTTGATGTCTACATTTTTAGTGTTTACGAATATCACTCTAGTGTCACCTCTTATTTCCATTTAAACTTTCTAAGAATTCCTTCTTGACCGTCCATTGACTTATACACCACCCGTCTCTTCCGTCAGTGTACACTATGATAAATCGTAATAAGTCTTAACCCTCACCATTGATGGTCTTTTCCTATGAAAGGTGAACTAAACTATTTAAAGTCTGTGACGGATCTATAAGTTTATCTCTAAAGGAAATCTGAGATCTTTATATTTGGACGTATTGTCCACTTCCTCGTTTCGATCCCGGTAAACGAGAGTCCATTGTCCTTTTTAATCCTTTCATTTACCTCACTTACACCTTGTAACGGATACTAATTAGATGGCAGGAAGTGGGGTCTCTTGTGACATGTCTATTTGAAGTTGAGGCAATTAGTAGTCTTCCGATCTGTTTAACGGAGTCACTCCTTTCGTTACTTTCAGGTAACTGTTTCTTGTTTTGTTTCGTATAAGGGAGAACAATTTGTACCGGAGGGTTCGGAAATACAATTCTAAAGTACACTCCAATATCTCTAGACAAGTTTGTTCTAATGAAGTGGGAACGATTAATAGAAATCTGGGGACTTCGATGACTTGAAACGGTATCCAGACAGTATACCCCCTCTGAGATAAACGACCAGGGGGAGGAGGTGTCGTTAGAGGTAACGATCCGGCACGAGTCCCGACCGAAGGACCCGTGCCCCGGATACGTCCACGTGTACTGGACTACTGGTCTTCCCTACGGAACTAAATGACGAGACAATAGTGTTCGAATTTTAAGAGTTAGTAAAAATTGTTCCCCGAGGTGTAAAAGTAAAAAATGACGTGGGGTTTTTCAAATATCGGTCGGGGTGGAAAGTATAAGTTTGTATTTTCGACATATATTAACTGAGAACAATTTACCTGGTTTGAGTAAGAACCAGTGACCTAGTTAAAACGAAAATGTGTAAACTATTTCACTCCGTCCCGAGTTTAGTCAGTCAATAGATACACAGATAGCGACGACATTTACAAGAATTGTACCTTCCGGATACTCTGGTGTCAGTGTCCACTCCTTCAGTCCTCCGGTATCTTTGTAAATGTCTTTGACTTTACAGAAATAGACGAGTGTGTTTAGTCCATGAGTCTCGTTGCGATGGTGGTCACCCGAGTGAATTTTTGACTGAAAGATTTCAGTCATCTTTTCCAGTTTGTCCTTAGTTGATACACGTTTGAGACTAAGTTCACGGTAATTTATGTATGTGGAATGTGGTACACCTCTCTAGAATTAAACCAAGTCAAGGACTTCCTTGATATACCTTCCTAATTCATGTAACTGTCTCGAGGGTACTTCCTGCTCTGAGAGACTACCCTAAAAATAATGTAAAATGTTAATCCGAAATAAAGAACACCCAACGTGGAGATTTTAAGATTTAATACAGTCCCTTTATATGATAATTCAATCTTTTCGATATGGGATCGAGAAGTTCTTATGTCCACTTTTCGTTTTAACTGTATATATTATGTTAAAGGAGAAATAAACATAGAGGTCGAAGTCTTTTTTATGGGACTTTATTTTGACTACGTTAAGTATCATCAAAGTTACTTGATTTGAGATAAAAGGACTCTGGGTTCTTATTATTACGAAGAGGAATTTTATTAGACTTTTACATAAAAGTCATAATGTCCAGGAGGACTTGATCTCTAGTCATTATAGAATATCAAATGGATCTTAAAAAATTTCTTCAAAAATGAACTTCGTAGGAGTAACTTGATGACTTTTGAGTTTACTTTACTACGACAACTTCATGAAACAAAAAAGTTTGCTTTTTCAAATGATATTAATTACCCTTTGTTATAATTTTTTTGTTTAAAGACCCTAAAAGTCCTAGTTGAAACTACTGAAAGTATAAGTATCTTTCAATTTTGTTTCCTTTTATTTTGTGAAGTAGGAATTAATTAATGTCTCAAACAAAAGTTTCACTTTAAGAAAAGTTTCACTTTAAAACTTCATAAAGTTTCAATTTATGAGTCAATACTCTGTCCTGTAGAATACAAATAAGAGCCGAGAGATCGTGGGGGATCTCGGTTCGGGTAGTGGAGAGGTGTCACTGATGGCGATACCTTTCCCTTGACACTACCTCTGAAGGCCTGTATTGCTCTACCTCTACTCAGGTACACAAAGTAAATATGTCTGATGTTACTGTTCGTTATAGGTCGAACAGTCGAATAGTCGTCGTCGAAAGTCGGGAGTCGGACTTCTCCTCTAAGAAGTCACAGATTTATTTATCGGGACTGAGTCTCGGTCAAACCGAAAGAGACTCTAACCCTCGGCTCCTGTCTTCCTCCACGGGTGGGTACCTTCCGTGACCGAGACAACCCGATAGGAAAAAGTTCCGTCTCTCGTCCAGGTATAGACCTTCGAGTCACTGCTCCGGTCGTGGTACCTGTCGTGTGACCGGACGGGAGGGTGGTTCTCCCCGAGACGAGTCTCTGGGGCAGTTTACGCCGTACAAAAGGAGTGACGTCACGTGTCAGGTAGAAAGTCTTTCCTCCGTGGATATAGAGTCCCGCTGTTAATTTTTATTGTTTCATCAGTGACTCGTGATCTGGGTACGCGAGAGACTCTCTTTAGTAATTACTTCCACAGACCTCCGAAAGTCCGGGGTGTACCTCCTGAAGGACTCCCGGGGGTAGTGACTGGGACTAGTACTCTTTTGCTTCTCATACGTCGACTGACGACTACCTCCGTGATACACTTCGACTTACGGGCAGATTTTTGTGAACCAAGGATTGTCTCCCCTCGATAGGGGAAACTCTAGAGTGAGTTGGGTTGTGGTGTCGTAGTAAGCAGGACCACATTTTAGAGACGTCGTCTTTTCCTGTGTGTTGCTCCGTCTCCGTCACACTTGGTCGGTCTCTACAGTATCTTCAGAGGTGACTTGGAGTTCAGTCACTTTACTCCAATTTTGGGAAGTCTCCTTTTAAGTTCCCGGTAGAAGGGTCGGGTGTCAGTAGAAAAAAGGGACATTGGACCAAGGGTGAAGGTCTTTTTTCCTTGACTTATTGTGTGTAATCTTTATATTTGTATACGTTTTTACAATATAGGGAGACGACAATCCTTTTGTTCTCGAAATCACTGTCCAAAACGAGGTTTTACGGAAGACTACCAGAAAATAGAGTCGACAAAAACAATCTCAGTGATAACTAATGGCAAGATTATGGTTTGTATTATACTTGGTATCTGTTCGTGTCTAGTCTGTCTATGTGTGGGTCGTGAGGGTAACAGAAAGATGTAGAATAAGAAAGGTATCGTGAATTAGTGTAAAGTGGTGTAATGTACTGGACTGAATAAGGAGTAGAGGGAGAGAAGAGTCGAGGTGGTCTTACGAGGGGGTGAGCGTGACTCTTGACTGAAACGACACAAGTGGCGATATAGGGTCCGGATCTCGTCGTGGACTGTCACTCCTTGGGTGGGTGAGTGAGGTGCGTAATGAATTCCATGTGTGACGAAGGATTAGCGGGGACTGACTTGCTGAGACACCGTAGTTCGTAAACCGACTATATTTGACCCAGAGAAATAAAAAGGGACACCCTGAGTCGCTTTATCTAGGAGTTCTCTCTGGAGCGAGGAGTGGGCCCTTGTCTCTCCGTAGCATCGGGAGGACAGGGACCCCACCCTATACCAGATCGATCAATTACTCCTGTAGTCGGGATGAGACGATGTTCTCTCCGTTTCGGTCGAGTCGGAACCTCACTCCTCCTCCCTCCCTGTCCTCCTTTCCGACGGGTCGACGTGAAGACCTCCCAGTAGTTTGACCAGGATGTGTAGTCCTCTGTGGGTAGTTGGATTCGATATTGGTGAGGGATCCGGTAGGGTCGTTACGTTGTGGGTAGTCCATTGGTCCACGGGAAGGGACCTTCTCGGAGAGGAGGAACGTCGAGGAGACCCAAATAGTGGATGTAGTCGCGAAGAGTGGTTTTATTAATTTTACAGGACGAGTCCCGACGTCTAAGGAGTTCCCGAAACTTGTAACAGAGAACTGGTCTCGAGATTCGGGTTAACGTGGGAGACAGTGTGTATATGTGACCGTCGAGGCTTGATACAGGGATGGGTTGAAATTTATATAAAGGGTAAAGACCCGGTGAGGTCGATATTGTGTGATCCTTAATATTAAATATCATTAAGATATTAATAGAACACTCGTTATGTCAGTGTGACGTAGTGTACAAACGTAAAACTTAACAAAACACAAATTTGATTTTTATATAGGGTAAAAACGATGGGACGAAATGTTCCAAAGTTTCTTATCTTCACCAGGTCTCGAGAGAATTGGAAATTCTCTGGGACTGGGGAAGGTTGGGGACCGGGTAGACTATCTCGATAAACGTAAGTTTAGGATAAAAGTCGGGTTACGTTCGAGGACCTCCTGTCCCCGGTGTCGGGAGTCGACCTACGAGCAATCTACTTCGACGAGAACCGGTACGAGATCCTGTCATCTCACTTCAAATCAGTTTACATACCGAAAAAGAAAGTTATATCTGACGTTGATCCTTTACAGGTAGATTATGTCCTACCGTTCTTTTTTGTTTGGATAAAGTCCAGTCAATTTTATCAGACACTTCTATTCTCCAAAAGAAAGTCGAATGAAAAGGAAAGGATCTCTCTTTAATTTTCATGTAATTACTAGATAAAAATCGGAGTAAGTAAATGGCCACTTCAATTTTATACTCATCTGATATGGTTCGCTTCTACCGCACTCCTGAACTCAATTGGGATGTCCATCTCTACGACGGGACAGTCATCGGCCAGACGTACAGTGAAATGGCGGTGGACGACCAGTACTGCCAGTCGCAGCGCTTTGTCGCAGTAATTTTGGCACTGAAAGTAAGGATAAGGAGAAAGACTTAGAGAACACTTGAATCTATGGTGTCTAGGAACACTGGTTGTTGAAGGTGAACCATGGTGCCACAAGTTGTACCCATCATTGAGGACTCTACAGAGGAGTCTTGTGGTCACGATCAGTCTCTCCGACCCCTTCCCTCAGGTCACCGACTTGTGAGCCATTTTCGAGACCTTGCCAGTGTCCCATCGGTCGTCTAAAGTCCGAGACTTCTCAAGGAATCGTTTGACAGAATTGAGACACCTTAGGTTGCAAAAGGTTTGAGTAAATTAGTACATTGGTGAAAACTGTGTCTTGTGGATAGGTGTAAAAGTCCATGAGATTTCCGACTCGATCAGGGGTTTTTAGTGTCGACATTTACAAAGTACCATAGCTTACGAACGGATGCGGTGTTTGATCTGTTAAAGTGTTGTACTAGAAGCAAATATTTACTGAACGGTGGTCTAAATGTGGGAAAGAATGTAGTGGAGGTTCTGTGTGTCCTACCGTTTCATTATAACAACAGTGATAGTGCAGTGTCGGTTCAATAAAGTTTTTCACTTTTTTAGTAGAACGGTACTCTGGAGATATTCTTCAAAGGTCGTCACGAAGAGTTTGAAAAGGTCGTTTTATGGAGATCATCGTTTCTTCCTTTTTGAATATGGGACCTTGTCTTGACGGTTTTCGTCTTGTACAGACTTTAGAGTACGAAATGAAATTTTTAAGTACATTCTTTGACTGCACAAACACTTTTCTATTTACAAGTCCCAATAAGTAACGTTGTCACAAAAATTATGGTTTTCTAATTCTTGTTGGGTTTACATATCGTTGTCCTTTCATCGATTTAATATGACGTCAGTATATCACCTTACATTATTGATATATCAACAATTTCTTACCTTTGTAAGAGATATACAACAACAACAAATCAGTTCAACACAGGTCGAAAAGTCCTGGGGTACCTGACGTCGTGTGGTCCAAGAGACAGGGAGTTATAGAGGACGTCAAACGGGTTCAAGTACAGGTGACTTGGTCACTAAGGTAGGTAAGAGATATATGTCTGTACGTTTCGAGAGGGTCTATAGAACCGTATACTTTTTTTTCGTACTTTGTCTTCACATATTATACGATCAAAAATAGTCTTCTCCTGTTTTTATTCTTAGACATAAGGTCTTACGGACATCTACGTGTTCGTAGAGACCTTCCTAGGTGTCCTTTGTTTGGGTAATATAGAGTCCCTTCTCTTACCCTTGAGTCTTTTTCCCCCTGTTCCTACTCTCCTCTGAAAAGTGTCGTGTCGAAAAATATAAAAAACTCGGTATATTTACATATCAGATAATTTTAATATAATTTTAAAGTTTTAATACGTTTAAAATAAGATGAGGTACTGTATCAGTATAAACGGGATTTAAAAATTTTTAATGTGTACATAAAAGTGTTAACATTTTACTTTAGGTATAAATTTTAGGACGAAGCACCCAGTAGACCCTGTAGTATACATACCAAGTCACACTTTTCATGCCCAAGTCCGGTAAATTTAGAACGAATCTATAAATCGGAAGTAAAGTAAACCTTTTGGTTGTAGTCGTGTGTTTTGTAGACTCTTACGATGATTTTTTACGAAGAGTTGTCAAACCCTAAAAATAGATATCCGACCCCCAAAATTAGCCCCTTTCTAATTGGGGTCGTAGAATCTTTAGAATACGAGTTTTAGTTATGGATAGATAGAAACAATTAATTCTTTCCCGGTGGTGTGACTCTACCGAGGGGCTTACGCTTCGAGTGTCTGAAGACGGGTAAGTAGTTGCGATCACTTGGGTCGTCGTCGGTTTGTGGTTTTCGTTTGGAGACGAAGTGCCGCTTTCATTGACTTGAAGTTTGAGAAGTTGATAAAAGATGTGCATAAATTTTCTGACCACTAATAAAAAATTTAATTAGTCAGACCGAATTCAGTTTGTTAAAGGATAAAGGAATTATCTTTTTTTATTAATCCGAAGAAAACCAATATGAAGGTGTGAAAATAATCTTACGAAAAATATGTAATATACACTTTTTTATATCGTAAAGAAAAAATATATTTTCTATACCCGATTTTTTTATTTTATGTTGAGTCTATATTGACTACCTTGTTCGTTTACGTCGTACTGATTACAGTTATTTTCCATGATATACATGGATCACGTAAAACAGGGTCTTTTCTATAAGATTCCTGTTCAAAACGTAGTAACAAACGGAGGGTCCTCATCAAATTATTTGGTTGTCACGATATTTACAGAAGATTTAAGAGGGTTTGACTTTAAAATAAAGATCCACATTTATTCCGGTCTTAATTTTCCTGTTTGTCGCACTCCTCTACTTCGTCACGTCGTACTGGTCGTCCCTCAGTAGACGACGAAAGTAGGAGAGACCAAGGTAAAGTCTTCCGACAAGAGAGACCCTAGGGAAGTCTGTTTGTCCGTCACCCCTGGTACTCCTGAATTTTGAGACGACGTTAGAGGACTACTAGACAACCTATAAGTACTCCCCGTCTTACTGAGGTGGAAATCCAAAATATAGTCAACATTATTACTCAATACTTATTAACTAGAGATCCATCATTTAATAAGTCCGTTCGTGTGTCAAAGGTTCCTTAGGACCTCTCTCAGATCGATTACCGTACTCTACTCAGTCCGTCGATGGCTTCCCTGTAGGGTGTAGTGGGGTGCGTCGCCACCGTCCCCTCAGTCCCCAGGGTCGTCCACGAAAAGTTACTCCCCCGGTATAATGGTGGAAAACTTAATCATATTTCACCTTCAAGGGGTGTCCCGTGAGGTCACAGAGAGGTTATATACTTTGTGACTCGGGATTGGTGAAGTAGGTAGTCTGGTCCTATAAACACCAGTCGACTCATGTTGGAGACGACGACTTTGATCGCGACTTGACTTTTTGATACTTTAGTTCTTACGTGTACACACTTATGTGTGTGTGTGTATGTGTGAACACACAAATACACATACATATATACGTGTGTGTGTATATATGTATAGGTGTCAAAAACACAAATACATGTATATATGTTTCTGTGTGTGTACTTCAAAGACAGTAACACGTCTCTCGTTTTATTACGATTTTATTCGAAATGGACCTCCTGTAATAGATGACGAGAACCAAAAGTTTTGGATAACTTATGTGGAATGGGGAAGACTCAAGTTTTAAGTTGGAAAAATTTCTCTCATTCCGAATGAAGTCCATACACAGTTCAGGGTAGGTATAGTTTGTAGGTAAGGATTCGTTACAATTTGACGGAACGTATATTGTAGACAGTAACTTGGTAGAATATTAAAAGTAAATATTTTATTAAGACTTTTATTACCTTTAATAATTATCAATTTCGAGTTATTAGTAACAAGACTTTATAGAAAGTTTCTCGTGTACTTTATTTTCGTAGACTAGTTGTTTATCGTTTAGGCGATGACATTTTTGACTTAACAGACTAGAACGGAGGTTTGGGTGTTATAGACATGAACTCACTCCGGGTACTCTTCCTTCTACTTCCTCTCTCCTTTAGTTCCCGACGGTCCGATGTTGAAAGGAGTTTAGAGAGGACTCCCTTCCGTCCATATCGATGCACTAATCCAAAGATCTCCAAAGAGGTTTGAGTTTAATTATCCCTTCACTTTTATAGGTAAGTTTAATTTTGCGACTCACGGTTGATGTATATCCTTAAACTCCTTTGACTGTAGGTCTGTGTAAAATTAATTTCGAAGTTATAAGGTTTAAAAGATAATCTTTAAATCTTTGAATCTTGTATACATAAATTGGAAGGAAGGAGTAAACGAGTTATTTCCAGGACTTTTTGTTTCGGAAATTAAAAAGAGACTAGATTTTTGTTCTAACTGACCAGACTTGAGTTTCTAATTCTTTCGTTGTAATTCGAATTTGATAGTCTAAAGTGTTCTAATAGTGATCGTTGACGTTTTAGTTGGTCGAATTGTTGGAGTCTCTAAGGTACATGGCACCAGGTCCCAAACGAAAAAAAAATTAAATAAATAAAATTAACCTTCGATTAATAAAATGTTATAACATCACCAAAAACGGTATGTAACTGTACTTAGTCGGTACCCATATATATACAGGGAGTAAGACTTGGGGCGAGGGTTTAGGGAGGGGTAGGGTAGGGAGTCCCAGCAGGGTCACGTGGTCGGGACTAGTGAGACAGAGTGTGTAACTTGGACCTGACCGCTAGATAAAGTGTATACCATTATATGTACAAAGTTACGATAAGAGAGTTTAGTAGGGTGGGAGTGGAAGAGGGTCTCAGGTTTTCAGATAAGAAATGTAGACTCAGAGAAAACGACAGAGCATATATCCCAATAGCAAGAGTAGAAAGATTTAAGGTATATATACACATTATATGACATAATCACAAAAAGAAAGACTGAATGAAGTGAGACATATTATCCGAGGTCAAAGTAGTTGGAATAATCTTGACTGAGTTTACACAAGTTATCGACTCATTATAAGGTAACATATATCCATGGTGTCGAAAGAATAGGTAAGCAGACGGTTACCTGTCGATCCAACGAAGGTACAGGACCGATAACATTTGTCACGACGCTACCTGTGACCCCATGTAACAGAGAAAATCGAGACCAGAGGAACCACACATACGGGTCGTCACCCTAACGACCTAGCATACCGTCAAAACAAAGGTCAAAAAATTCCTTAGAGGTGTGACAAGAGGTATCACCGACATCACCAAACGTAAGGGTGGTTGTCACATTCTCCCAAGGGAAAAGAGGTGTAGGAGAGGTCGTAAATAACAAACATCTGAAAAACTGTCGTCGGTAAGACTGACCGTACTCTACCATGGAGTAACACGAAACTGAACGTAAAGAGACTATTACTCACTACAACTCGTAGAAAAGTACACAAACAATCAGTGAATATATAGAAGAAACCTCTTTACAGACAAAACAAGAAACCGGGTAAAAAAACTAACCCAACAAATAAAAAGACCATAATTCGATGTACTCGACGAACATATAAAAACTCTGATTAAGAAACAGTCAGCGAAACAAACGATAATGAAAGAGGGTAAGACTTTCGACAGAAAAGTGTTCCAAACATAAAAGATTTGTGTTGACACGAAACACGAATCAGTGAGTCAACACAGACTGAGAAACACTGAGGTACCTGACATCGGACGGTTCGAGGAGACAGGTGCCCCTAAGAGGTCCGTTCTTATGACCTCAACCAAAGGTACGGGAGGAGGTCCCCTAGAAGGTTTGGGTCCAGAGGGAGTCGCGTCCGTCTAATAAATGGTAGACTCGGTGGTCCCTTCAGGTTCTTATGACCTCACCCCATCGGATAGGGAAGGGGTCCCACAGAAGGACTGGGTCCTTATCTTCGCCCCAGAGGACGTAACGTCCGCTTAAGAAATGGTCAACTCAATGGTCCCTTCGGGATATGTGTGAATAATTCCATATTAACCGTACACTATGTGACGTGTATAAATTCCACATATTAAACTATTTAAAACTGTAGACCTATACGGGTGTTTTGATAGAGGTGTTAGTACTGTTGTTCCTACGGGTAGTCGAGGTTTTTAAAGGAGTACGAGTCCTAAACGAAAAATTTATTGATTTTGAAACCCATTTGAAAAGTGTACTAATGATTTATTATCGTTACGACAGGATTAATCATACAGGATGTACAGTTTCCAAAGTATTGACGAGTAGGTATGAATGTTAATAGTCCATTTCTCCCGATACTCTCGTCGACTCTTTATTTTTCACTAAAATAGGGACAATTCTGATACCTTGTCTTTAAGTTAAAGTATCATAAAATTTCGTTACTCAGTGTATTATAATGACGTATAAAAATTTTGATGTACTTTAATATGTGTTAATTACATCATGTGTTCGATGAAAATCTTTAGAAACCACAATTGATATAGATAAAGGGTACATTTATATTTGGATGGTTAGTAACCAAGATTTTCACTTCGAATCCTTATTGACTGGTTCTTCGATTATCATTGTTTGTCCGACAACAACAAAAGAGGGAACAACTGAAAGTTTAGTGTGTCCAGTTAGATTCAAATGATAAATCTGTACTTACAGTACCGTTGGTTTGAAAAGGGGTCCTTTTAGACGAGTCCTCATTATTTCATTCGGTTTTGATTAAAATTGGACTCTCAAAAGACGAAAGAGTAAAGAAACTGCTAATTCAATATCTACTTAGAGTAAAAGGTTCAATAAATTTCCACCTACCATAGTGTTGAGTTTAAAAGTCGAGTTTTATAATATCTCCACCCATGACCGGTTTTGACGGGTATGGATGAAGGTCCAGTTACGTGCACAGTTTTTTCCTACGTCTAGTCAAGTTTTCCCTTTCCTAACCCTTTTGTTCTATGGGAGAGTCTACTAGGAGTCCTCGTTCGCTGTCATGTCCCTTGACGGTCGACACACGGTCCGGGTCACGATCGACCGAACAAGGTTGTTTGTGACGACCTTCTTTCCAAGAGAGTTCTTCCTTCCGACGAAATTATCTTAGTTCTTGTTCTTCCCGATCAATGTGAAACAAGACCGTAGTCCTTTGATATTTCAATCGGGTTTCTTATAACACTGTAGTTGGTAATTTTTGGAACCTAAACCTTAGATAGTTTTGAGTAGAGTCAGAAACGACATTGTGTAGAACGTCTTTTTTTTTTTTTAGGAAATAAACAATCCCCTATTTTTGAACTTGACGGGATGTGGATATTTCAAAAAAGAACATATAGTATGTAAGTAAGAGTTTCGTAAAACAACATAAATGACTTGTGGTTTACGATTCAACGAAGTCAACGTAGGCTGAGAAACGCTGGGATACCTGACGCCGGGTGGTCCGAGGAGACAGGTTCCTTAAAAGGTCCGTTCTTATGACCTCGCCTGACGGTAAAGGTAGAGGTTAAGTAACTTATTTAATCTGTTTTCAGTGTAAATTTTATTGTCCGAATGTGTTTAGAACACAAAAATTTTGAACTTCATCAGTCGTTACTGTTGTAATTTCTCTGGTCGTATAGGTTTATGTAAATTTTTATAATAAATAATTTTATCGAATCTATAGGGATGGGGGTAGAGTATGTAAATATTTCTTATTATAAGGGATAAAGGACCCCCATAATAGGTCACAATCGTTTTGGTAATCGAAGAGATGAGTGTTTAGGTGGTTTCGTTATGTGACCTTGTTGTCTCACCATATTCCTTTCTTAAATTTATCAGACTTTTACATTATTTATATGATTTCATTAAATAGATATGAGAAGAGGACAGTTGTATAAAATTTATTTAGTGAAAACAAAAGAAAGTTTGTTGTCATTACATTCTTTTTTTTTTCCTAAAAAATTTTTCCGAAAAACACACAACAACAGAAGGAAGACTTTCGAAGAACCACCGAGGCAGAAGTTCCATCCGAACAAACCGAGGACTTCGCCTCCCAGAGGAACGTTGGATGAGTAGGATTCCATAACATAAATAATCAGTAGGGAGTAAGGATTGATAATGTAGCCTCTATTTTCGAGTACCGAAGAAAGGACGATTATGTACGTCGGAGCCCTTCTACACTTAGCGAATGGAGTCTTCCAGTTGAAGTAATGATGTTAACCCCATTCGGTCACACGTGGGTGGAAGAGAGGAGGGGAAAGGGAAGGTCGAGGGTTTGGGATTACGGTATTCTACCAGTCTTAGAGTTTCCTAGACTTAATGACGTCTGGTTCACCGTTTCGAGTTTCACTCCAGATTCAAGTCTGAATGGGGCAGGTCTAAATGGATCTTCCTCGGATGTGTGTTATACAAGGTCCTATACTTGATGAATTTTTCTCTAAAATTCTACGTGAGTATAATATTCACCCCTTCCTTTACCGTTGGGTGAGGTCACAAGAACGGACCTCTTAGGGTCCCTACCCCTTCGGACCATCCGACGGCAGATACCCTAGCGTCTCAGCGTGTGCTGACTTCACTGAATCGTCGTATAATATGAGAGATATTTTTCTGACTTCTAAAATTCCCCTTTTCTGGACTAGTGATGTTATTTTTTTGTCTTCTTTTGGTATAAAAGACCGTACCTTTTTACCTTTCTTTAGTAATCAAAGGAGGTTTAACGAAAATATTGAGAGGTGACGTATTTGGTAACTTAGGATAATTTAATTGAGTCGAGTGAGTTGTTAGGTTAAGGTAGTAGTGTCTGTGGACGACCCCTCTTGAGGACCAGTATTATATCTTTATTATCGAAATTATTCTCATGTCTCTTGTCTGAGTTTCGTTCTGAGTAATTTAGATAACTACAAAAATAAATCTTACTGAGTTTTGACTTTCATTTCTATACAAGTTTATTAATTCATTTAGCTGTCTTTTAGGTATTTATCCACGATCATCCACGTTATATATTTGTCATCGAAACAACTTTCGACGACGACGACGATGACGATTCAGAGAAGTCAGCACAGGTTCAGACAGGGACCCTAAGAGGTCCGTTCTTGTGACCTCACCCAACGGTAAAGGAAGAGGTTACGTACTTTCACTTTTCACTTTCACTTCAGCGAGTCAGCACAGGCTGAGAAGTGCTGGGGTACCTGACGTCGGATGGTCCGAGGAGACAGGTACCCTAAAAGGTCCGTTCTCATGACTTCACCCCACGATAGACGATAATTTATCGTCTTTAATGACAGTAACTAACGTCTGCCATTTCGTAGACAGATGCTACACCCTCTGAACCCAAACTAGGGACCCAACCCTTCTAAGGAACCTCTTCCTTTACCGTTAGGTGAGGTCATGATAACGGACCTTTTAGGGTACCTGTCTCCTGGGACCATCCGATGTCAGGTACCGCAGCGTTTCTCAGCCTGTACTGACTCGCTGAAGTGCAACTCAGTGACTTTCGACAAAGTTTATAATATTTTAGATATGTAAGACTATTTCTTGATAATGAGTAAAAATTATTAAAAACTGTGACCGTCCAATGATTTTAGTTAAATAATTAAGAGATTCTCCTTTATTACAGGAAAAGGTATTTGTCACTTTTGTATATGTGTCTTTCCCTCCGAAAAATCAAGTAAGGAATATTATTCTTTTGACTAAAGAGGTACAGAGTTACACAACCTTTGTTTGAACTTTTACCTACTTCAGGAAAAAAAGATTAATGTGACTCGTAGAGTCGTTTTCACCGATATTAGGTGACTTCCACTTTCACTTGCAGCGAGTCAGTACAGACTGAGAAACGTTGGGGTACCTGACATATTAGGTACCTTAAGAGATCCGGTCTTATCACCTCACCCATCGGGAAGGGAAGAGGTCCCCTAGAAGGGTTGGGTCCCTAACTTGAGTCCANGACTTCCACTTTCACTTGCAGCGAGTCAGTACAGACTGAGAAACGTTGGGGTACCTGACATATTAGGTACCTTAAGAGATCCGGTCTTATCACCTCACCCATCGGGAAGGGAAGAGGTCCCCTAGAAGGGTTGGGTCCCTAACTTGGGTCCAGAGGGCGTAACGTCCTTCTAAGAAATGGTCGACTCGGTGTTCCCTTCGGGTTCTTATGACCTCACCCATCGGACAGGGAAGAGGTCACCTAGAAGGGCTGGGTCCTTAGTTTGGTACCGGAGGATGTAACGTCCGCCTAAGAAATGGTTGACTTGACCGAGTTTATAAGAAGTTGATTTCGTATCTTACGGGTAGTGAATAGTCACTGACTTCGAACCAATAAGTAATCACAGGGTCTGAATATGGTCGTTGTCTTTCCTATGTGACTTTATCAATAATATATTATAGAGACTCGTATGTTTTTCCCTGTTGTCAAAAAGTGAAGGTGAAGTTTCTCTCATGGTCTTAGACCAGTGGTCTAAACAACTTACTTATAGTTCAAAGAAAATAAATAATACTCCTAGAAAAGTTTGAACGTGTACCATGTTTTAAGGTTTACATGGTTTTACCAAGTCACCTTTCACTCAGAGGAACTGAGGAACAGGAGTCAGAAACTCCGTTGATGGTACTGGTTACGGTACAAAGGAACTTCTGACTTATTTACAGACAGTCACCTATGTCATTTGTGGTGTTCAACCTACCGTCCTAATGTCTAGTAAAGGGACGAAATACGTGTGTACATAAAAACATTTTACATACGTACAATGGAAGTTATGACCTTTTCTTCCATCGGTTCCCAATTGACATTCATGCACGGAGACCTCACAAGTCCTTTGTATGTGACCGAGACTCCCAAGGGTCCTTTTGTCAGCGACCCTTGTTACAAGGGATAATACTTCTTCTCTAGGAAGTAGACTAATTTAGTTCATTGACAGATTAAGAAGGTGGATAAAGTAAAATCAATATGAAAGTGAAGACTAATCTGTAAGTCGAAGAGGTCTGAGTGGGGTCTTTTATCACCCCTCCATGTACTTTCCTCTACGAATAAGTAAGATTCGGATCTTAATTCTTCAACGTAGTACTAAATATCTCAGCAGAATAGACTTAAACAAGGAGTGGATCTGACTAGTAGAGATCCACATAACTCTACTTTCGTTCCTTACCTAGAATGACACTACCGAAATCGTACGAAGACAGGAAGTTTTCGGGACTGGGGGGACCGGGATGGGGACAACCACCAATGTTAAGTTGTGTTGTGAAACCTTGACCCGATATCTGGACTCTATAAGAGTCCTCCCTGACCCGATTCCTGTCGGTAAAAAAATCGAAATGTTATTTCCTGGACCTGACAAGACCCAAAGAAAAATAACGGAGAAATATTGAAAAGTAGAGGAAATAAGAGTTCCAGATTCTGGTGAGACGAGAACGACAGTTATGCTGATTAAGATAGTCGTCGGGGGACGGAAGTAGAGAGGATATAACAAAGGTACCGACTCTCCCTTTAGACGAACAATTCCGAAAATTTTTAGGTGAGATTATGTCCGGGGTCTCGAAAGGACACTCCGTTCCAGGACCCGGAGTGACACACCCGAACCCCTGTAAAGAGGTTCCTAAACCACCGGAAAGGATAAATCCTAGGAGTAGAGTATGATTTGTCTGAACTATGACCCTTTTTGTACAGGACACCTCTCTTTTCCGTAAAGGTACAATTGGTACAACTCATATAAGTCCGTTTCTGGTTTCACATCCACGTGTCGATACCTCCCTTTATAAATCTATAAAAGTACCTATCTTGGTTTCCCCCTCTCTTACTTTCGAGACTCTATTTCGTGTCTTTGATCGTTTTATTACTGGAGTGCATCGATTCTCCTTCGACCCGTCACCGGTAAGGGTGTAGAGGTTCTCGTTGGACGGTGCGTTTCCGACTTATTGACGTGACCGACGACCAACAAAGTACAGAGAAGATCTTTTCTTCAAGGATTCTCGGTTTCGAACATAGGATAACGAAGTCGAAGTAAGGACCAAGAACCAGATTTGGTTTCTAAATAATGTATTTAACATAATGTGTGAACTCAACTGTTTGATTTTCTGATCTCGTCTTTTAGTTGAGGTGTATTATTACAGTGACTTAGAATTTACACTATTTTCAAAAAAAATTTTTGGTCGTAAGATACGACTATTCTAATTACGATTTTAAGTGGTTGACGCCGGGTACTAAGGATAATTTAATGTGTATGATAAGATTCATAGTTTCATTACAGGATCGAATAGTTTTGGAAACCAAACGTATTATTTTTTAACTTTCGCATTGTTTTTTATATTTTAATACTCGGTCTTAATCTTATTTGAAATCCTTATACGTAATTGAAATAGTGTGGAAGTGTAATAGTAATCTGGTCTCAAAGATATTAAATAATACTTTCTTTTATAAGGGTTTATAACAAAATACTTAAAGTACTGTGTCTCGTATTATTTCATTTTAGGGGATAGAGTAAGTGATTAGTAAAATTCGAATTAAAATAAGATGAAACTATTGATTTTTTCTTACGGTCTATAAAGATACGGGTTTTTTTGGGGAGAGAGGTTTGTAAATAATTAGTTCATATTACGGGTATCAGAAAATTTTTTAAAGTGTCATTTACGTCAATTGTTTTTACATTTCCTTACACTATAAATGTAACATTAAGTTTAAGTATTTAAGTATCATATACTTATTATATCTACCATCTCACTACGGGAGTTCTCCGTGTCATTGTTTAACGTTGACAGATTCTTTCAAGAAATTAATTTAGATTTCACGTATAAAGGACCTGGATCTCAAGTGTCCTTGACAATTGTCACTGGATGTCTGGTCGACTCCGAGTACCTGACAGTTCATTGAGGAAATTATGCCCATGGTTCCGTCATCAGACCGTAAACTTCCATGATACGTACATACACACGTACGTACGACTGCGATTCAGCACAGACTGAGAAGTACTGGGATACCTGACGTCGGATAATCCGAGGTGACAGGTACACTGAAAGGTCCGTTCTTATGACCTCCTCAACGGTAGAAGAGGAGGTCCGATAGAAGGACTGGGTCCCTAGTTTGGATAAAGAGGACGTGACCTCCGTCTAAGAAATGACTCTGTGGACACTTAGGTCTCTATGGTGTGGAAGAGGAATAGTAGAGTTTCTCAATCCTCACATAGACTTTTGTACTTCTTTCAGTCTAGTTGAAACTAGACAATTCCCTTGTCGTAAGTATTGTAATGTCTTTAGAAAAATCCTCCATAAAAGATGGGTAGAGATTTGGTTAAAGGATACAAATACTGGATCGTACATTTCGTCTTATTTTTTGTATTTGATTGCTTTGACGAACCTCTTACCCGCCACGAACAATTACGCCAAACTAGTGTTTGGTTTCCATGTTGACAGTTGTGAGGACCCTTTCCTACGATTTTTATACCCGAATCAGAGGACGGAGATACACACGTAATTTTTGTTGTTAGTTACCACTCGACGACGGGATGCGTCGATTTTCCAGTCGTAAGACTCCTGGTCAAAGAAAGTCTGTCGGTACCTCTGTCCTTTCTTATCTACTGTTGTCTTCGTAATACTGGAGTTCTTTCTAAGATCTTCAAAGATTCTAGTGTATGGATTATAGTTTATCGAAACGAACCTCTGAAAAGAGAGAATTTTCACCTTACGTTCCCGAAGGGACTACCAGGTCACCAATTCTTAGGTCGACGGTTACGTCCCCTGTACCCAAACTAGGATCAGGTCCTTATACGTACACGACTCCTCGTTGATTTCGAACACACGGTGTTGATCACTCGGGTGTATGATCTCGACCGTTCGGCGTTGATAACTCCGGACGCACGGATCTCGGTCACGAGGTGTTCTCTTCACTGGTGTTACTCTCTAGTTACGTGACGTTGTTTCTTATCGGAGACGAGTGGCGTTGATCTTTTTCGGACGACATCGTTTTCTGGTTTCGAGTCGTTGTTTCTGTGTCGGTTTCTCTTTGTCTCTTGCTTTGTTTCTTTCTTTCTTTCTTTCTCCTTACGTTTTCTTTTCGAAGATGAATCTCTCAAGGTCCACGTCAACTCGAAGGGACCACCGAGTCTACCATTTCTTAGACGGACTTTACGTCCTGTGGTCCAAACTAGGGACCCAGTCCTTTTAAGGACCTCTTCCTTTACCGTTGAGTGAGGTCATAAGAACGGACCGTTTAGGGTCCTGTCTCCTCTGACCACCCGATGTCAGATACCCCAGCGTCTCAACCTGTGCTGATTCACTGATTGTGAAAAAAAAGTGAAGGTCAACGTCAATGGTCCACCACAGATTCTTTTGACTTCGAGTCTAATCCTTGGACATATTAGAATTTAGAGCCAATTCTTGTTCTGACCGAAATGAATGACTATACAAGTGGAAGTTCTGGACACCAGAATTGGTACTGTGATGTGACGGAAAGAAACTCGTAAGATTCTGAGGTACTCGTCGGTATAAGTGTTAGGAAGTACTAAAGTCGTCGAGATTTCAGTTTGCAGATGTTTTCGTCCGTTCATCACCTTTCACATTCTCTGTCATTCTTCCCCGTTCTTACGTCGATTGACCTCTCCTGAGATCCTAGACGGATTTCTTCCGGTGACGGACGTCGAAGGCAGACGTGACCGATGTGTCCGTCGTCGTAATCGTTTCTACTAGTTTAGAAGATTAAAAAAAAAGTTCTCTTCTACTTTTCGAGTTGAAATCCTCTCAACAATCCTCTCGACGGGTAAAAATTTATAACCGTCGATTAAATCTAAAATTTTCTTTGTTGAGACGTCGGTTTGGTTTGTATAGATTTCACTGATACTGACCATATATTATACAACGTCTCTAAGACTACTACTTACTAAGGACAGACTCTCTAAGATCTGATCTGGAAAGGATAATTTACTAAACAGTCAATAGGAGTGACAACTTAAGTAAGATGTGTAGGTCCGAAAGGAGTCGAGTTCAGTATTAAGAAGTCAAGTCTATGATGTTTCCAGTGATTGTTTAGTGAAGGGTGGGTTAGCAGGGGTCGGGGGAGGAGAGAGGGTTAGAGGAGAGGTGAAGGGATGTGTGAATGTGTGTATGTGTCTGGGTAATAGTGGGTAATAGAGTTCAAACTTTAAAAGTTCAAATCAGAAGTATGTTGAAAAATCCGGAGGACAATTGAGATTTTAAGAAGTGTAAAGAGTAATCAACTTCTTGGGTTTTAACATATGTAAGAAATGAGACACTTAAAACATTGAGAACCCAGTCTAAATCCAGATGAGAACTACAGAGGTATTTCTTAGAGATCATTAAAAGTATTTGAATAGTAGAACAAGATTTACAGAACCCATAAAGATCATAAATTCCATTTTTTAATAAAACTCAGGATTTCGTACAAGATTCCTGTGGTCTTTTCACGGTCGTGACAAGGGTAAGAAGTGTATCCTCANTCTCCCACCCTACTAAACCCTCTTACCCTTAAGATTGTACATATGACAGTACATTCTTAACTTAGCGGTCAGGTACAGACTGCATCCCACGTCGAACGAACCCCGACCACGTACCCCTACTGGATCTATGAATGAAAATTTTTAAGACCTGTATCTCTGGTAAATTTTCCAACTAAAAAAAAAATTATTTTATCATCATAGTCACGTTGTTAATGAAAATATCGAAAATACCGTATAATTCTTCATCTTTCTTCAAATAGTGTGACTAAAATTTGGTTACCCGTTTTCGACCTTCTTAAGTCTCATCGTAGTTTTGGAGATTCTATCTCATCTAATGCCCTACCTTTAAACAAGAAGAGTTCAATTCCTGATTAAAGAGTCTAATGAAAGGGAAGAGGAAAGAAAAGGAGGACGCAAAGACTACATGTGTAAAGAAAAGTCAAGGTTAATTCAATAGTGACGTCGTTTAAGTTTGTTGAAATTCGATTTTTACTTCTAAGTAGAAATAAACATTCTCTACATGACAGGTTGTCGTAATTGTCCAAAAGAGATGGTACCTTCAAATATCCGAAGTTAATTTTAGTTTTCCTTTTTTCATTGTACACGTAGTATTTATGTTCTATTGAACTCTACCCTTGGAGACAAACCAAATTTACAGATGAAACTCCCGACATACTGATGTCTGAAACTTGTTGAGGAGGTACCTTTTTTCGGTTTTTTTCAGTTACAATATAAAGGAAGTGAACACCAAGTCGACCATTTCTTAGGTGGACGTTACGTCCTCTGGACCCAAGATAGGGACCCAACCCTTCTACGGGAATTCTTCTCTTTCCGATGGGTGAGGTATAAGACCGGACCTCTTAAGGTACCTGATCAGGTACCCCAGCGTTTCTCAACCTGTGTTGACTCACTGAAAGTGAGTGAAAGTCATGTGAGATAAATGGAGTTTACACTTAATGGTAGGTAAACGTAAAGTATTGTAAAGATGTAAAAGAAGTCCTAACTGACCGAACTAGAGGAATGACAGGTTTTCTGAGAGTTCTCAGAAGAGGTCGTAGTATCGACCTTTCGTAGATAAGGAGTCATGAGTCGGAAGAGTCGGAAGATTTTTACGTCAGAAATATTTGTTAAAAATAAAAGAGTAAGTTTAGAGTTAGTCCAATTCGTCTTCGTTCCGACAATGACTCTGAAACCATACGTATTTTTAGAATGAAAGTATATTAGATGGGGTATGGTCTGGTGAACTGGACAGAGAACTCTTTAGACATACGTCCAGTCTTTCGTTGTCAATCTTGACCTGTACCTTGTTGTCTGACCAAGGTTTATCCTTTTCCTCATGTAGTTCCGACACATAACAGTGGGACGAATAAATTGAATATACGTCTCATGTAGTACTCTTTACAATCCGACCTACTTCGTGTTCGACCTTAGTTCTAACGGTCCTCTTTATAATTATTGGAGTCTATACGTCTACTATGGTGGGAATACCGACTTTCACTTCTTCTTGATTTCTCGGGGAACTACTTTCACTTTCTCCTCTCACTTTTTCAACCGAATTTCAAGTTGTAAGTCTTTTACTTCTAGTACCGTAGACCAGGGTAGTAAAGTACCGGTTATCTACCCCTTTGTCATCTTTGTCACCGACTGAAATAAACCCCCCCCGAGGTTTTAGTGACGTCTTCCACTGACATCGGTACTTTAATTTTCTGTGAACGAGGAACCTTCCTTTCAATACTGGTTGGATCTGTCGTACAATTTTTCGTCTCTGTAATGAAACGGTTGTTTCCAGGTAGATCAATTCCGATACCAAAAAGGTCATCAGTACATACCTATACTCTCGACCTGATATTTCTTTCGACTCGTGGCTTCTTAACAACGAAAACTTGACACCACAACTTCTGTGTACTCTCAGGGAACTTGACGTTCCTCTAGGTTGGTCAGGTAGGATTTCCTCTAGCCAGGATTCACAAGTGACCTTCCTGACTACAACTTCGACTTTGACGTTATGAAACCGGTAGACTACGTTTCTTGACTGAGGAACCTTTTCCGGGACTACGACCCTTTCTAACTTCCGTCCTCCTCTTGTCCTGCTGTCTCCTACTCTACCAACCTACCGTAGTGGTTGAGTCACCTGTGTTCAAAGTCATTTGAGGTCATCAACCACTCCCTGTCCCTTTGGACCGCACGACACCAGGTACCCCAGCGTTTCTCAGTCTGTGCTGACTCACTGACTTGACTTGACTTGACTTGGGGTAATATAATATAAGTAGCCGACTTTACGGAAATTGTTAGAGGAGACTTCTGTGGTAAGTTCCTCGAAAAGATAGAGAATGATTGAAGAATAAAATTACGTTTCTCGTTTCATTTGTCATGAAGTATTCTCGACGTGTGTGTGTCGTCTGTTGAGTTCCAAACGTACTTTATAAAAAATGAATGTTAAGAAGAGGAACAAACCGAAAGAACAGACTGTGGTCTATCTGCCAAGGTTTTGAAGGCGACGGTTCAAAGACAACTTCGTACATAGAAGAGCGTTAGTTCCTGAAACCTGTACACCTTTGTCGATAACTAGGTGAGTGTGTGAATCGTCGGAGAACCTTAAAGTCGTAACGAGGTTTGCTCTCTTGACAAACAAACAAACGAATATCTTTGAGGTTCAGAGTAAATTCAGAGGATCCTCTACCAGTTTACGTAGGTTCATCATGACCAGTTACGGAATTTCTCCTTTCTAGGTCTCCAGTCTAGATTATCCACGACTTGATAAGGATTGTTTTTTACATTCACTGTCACTATGACTGAGGAACTAATCACCTAACTTACTGGGTTACAACCAATTGATGAACTCTTTTACAATTTTCCATCTCTATGACGTCTAAGGTTATATTCCGTCAGAAAGTGTATTTGTCTCGGAAGGGAGTCTATCGATTTAAACTGTTTTGACTCATTGTCAGTTTGAAGGGGTTTCAAGACTCTACATATATACAAAATGTTAGTTGTTAGACAAATTCTAAAATATGAGGGACGGATGAAAAGTTTTTTGTAGGTTTATTTTCTTGAAATATTAAGGGATTTTATATGTGTAGAGGTAGTTCAAAATACATTAAGAAGGGTGGAACACAGATAAAAAATAAATTATACGCGGTAAAAACTTCTGAAATGACTTAAACAATGTTATAATGAAGACAAATACAAAAGTCAAACAACCGTGTTCCGTACACCCTAGAAGCGATGACGTCGTTCCTAGTTTGGAGGTGGACGGACACAACCTTCCAAATTGGTGACCTGGTGGACCCTTCAGGGAATACAGATAAAACTGCTTGTTTACCACGACGACGACGGTGATTCAGTGAAGTCATCACAGGTTGAGACACGCTGGGTTCTCTGCCGTCGACTGGTCCGAGGGGGTAGGGACCCTAAGAGGTCCGTTCTTGTGATCTCACCCAACGATAAAGGAAGAGGTTACGCACTTTCACTTCAGCGAGTCAGTGCAGACTGAGAATCGTTGGGGTACCTGACGTCGGATGGTCCGAGAAGGTAGGTACCGTAAAAGGTCCGTTCTCATGACCTCACCCAAGGGTAACGTAAGAGGTTTGTTTACTACTCAATCCTAATTTGGTCTTTAATCGTACTACGACCAAACTAAAATAAAAAAGGACATCTAAAATTTGGTCCTATAAACGTAAACAAAAATATCTACACTTCTCCCTATACCTAAACTTTACTTAAAAAAAGGTAGGGTTCGTTTAAGACTAGGTCAAAGACTTCAAAAAAAATTAATATGTGTGACACATGTCTTATTAGAGGGACCTGACTTTTGTTCTTCAAAGTGTTTACGTCAAGTTTAGATTTTAACATAAAAATAATCGATTTATATTTAAACAATATCCATTTCGACATTAAGGAGTTCTTTGATATATACGTATCGTCTGAATACTTTTCGTCCTGACAAAGTATACTCATACACGTACCATTTTAGTGAAAATAAAGTAGTTTTACTTTTTACAAAACGATTAATGATACTTTTTACTCAAAGTAAAATTTAACGATTCTTTCGTACTAAAATTTAACTTATGACCCGGAACCTCAGTCTAGTTAAGGTTTCGTTATTTTGTTTTTGGATAACACGTATTACTCTTTTGTTTTACATTGGACACATCAAACTCCATATACCGGTTGCCCGAAGTAGTACCACCACCGGTTAATGTTTGTAGGAACCTTAGGTTGTATTTATTCCTTTACACATAAATGTGGTGAAGGAAAGTACTTTATTACATAATTAGTCAATTCAAAAAGGATTACGGCCACTCTTCCTTTTGATCATTGGTCGCTTCCTACTTTTCTTCCGTCCTTCGTTTCTTCCCTCTCGACCTCCCTTCCTCCTCCGTTTAGTGGATTCACCGATCCACTAGCACTGTTGTGACTTTGTGTGACCTGACCTTGAAGTCTCGACCCCGGGTCTGGACCTTTAGGGATATAATACACCCTAATAGTTCTAGTGTCTTTTATAATCACTTTAGATGACTACTTTTTTGTTGACCTCTTATCCTGAGGGTTACATAGAAACAAACGAAGACTAAGGTATTTTCACTACGAAAGACCGGTTTACTTCGAAAAATTTTCACGTACCTGAGTATTGGAAAGGTTGACTTTTCTGGGAAAGTCATTAGGAGGAATAACCTCTCTACTCTATTTCCAGGGCCGGATCCCTTCCAGTCTTATCAAGACTCCTTCAGGTTAAAGGGTCCTCGAGAGTAAACATTTACTCGTAAATTCGGGTCGTCACAGATTCGTTACGCCGGTCGCGATGTCTCCTGAGGTCTGATTCGAGGGAGGTCGGGTCGGAGAGTCAGTGTTAGGCGGCGGGGGAGGAGTCAGGGTGCAACCCGGCGACCAAAGTAGTCGGAGGAGACACGCTGACGTGTTGGTGGACTCTTGACCAGTCACAGGGGAACGGAGGTGGAATGTCTCCGATACTTCCTTGGACTCGCGTTCCTCGTGTGGAAGAAAGACACAGGAGCCGCTGACCGTGTCTCATCCACAAGTCATTTGAGACAGTCTCGTCGATTTACAGGTCGTCGACGATGGGTTTCACACAAACCGCCCTATGTTCTCTATTCTTAGACTTTCGACGTGAAACTGAGAACCCCCACCTTGACACACCGACCGTCAATATAGTTAGAGCCGAGTCATTGTTGTTACCTCTTCGTCGTCTAGACTGTGGTCTAAGCCGACTTCATCCTGAGATTAGAATTCCCCTTGAAATTGGGATTCCAGTTTGCTTATTAAGAAACGGCATTTAAAAAATTTAAATGTAAAAGCGTTTCGTCGAATTGTGTTTGCCTCCTCCGTGCTCGGTGTGTAGGAGAGTCCGGGCCTCGTCAAGGTCTTCCAGTTCTCGGTTCTCTTCGCTCCTCCGCGCCTAAGCCTCAGGGCCTCTCCGCCGGAGCTTTGGTAGTGTAAGGGCCTTGCGGGCGCGGGACTCTTCAGAGGGGCATGGAAAGGCCCACCTCCCGCTCCCACGCAGCGCGTGAGGGTCCCAGGGAGGCCATTGGGCCTCAGGCCTCCACGGCGGAGTGTGGAGCTAACGGTTCGCCCCGCTCGAACCTCTGGGTCTGACGCACCCGGCAACAGTTCCTCTGTCGCGCCCGGCATGGTCCTTCAGCCCGCGCCGACGACCGTCGGCAACGGTCCTTCGTCCGCGCCCCGTATGGCCCTTCAGCGCCTCCGCCGGGGATCTCCCAGTAAATTCGCCTTCACACGCGTCTGGGTCCACCCGCCCCTTTTCTGCCGGGTAGGACGCCCGGAACGATAGGATAGAATTGCCGTCGGTAAGCCTCGCACAAAGGACTTACTGGAGCGCGCTTCGGACACCTGGGGAGTGTAGGGCGCCTCAGACGCGGTGACTGAAGGCCATGGGCCCCCGAGGCACTGCAGTTTGCGCCTCTTAAGGCGAGCCCTCCAGACCGAGTCAATAATTCAGGAGGTCAAGAGCGGCCCCAGGGCGCCCAGAAGGGTTTACTGGTTCGTCCACCGGCGACGGCCGGACCCCTGGCCCACACTTCCGGGCACAAACTCCCGAACCTCGTCTGGAAAACACGCGGGAGGATAGGTCGTAATTAAACAACTTGTAGATGAGACGTTCTACGACATTGATCGGACCCTACTCAACTACACCAGAGATGAAAGTGAACGAAATCTTGTCTCTGAACGTCTCTTCATCCATGGGATGTCCTATTCCACAACTTTGTGTGTCCCGGTTATGACTCCACTTCACTCAACCCGTGACTTACGTTCTCCTTCGGGTTTTTGAGACGTTAGTTCCATTTAAGATTGTGTCAAAGAAATTTTTAGTTTTGATTACGTTTTCTTTCTTGGGTACAAACTGTTTTAGAGTGTTAAAATTTATTTGTGTCGTAATCATTGGCACGTAACGACTCGGTACAACCTCGGACTCCCGTTTCCTCTTTGATCGGTAAGCATAGGACCCTGAATCGACCAACCCCTTCCTATACAAGTCATTAGACCGTCTATCCGTCTCTGTCTACTCTTCTCAGGGAACAATCCCACTTTGACCTCTTAAGCCAAGGAGGGCCGAACTTTGAACCTTGATACGATTAATTCTGTCCGGGAACTCGCTTCCAGAGTTTCTTTAAGAGTCTGAGACTAATAGTTTTATCTTTTTGACCTAGGTATAGTCCCTGGGACGTGTGATCAATTGACTTCGGATACAAAAGACTATATAATTCACTAACTCCGATAGTAAAAACATCGAATTCTGGAAAATGAAACTGGGTTGTTTTGTTTATAAGACACAACATCCTACTACTGACAGAGTTATAATTTCGGACGTCTTCAAGACATGCAACCGTCGGAGATAGGGACAGGTTTCTCGTCTAAGGTGCTTTGATAACTTAAACACGGAACATTGTGAACCCCTTTCGCTCTCTCTTATTTTTTCTTGAGTTGATCCACCAGAACCGAGTCTTAGATCCATTCTTGATTCCATGATTGTGGATTACACAAGATAAATTTCTAAAGAAGTATTAGAGGTGACAAGTAAACTACCATGACCTTTGTCATTGAAACAAGGGGTAGACACTGTAGTCAATTTTTACACAGAAGAGAACAAAATTTGTCCGTTAAGAAGTCTGATAGTACCCATAGGCTCCAGATTACTCAAAACATCTTCTAGTATCATTACTCAAAAAGTGACTACAATTCAACGCTCTGTGTTTTTAATAGCAACTGCCGATACGGGAGAAGGTGGCCGAAATGAAGTTAAGTTTGAACCTCGACGCTATACCTCCCCTGATACTAAGAAAATGTCTACAACATGTTTTTAAGAAACTTAGTGACAAACGAACATTTTAGACGGGTATACAACAGAATCTACCTCCTACACTGTAAAGTCTATTCTTCGAATTGTGAAATTTCCTAGCTCGATCCCTCTTCTAGGTCTACCGGGTAAGGGACAGACAACCGCCCCCACCCATACACACGGGGAATGAGTAGGCTCTCCACAAGTATGTCCAAGACTAGTTCGACGTCCATACAAAGCAGGTCACGAAAAGCCTTCGTCTAGCCCTGTAATACTGGGAACGATTAGTGACCTTAACGGGGCACAATAGCAGGCTATCACTGAAAACGTAAAAACTGGACTTTTCACCCAAAACGGGTAACTTACCGAAAGTCACCTCTTCACACTTGTGGTAGTTCCCGTGTGCTCTGACGATGTAGGGACGGTTCACGAAAAAGGAGCTACGCGACACGACAGTGAAACCGTTATACTTGTTTTGCGACGACGGAGAAAAGCGCCACGACACACCTTTACTGGTACAATTAGACGGACAGTACCTCTGCAAGAACTCATTTCATGCTGAGGGAGAACCCCGACGGTTAAGGTTCCCATCCTCTGTAGTGGCCCACGACCCTGAAGATTTAACCAACAGAGCAAAGCGACTGGGATGGCTTCGTAATCTGTCGCAAGACTTGGTAGAGGGGTTTTTCTCTGCTCCTTGGCACTTCCTTGAAGACACGTCTAGGTACCTCCTCATGGACGTCCGGGTCCCTTCCTAAGTCCTGAAGAAGGTCGTACCACGAATGTGGACGGGTCTGTGGACCTTAGGGCCAAATGGTGGCACCCACGAACTCCGGAATCGGTCCCCGGTTGACAGGGGAAAGTAGTCACTACGAGACCACGACTCTGCCTGGTAAGAGGTGTGTGTCCACCTTTTGTACGTCGCTGGTTTACGGGTGTCTTATAGAGACGGGTAGGCCGTTCAGTAGATACCCGAGGAACACTTACGAGGAGGTGTACATGCATTACACCGGACCCTACGTGACGGAGGAGTCGGAGGTTGAAAGTCGCTTCACCTTTCCTAATTATTTTTATAGTTTTGTAGTTAACAAGTACGTCATCTTGATGGGTTCCTAGTAAGACTGAATTCGTTTAACTGACTCCATTCACAAACATTATGGTGACGTTAAAGACATTTAATGTCTAATGTTTCACGAAAGTTTATATAATCGACAGTCATATAGTTCGACTCCAGTCAACGATATAACGGAGATAAAGCATCGACTCTTTTGATCCTGAGATTTATTCATTGACACACTTAGTAGTCGGTCCCTCAATAGGTACGATCCGGAGTTTGAATCTAGGAAATCACGGTTTAAATGGTAAAGGTGACATGAAGTCATCGTACACAATAGAAACACCAATAATGATGACCACACAACAATTGACCGATCATTATCTTACCCCAATCACTGATTTTTACTTTCCCTTTTTTTAAGACTCGACGTCTTTTTCCTTTCAAACGGAAGTCCGGAACTGGTTTCCGTATTGATTATAGAGTCTGACGTGACTCAACGTTAATTGTTTTAACTATGACTACGAACCCGGATCAAAAAGTACAAATAACTACTCTTTAAAAAAAATCTGAACTCCAAATACCGTAGTCCTACTAAACGAATCAAACTATGACTTTTGTACTCAAAATTGGATTGAGTAACAACCAATTTGGACTTATCGTCCGGTTGGGGGAAAAGTTCAATTTTCTTTCAGAGTACCTAGGGTCAGAAGTGAAACAAAAAATCATTATAATGTATTTATATGATTTTTAGTCTTTATCCATACTTCGACGAATATAAATGTTTAATTTACGTCCATTTAAGTGTTAAGGTTAACGTTATGAATAAACACCCCCCACCCCCCCGCACCGCAACCTAGGGACCACCGAGTCTACCATTTCTTAGACGGAAATTACGTCCTCTACACCCAAGCTAAAGACCCAACCCTTCTAGGGTACCTCTTCCCTTACCGGTGGGTGAGGTCATAAGAACGAACCTCTTGGGGTACCTGTCTCCTCGGACCGACCGATGTCAGGTACCCCAACGTGTCTCAGTCTGTACTGACTCGTTGATTCGTGTAATCTAGGTTGAGTCATAGGTCTGAGTTCTCAGAGGGTCGGGTGTGGTTCACGGGCAGTCGAGGTCCTATATCCTGGAGTCCTGTCGTAGGGGCCCCCTAACTTAGTCCCAGACCTCAGGAGGGTTCCAATATGGGGTAACTAAGAGGTACTCCCCACTAAAACGGGGGTCGACTGTGAACCGTTACAGTCCCCTGTGAAAACTGACCCCTGTGAACCCCTTCTCCGGACAACGATGACGGTAGATCAATCCTCTCCGGTTCATACAACGACTTGTAGAATATAAACCGTTTTGTCGTGGGAGTTGGTTTTTAGTAGGTCGGGTCTTACGGACGTGTCCACTGGTCCTTGATCGGGAAAATCGGAGGGGTAACCATTGTCGAGTCCGTCCTACTTATCCTAAGTGTAACCACCCAGATCCTCGGAAGAACCGTTATTCCTTACTGAGGATATCCTTTTCAAAAGAAAGACCCCACTACTTTACAAGTCCTTAATTACTACCAACGTGTACGAATAACGATCACCATTTCTTGTGTAGACGGTCACGTTTTCCGAATTCTCTGGGTCCAAGCTAGGGACCCAACCCTTCTAAGGGACCTTCTCCCGTACCGTTGGGTGAGGTCATAAGAACGAACCTCTTAGGGTACCTGTCTCCTCGGGGGCCCGATACAGGTATCTCAGCGTGTCAGCCTGTACTGAGTTCACTGAATCGTACTGTACCGTGTCGTGTCCGTAATCGAGTCAAGTCAAGTCAGTGAGTCAGCACAGGCTGACGCTGGGGTACCTGACGTCGTACGGTCGGGAGGGACAGGTAGTGGTTGAGGGTCTCAAATGAGTTTGAGTACAGGTAACTCGGTCACTACGGTAGGTTGGTAGAGTAGGAGACGACAGGGGAAGAGGGGCGTGGAAGTTAGAACGGGTCGTAGTCCCAGAAAAGTTCACTCAGTCAAGAAGCGTAGTCCACCGGTTTCCTAACCTCAAAGTCCAAGTCGTAGTCAGGAAGGTTACTTATAAGTCCTGACTAAAGGAAATCCTACCTGACCAACCTAGAGGAACGTCGGGTTCCCTGAGAGTTCTCAGAAGAGGTTGTGGTGTCAAGTTTTCGTAGTTAAGAAGTCACGAGTCGAAAGAAATGTCAGGTTGAGAGTGTAGATAAGTACTGATGACTTCTTTGGTATCGAAACTGATCTGTCTGGAAACNAGGAAGGTTACTTATAAGTCCTGACTAAAGGAAATCCTACCTGACCAACCTAGAGGAACGTCGGGTTCCCTGAGAGTTCTCAGAAGAGGTTGTGGTGTCAAGTTTTCGTAGTTAAGAAGTCACGAGTCGAAAGAAATGTCAGGTTGAGAGTGTAGATATGTACTGATGACTTCTTTGGTATCGAAACTGATCTGTCTGGAAACAACCGTTTCATTACAGAGACGAAAAATTATACGACAGATCCAACCAGTATCGAAAAGAAGGTTCCTCGTTCGCAGAAAATTAAAGTACCGACGTCAGTGGTAGACGTCACTAAAACCTCGGGGGGTTTTATTTCAGACAGTGACAAAGGTGACAAAGGGGTAGATAAACGACACTTCACTATCCTGGCCTACGGTACTAGAATCAAAAGACTTACAACTCAAAATTTCGGTTGAAAAAGTGAGAGGAGAAAGTTCCGTACCGTACCGTGTTTATTTGGTAAAATTTCCCCACTTAAAATACTGTACCCTTAATATAGAGTTAATTTCTTCCTTTTTCAGGGTAACCGGACGAAGAGGTGTCCTAGACTAGAAAGAACATTGTTAAGGCACATGTATTGAAGACTCCAGGGACTTTCCCTGTACGGACTAATGTTCAGTGGTACGAGTCCCTTCGGACTCTAACCTGTAAGTGTAGACCACACATGTTAAGTAAGTAGTAAATTCAAATCTACTCTCTGTAAGAATAGAACAATTCATCGTGTTGACTGATCTCAACTCGTATCCAGTCTAAGGTTTGTCCCTAAATAATTTTGAAATGGGTATGGTTATTTTTTTTCACACCGACAATCGTACTGACTACGACTTAGGAATGTCGAGAAGGACAAGAAGGTGACCGGAAAGGGTCCTCACATGACCTCCCGGTAGTCAGTGAGGAGACAGTATTCCAGAGACACCACTTATCTCTGAAAAATTGTTAGTAATCCTGGTCCACCGGAGATACGAGACGATCAGTGATTGTTACCTTTAGAAAAGACTTCGTCAGACTGATACGGGTACTCTGGTCAATGGGTAAGTACTTAAAACTGAATCCTTACGTATGGGACAAAGGTTCATGAGTGGGGGTCCAATTGATATTTAACAGGGTTACCGGGGACGTTTACGAAGACTAACTAACAACAGGTCTTCTAGGACTAGGGTGGGACTCGCTCAATGGGTTATTTTGTTAGGTAACTAATATACCTCGATGTACGGAGTAAAAAGTCAGAGTTCAACGGAAGAGTAAGGGAGGTAGGAGGTTGTCGTTGTAAGATTTCCTACACAACGACTTTAATGTAAAGATGAGTGTTGTATTTACCACGTTACAACCTCCGGAAAAAAAAAAATTAGATACCGAAATAACTCTTCATTGACTACATGTTACTTTACAGATAAAATTCACCCGTGTGAGACTACTCAAAGTTACATGTAAATGTAGGCACTTAGGTAGGATGTTAATTCGATTACTCACGTAGGTAGTCGGGATTTATAAAGGAAACGGAGAAACGGGAAGTAGGAAGGGACGCACACAGTTGTATCGTTTCACGTGTCTATTAAATATGGAACTACTCAAGACTGGTCGAACTGTCAAGGTGTATTCCTCTTGGGCCTACTTCTGAGTAATAGTCGTGGGGACGAACGGGGTCACACCGAGGTCAGTGAGAGAGGGAGTGGAGGACATTAGTAACAGAATTAGAGATTGTTGTAACTTATCAATGAAAAATGTGAAATATTTAGTAGACAGAAGAAAATAAGTTATAGTACAAGTACTCTAATTACTCTAAGTAAGTATAGTGATACACATCAACGTCTAGTAACTAAAGAGTAACGACACGTAAAAACGTAACTCCCTTATACCGTGTTAACTAAAAAGGTCGAAAAAAAAAAATTATCGACTACCCGTAAACCCGTCAAACGTCAAATCCGACAATACTTATCACAATACTTGTAGACTCACATGTCGTAAATCATTTTTATACCAGTGTAAAGTTGTCTTGCACTGTCAACGTGTAACAGTATACAGGGTCGATGAGGTAAGGATCAATCTGCAGTTGATCCTCACCTCATCGACCCTGCATTCTGTGTGTATACAAGACGGATCCTCTGACGGTTCACGAGAACATGTCACCAAAGTGGTCATTTATAAGGGTATCGTCAAATACCCGTAAGGAGACTGAGATGTGACAATGGGACTGAACCACAGCAGATAGGAAAATTTTTTAAAATCGATAATAACAACGGTAGTAAAATCGGCTAAACTACCCACAATTAAACGTAAAGAGACTCCTGAAATAAACTTGTGGAAAAGTACACAAGTAACCGACACACGTATAAGACAATTCGAAGATAAGTTTCAGAAAAGGGCATAAGGACAAAAAACCAAATAAGGATATAGTCAAGTCAAGTCAAGTCAGCGAGTAAGCACAGGATGAGAAACGCTGGGGTACTTAACGTCGTGTGGTCTGGAGGGACAGGTAGTGGTTGAGGGCCTCAAGTGAGTGTGAGTGTAGGTAGCTCAGCCACTACGGTAGGTCGGTAGAGTAGGAGACAGTAGGGGAAGAGGAGGACGGGGGTTAGGGAGGGTCGTAGTCTCAGAAAAAGGTCACTCAGTTGAGAAGTGTACTCCACCGGATTCTATGTCCAGGAAATAGTTTATTGTACGTAACACCCCTCATATGACACCTAACAGAAAAGTGAGCTCATACAAAAGTACTTGTATTCAAGAATTATGTGAGATTTTAAAGTAATAAATATGGATAGTGAAAACGCTGGATGAATAACGGACGAGGTTTCAGTATTTTTTTAAAAACGGAAAGTGGAAATCTAGACTTTAGATAGACCTTGACTATAAACACACACATATACCATACTGTGTCCCCAACCCTGTGAAAAGGACGGACTTTTAGTTCAACTCAGTCACTCACGTCACACTATTATTAGGACGGAGTCACCTCCACCGTCCATAAGAGTAGTACATGGACATAAGTTCCGCTCTACTCTAGAACCAACATAGACGTCACTACAGTAAACCCAAGGTAACTGTGTCAGTTAAGACATCAGATTAAGTTCCGACAATCGCGACTGACCGGGTACCATTAAGATTTCCCATAACCACATCTACACTAAGGTCTCAACACTTCTATACCTTTGAAACACTATCATAGACAAGCAAAACAAACGAATTGTACTACACCGTTATCATGAAGTGGACCCTAAATGGACCACCGGGTCACCATCCCTTAGACGGAACGTCACGTTCCCTACGTCCAAACTAGAGACCAGGTCCTTCTAAGGTGTACGACGTCAATTCGGACGTACGGTGTCGACTCTGAGCTACGTCGGTTTATATATTTATAAAAAAAATCAAATTTTTTATTATTATGGAGTAGACGAGACACGGTCGAGAACATTATCTTTGAAATTGTTAGAGAATAAATCAAGGGTGTCATTGGTGTATCCTATCACAAAGGTAAAAACGACACAATGAACACCTGTCTCGTGGTAAGTTCACTTGGGAGTTCTCCGATAGGTATTCCTCTCTACCTTCCCCAGTAAGAACCTCTCATTCCGTCACACGGTCCTGGTCGGAGAGAGGAGACGGAGACACCGTCGTACTTGGGAGTGATCTAAATTCCCGACACTCGTCTCGTCAAGGGGAAACCCTTCCCTTGTACCTACTCACTCAGAATACTTTGTAGAACACATTGAGTCTGATCACAGGTAATATGTCTACTAGTCTGGACTGACATCTTTTCAAGTCTCTGAACGAGTGCCGACGTCACAATCACTCCCCTCTTGGACAGACTTCAGTTTCGGGTCAGAGACGAACCAAGTACTTTCAGAATTGAACCGATCTCTTAAGTTATTAAATTCGTAATACAGTCTTTTCTTAAGTACATAAAAGAATCGAAACGAACCATAGAGGAAACTAGTCAAATCCTCTAATACTCCTTATATAAAGTTAAATTTATTACGATGAAGGGTTTCCCCACCAACTGACACGACATTTGGTGAAACACATAAAGATTAAATTTTTTAAATTAGTCTCATAAATCAATGATTTTGGTCATGGATATTTAGTAACATAATTTCGACAGTATGTAACTGTTACTTTGACAACAGTCAATGTTACACAAAATGAAGTTCCATTGTAGAGTTCCATTGTAAAAGTCGACAGTTGTGTGAATGAATGACCGCTCCGCAATATACGGCTCTTTGCACGGTCCGTCAGAGTAGAAAGGTCTTTTAATTCTTCCTTCAGAAAAGACCGAAACACGTCTGTGGTGATTATGTTTGATAATAAAAAGGAGAGTCGCAAACTACCACTTCAGTGGGACTCCACGAGAAAAGTATCAGGATTAAAGGAATAGACACTTTGAGACACTGGACGTTCCAGGGAATACAAAGAATTTAGAATTCTTTTGATAGGAAGTTACTTTTTTCTTATTTTTAGTTTTTCTTTCTTCTTTTCTATAAGTAATTCAATTTTAATAAAGTTGGTCTCGGACTTCGAGAGTATCGAATAATGAAGGGAAACACACTTTGGACCTCATTTTCAACCACACCACTCAGGAATTTATAACGACAAGGGGCCCTTATATGGGTGGTGATCTTCACCCCGTTAAGAGAACACCTTCTTTTGTCTGTCATTCTGTATGTAAACTCAGTACTGGGTCTGTTTGTCTTCCGACGCACCCTACGACGTCTCCGACGTACGGCAGGGTCAGACGGAAGGTCTCCACTAGTCACTACGGGAGTACCTCCTCCTCCGGCCGTGTCAGTGACCGTCCATTCCCCTCCCAACTTACATCTATAAACAAAGAATTTCGTGTTCATAATTTTACGTCTAAAGACTCGAGGGGAGTCTAAATGACTTAGTCAAAATTCCCTACCCCGGACTCCTAACAAAAGTGATCGAAGGGTCCACTGTCCGTGTGACTTCTATTGGTCGTCGGGGGTGCNGGGCCCTCCACCCCCCCCCCCCCCCCCCCCCCCCCCGCACCTGACTACACTTGTTCCTGCTGTCGTGTAGGTCGGTCAGTGGTTTGAATACGGTGGGGAATGTTTCCAAGATTTGCGAAAATCACCCCGACTAAAAAAAGGTGTCCTTCTATTCTTTGACTGGATAGAAATAAACGTACTTTCACAGAAGTATGATCCCTTTTTTTTTTGTTGTAAGGGGTTTCATTGAATGTCTTACAGACCACGCATAAAAGTCGAGAGGAACCGATCGGCCGTCTACGAAGACAATCTTTGTGACTTCCACTTTGTCTCGGAGGACCTGGGTCAGGGACGGCGCGACTTCAACGGACAGCGACAGTCGACGATGACCCATGTCGTGTGTCTCCGGTGTGACTTCGACGTAGTGGATGTCCGGGATGACGACCCCTACGAAGACCCCGGGAACGCACGGTACCAGTCGTCGGGACCATCCAATGGACGTACAAGGTCCTCATACAGAAGTACTCAATACACGTATATTAGTTGTCAACTTTGTTTGTTTTCAAGAGTCTAATAAATGAAGGTAGTCAACATAGACTTAAATCTTCACCCCGTGGGTCTGCAGAGACTAAGGAACTAGTTAGAAAGACTCGTGGTGTACACGGGACTGGGGTTCCCGTGTCGTCACTTCTACACGACTACGACGGAGTGCGTCGACGGGGTGCCGTGGACTCCGACTCAGGACTTTCGTGCTGAAGGCACACGTAAAACATGAGGCACAAGGGACAGGGAGAGAAGTCACGTCGTCGTCGTAGAGGGGACCTCTGAATACAGTTTAACGGGTAATCACCTTGAAGACTTGTGGATGTTGTTGTCCTTTGCAATTACGAACACGAAAACAAAAAACAAAAGAGGTGACCTTCAAAGACAATCATATATTCAATTACTACCATCTTTGTCATTACAGAGATAATCTCTTTATGTGAAACTCCGTGAGAGTAGAAGTAAATTTGTGGTCCACTTTATTTATAACTTCGTAACCTCGGATAGTTAGGAGATTACTTTAATGAGAAACATGTTCTAATACTCGAAATAGGTTGTACACATTGTCAACAGTGAGATCTTGTCGTGATAGATTGTACTATCAACACTCGGTGTACACCGATAAATTTCAACTTGGAAGTCGAAGAGTCACTTGAGTGTAAAGTTTACGGGGCCTCGGTGTTCACGGACTCCGACGACATGACATGTCGTGTCTACATCTTGTAAGGGTCGTACCGTCCTTCAAGACCTGTCGTGATGAGACTGTAAACGACAAATTTAATTCAAGTACTTTGTTACTCGGTTGTGTCTGAGGTCCTTTGGGGTCTTACACTCTCGGAGACAGTGTCCCCTGATAACGTTTCGTTCATTCAAGGTCGGACGATGGTTAATCCTGTCTTCAACCCCACAAAGGGGAGTGACTTATATTTGTATCAAATTCTAACAGTCTCGTGGTCGGATAATCCAAAAATGGACTCAGGTTGTCTTCCCTGTACAGTTCCCAGACAGACAAAAGAAAATCCTTACACCTGGGGGATGGGGGTGGCTCCGTCCGAGTCACGGAACGACGAGCGAGTAACCACTTTCCACCCGGAGGAAAAGGAGGGAAGGTTCAACCAGACCTTCCGTCCGACGCACACCTGGACCCGTGTCCGTCCAGAGGACCCCACCAACGACGAAAAGGAAGTTGCAACTCGTCCACCTACTGAACGGTCTAAGAGAATTCTCAGAATGAAAACAAAAAAGGGGTATTTTGTCTTTAATTTCGCACAAAACTTGTGTGCTGACAAAGAAACCCCTTTAAATCGCTTTCTCTTATCATTTCTCTCACCCTAAAAAGTATCATTAACCATAAAAAGTCTCTGTCTAATTCCCAAACCTCTCAAGTTTACGTCTATACAAATTCCAGTCCATCATCTAGTCTCCTTCTCTATAATAAAATTCCTTTTCATTTCTTAAACCCCAACTTATTCGAATCCAACAGTGACTTTACCGTAGAGTCACATTTATAAAGTCAAATATGCAGCTTTCCGAAAATGTAAAAGTAAATGTACTTTTATCGATTCTCGGTCTTTTCTTTTCGTAAAACCAATAAATTTATCAAAAAAAAGAAATACTTTAACTTCAAAATACATACCTTTTTATAATGTTCTTCTATCACAAAAACCTTTATGACGGGAAACCGATACAGAGAATAGATCTCCTCTTTCGACCCGCCCCGCCACCACGACTCTGAGACATACTTCTCGAAGTCGCTCACTTCCGCGGTGGTCCGTGTGCCGACCTGAACCTGTGTCGAGTGCAGAAGACAGTCACCGTCACAACGGACGTCTACCCCGACATAGAGTTGGTTGACGATAGGTGCGGAGAAGGCCTCGGTCTGGATTGAGCCATTCATGGTCCTTTGGCCAAGTCCACCGGTGTACAGTTTCAAGATAAATGTGAATTTCGTTTCTAAAAAAATTGTTTTGGTTTAAATCATATTAACCAGAACCTAGTGACAATATGGACTTCTTGATATTACGATTCAAATTTTTTATAATTTAATAAAGGTATAAAGGTTTCTTTCAAAGGTACTAAAAAAAAATTTCGAAAGGTTTAAATTTTTTTTTTTTAAGGAATTTCCATTCTCCGTCAACAACCATCTCATATTGAGAAGGGGAGTAAAGAAAGTCTATAGTGTCATATTTCCGAAAAAGACTACTAGAATGACTTTATAAGGGATGAAGGTCAGAGACATCAGGACGACAAGAAGACACAGAAACATGAACGTAAAGAATAGGGAACCGTATAATAAGTAAGTAAGTAAGTCTATCATTTATAAATGAGACACGATCCCACATCACTCGTTTTGTAGATTTATCAGACAACAGTGTTCTCAAAATCACTACACTGATAATCTGCGAATACACCTAAAAAAACAGACCCCGAAAACAAAACGGTCTGTTCATGCGTCTTCCCTCTCTGTCGGACGTACGATCCTTCACCCAATTGTAAACTGACACCTCACATTTTACATATTCCTTTCCGATCGTCATCCCACACCCGGTCATTTTTCCCACCATCCTAGTTGTCTGACCTGTAGACTCACTAAACATATAAACTCCCTTACTCACTCTTTCTGTTTTCCCTCTACTAATCTTTTATCTGAACGTCGATGTATATAGAGACGTGAACTAATATTCGGGACCCTCCCGATTCCTCAACAAACGACACAAATGATAATATCGGGGTCTCAGACTGTAAGTCATTCATGAGTCCATAAATAACTTATTTAATCAATATATACCTCCGTAAAGTACATACGACCATACTGAACTTTACAAAGTTCAAGTTTCGAAGGATCGTCATTTATGACAACAATTACAATAACTTCCATTCAGACACACGGACTGTGTCACTCCGGTTTGTTATGGTCTTATAACCTCAAACCTCGTCTCTTCCCAAATAACGTCCCGGTACGTCCCTCTACCCACCGAACACGGAATTTTTGGGTTTTAAGGGGGTTTTCGAAAGTCGTTTCGGGAAAACATCCTTTTCACTCCCTCCCGTGCCAATCAACAACGTTTGAAGAACCACAGTCTAGGAAACAAGAACCAGTCTAGGACTATAAGGACATGTGAGCATTGTTTTGTCAACAATAAGAGACAAAACTCTTTCCCTTCCTCTCCGCAATTTAAGACAAAGGAACGAAAGAACGTCGAAAATTGTGGATTGAGGAATTCGTTTCACTACCGTAATGGGGAGTAAAATGACAAGTTTCAGGGTTCCGAACTGAAAGTAGGAGACTCCAGGTCCGAGACCGTCACGACTTCGAGAACGACGATCGTGCAGCCGGGTAGTCCGGACGGTCGAACTGTCGTGGACTCGGAGTCGACGGGGGTCCCTGGGGGTCGTTAGTGTCCACCGGTGTATTTGGACGGTTGGGTCGGTCCGAGGATAATGTAATTATGTGGGACCTTGAAAGATGGTTCATTCTAATTAACGGGAAACTGGATACCTAAGAAATAAGGAAAGGAAATTATTAAAACCGGTAGGAACTGACCTAGGAGAGATCACTGGTGTCTAGATAAATTTTGTTTTGTCGTCTTTGTCAAGGGAATTATCACTAAAGTCGTCCTCTCAACAAAGACGTAGAGTCGTAGTTTCCGAGAAATTCACTACTAAATATGATTTACTTACCACCAAGAGGTAGTAAACGATTCCATGGTTAGTTGGGACCGTCATTCGACATATAATTATAATTTAGACACCGAAGGTCAAGTAGAGTCGAACATAAACACATCAAAAATTAGGTCCACTTGGTTACTGGAGTGTTTACTACGTTAATTTAAGAGAGTATAAAGTTGTCGGATGGACAAACAAATTAGTCTCCGTAAAATTGAGGAAAAGAAACTTCACAATTCTCCGGACGGGTTCAACCCCGGTCAACGTCTTGGTCGTTCGTGGGTAGTAAATGAAACATCTATTTTTCAAGATTCATAATGGTCGGTTCTTCATTAGAAACAATTGTTAAGTCAAGGAAGAAAGTTCTTTGTCTAATAGGAACTCATTCATTATTACTAAAATATCTTCGTCACGAGAGTCATAAACTACGTAGACAACTTCGGTGCAATCACTGTCGACAGGGTCGCGTCCTCGGAGCTGACATTACTATGGGAGAGGAGAAGGGACTCGTCTGACATGTCACCCTCGGACCACGTACCAGACACGGCTGTTGATGACTGCAGCCGGAGCCACCTCTCGGAGGACGCGAACACAGGACTCCGGGTCGTTGAGATGCTTTTAGATAAGTTACGGTGTTCTAGGACACGGGGACGACTTGATAAGGATGGTTTCCAATTTAATTTAAGTTTTTCTTCTTTCGTCTTCTTTAGTCCATAGTCGACCAGTCTCTTATCTCACCCTTGGTTGGACTTACGATCCTCAACCGTACTTCCTTCGTTAGCCAAACTCGACAACTACCACCTCTGGAACCTCTTACTCCTCCGGGGCCTCGAGCTTATTTGAGTCAAATATTAAGAATAGTTCTCAAACACAATGGAGGGAACTTTACTATTCTCAAAAAAGAAATCTTAATTAGACACTCTCCTATTTGTAACGTCATGAAACTTAACGTTTCATAAAAAATATTACGAAAAATATCACTAGATTCATTTGAAAAACATAAAGAATTTGTGTACACTTTTGTACAAACATGAACGGTGCAAGGTGAAGTCATTCAATTATTATCAGATGTCAGAAGTTTAACATCGTTGAGTCAGGTTCGATACAAAAAAAGTTTTTCTTGACTTTAGGATACAGTCAATGAAGGATATTCGACTTCGACTGAATAGTAGTAAATTTTGTTGACAAAATGTTGACACAGAAGAAGTAGGAAATAATCCTTTCCAGATCCGGGACCTTCTATCTTCGACAGTCTGTCTTTTACTCTGAGAATTCATGAAACTGTTCTCGGGTACCGTCCCGACTACTCGTGAAAATCTTGTCTTTAACTTTGACAATTACCAGGGTTGTTCTCTTCTTTGTCGTAGGACCACCACTCTACACGTTCATTAAACTACAGAATCGGTCGTAAAAATTTACCTTAATAGTCTATATGTATAGTACCTAACACGTTGAAGAATGACACCTGACGTCAGTTCTGAAACTTTCCGTGACGAGACCTTGTGTGATCTCCGATGGTTGTAATCTTTGTGGATGTCTTGTCACTTCTGTACCGGTCAAGATTTATTTCTTGACTTTTATCTTTTCTTTCACCTTACTTATATAAACCCGTTCAGACTCTCATATGAGGTTGGAAGTAGAAAATACATAAGTGCGTTTACCACAAGACGACAGAAACGACAGAGTAACGATATAAGGTAGTCGTCGATTTACACCAAAGTCGACAAAAAACTCGTCCGGATAGAACAATAAAAACATGATGAGTACCCCAAGAGTGCCGTTCTCATGACCTCACCAAACGGTAAGGGAGGAGGTCACCTAGTGCAAAACAGTCTTGAGAGGTGATACTGGATAGATAGAACCCACCAGAACGTGTCATACCGAGTATCAAAGTAACTCAATGTGTTCGTACATTCTAGAAACCGTATAGTTTTAAGAGAAGGAACTAAGAACCTCGACCCCCGGTCAGCTCTTTAATATGATCATCGTCACAGAATAAAGGACCGAATAGTAGTTGTGACGAAATAAATTTTTTACAAATTAATCTTCTATTAACGAAATGTTATAAAACGACGAAAAATTTTGGTGGTTGGAACGTACTTTTTGGTAAGAAAGGGTCAAGACGAAACCGTTCACATGACTAAACTATCCGTGGTTTGACTTCTCACATCCCGATGTATTAAATTAACACATGTCGATGTTAAGTTTTAACTTAACATAGTAAATGGAAAAAGAAAGTAATTGTCCTTAAAAAGTTAGCTTCCTCGGAAGGAAGAAAGTCATCTACATTTTTTGTCCAAGGAAAGAAAGTGACAACCTTAATCCGGGTAAGTGAACTTTGATATATCGCAACGTCATTTCAATTTTAGATTATTACAGGTAATTGAGAATGACACTCTTAAGTCCTTTCAATGGATGACACCATACATAGAAGAGGACACATATAATTCGTTCTCCAGTGTTCACGAGGTGTCATGTAGGCTCCCCCAAATGGTTTCTTTATACTGTGTCATGGACTGGGGGTTTCAGTATGAACACATCCGACGTTCCCCTCCACTCTGTCCCTTTATTACTCTTGTAAAATACTACGTCAAGTAGTCTACGTTTTACCGTTTCATGTCTGACTTCCGATGTCAGTCCTCTCTCGTCGGTACTTCTGTTCCTCCGTTTTGGACTCCTAAGAGTCTACACCGAAAACTCGAACCGACTCTCCATCTCGACACTAAACCTCCTTCATGTCCACCCCTACCCTCGCGTACATCTTGCAGTGTATGAGGTGAACCTTTTGGACAAAGGATACAAAAAATTAGTTCAGAAATCTGGAACGAGAAAGACTAAGTCAAGATCGATGACTTTAAAGTGAACTCAGAAACCCCTACAATTTAGAAGTTAATCGTTAAATTCATTATTTTTCTTGAAACCTGTCGATTCTAGTTATTTAAAATCCTTATTTCGACCTCTCTCTTTTTGTGATATTACACTACAACAAGACAAATCGACACTAATTTGAAAATAAACACGTTCAGGAAAAACTCTATGGACCTGCACCCCTCAACTTATACATATAGGATATTTATATTTAAATTTCCGGAATTATTAATACTGTTTTTTCCTTAAGTTTAATTAAAGTACAAACTTAAAGATTGAGTTTGGTTAATCAAAATCTTCGATCTTTCTAGAATGTTAATAGAAAAGGAGGAAACACGTATTTTATTTACTTGGTTACTGATACGGAGTCAATGGGATAGACGACCTCATCCTTTACCGTTGGGTGAGGTCATAAGATCGGACCTTTTAAGGTATCTGTCTCCTCCGACTACCGATGTCCAGGACCCCGACGTTTGTCAACCTGTACTGACTCGTATGTGTGTGTGGGATAGACATTTTGACCTTAGTCTTATCAAGTGTAACAACAGGTTCCCTATTTTACTACACATGAAAATTCAATCAATTGTGTCACCGGTCGTGATTTTTGTACGGCGTTTACTGTCCATAATAATTTAGATGTGGACTCTCGGTTCTCGTTTCGTTCCCGAGACCCTCTTTACTCCCACGACCCGTCTTTGTATGTCGTAGTACTTTGGTCACCGATGGTCTCGAGTACCGTCTGAGAACGTCTCCGTTTCGTCCAGTTGTAACAATTTATACCGGCTCAACTCTTCCCGTTCTTACACTCTTGTAATCGTGTCGAAATCGTCTCGACGGTCCGACTTCGGTGTGACCTTTCACCTCTTCACGACCCTCCCACGCTTCGTCGTAGGTTCGAGTTGAGGTCCTTTGTTACTTATTTCTGGTCTTCCTTGTCCGGAACACACTCGTAAAACGACGAAGACAGGAAAAAAGAACAAATAGTTCCTTAAAAGACATCACAAAAATTTGGGTTAAACTCTGAAGTCCTGTACAAATCTCTGTTCTCTTTTAATCCTCGTTCGCAATGGAAAAGGACGTCGACGTTCCCAATATAGGACCGGGATAGGGCATTGGGATTCCTCTGGTCAGTCTCAAGTACCTTGTAACTAGAGATCGTGTGCGATAAACCGACCAAACGTGTGGTGCTTGGACCGTCGTGGGTCGTTCGTCAGTGAGCGTTCTGGTCCTCTATATCAAGGTGAAGACATTTTCCTGTTTGAGAGTATAGGCTGAGGTCTATGTCACTGGGACCTAAGAACCACGTCACAATCACCTCATGAGTTATAAATGGAGTATTACAGAAAGTAACCACGTAAAGTCAGTCCCGTCGATCTTTACTAAGACATGAACATGGTTAAATTTTACTTTATGAGAAAGAAGACCTCTCTACAGATAATTTTTCTACCGAGAGGTGAACGTCGTTGTCGAAAGACTCGGTATGTCCTATGTGACGAAATCGTAAAGAAAGGTCCAGACTTATTATCATATTAAGTTCGGGTAGGTCGATATTATTAAGATTCTACTCTTGAAGGACGACTCCTTCTCGTAAAATTTAAAGTTTCCGTACATGACGGGGATCCGTCACATGGTCAGACAATTTTACCCACTTTCTTTACTTCTCCATTTTGTACCTCTTAACAAGATCGATCAAAGTGACCTAAGTCACAAGTCCCTCTCTTTAAGGTATACAATGCATACGTGTAAGTCAGTGAAAAAAAAAAAACCGGAGTGTCACACCGAACACCCTAGAGTTAAGGGGTTTGTCCCTGACTTGCGTCCGTGGTGGTCACTTTCACGGTTCAGGATTGGTGACCTGGTGGTCCCTTAAGGGGGTGTACGTTAGTGAAAATAAGGATTGATCATATCCGTCGTAAAATCCATAAACCAATTATATCGATTTCAAAAATAATTTTATCGATTTAACATGTATAAAATTCTTTAAAAGGGTAATAGCGAAATCCTCTATGAACCTCTAAAGACACATGTTATATTGGGTGATAGTAGTCCTAGTTCCTTATGGATCCTTACAAAAACGTTTTTTTGTTTTAATTTGTTATTTTTACATAGTTACGACCTAAACACTATTAAACATTCTGACTTAGTAAACAGAGACACTTTTGTATTCGTAGTGTACTGGATCGTATGTCCTAACCCTTTTGAAAAGTCCGTACAACTATATATATTATTCCCAAAAAGCCTCCTAATTGATTTCACGAACAAGAAGAACTTTTTGACGACACACACATAGGTCGGTAGTGGGGGAAGGGGTAGAAGGACACAGACCGAATACACACAAGGAACATTACTACCTTATTTAGTTTCCTACACCTGTCCTTTTTGTTCAGATGAGACGTCACAGAGTTACGTACGACAGTACCTACGTCTCATTACTCGAGATAAAGTGTTATCCATCTAATTAGGATAATTTTCACTTGAACAAGACGATACCTTTGGAAACTCATTTATGTATAATTATAATGACATTTTTTACCTCAATTATTTGTATGGTTACTCTTGTCGATTTTAGTCAAGTTTGACGGTATTGTTGTGTCGTAAAAATACAAAAGTAATTTTTCTTTTTTGGAATAAAAGTCTAAAGGATAAGTCGACAGTAAGTTATAAAGATATCCTACCCCATATCAACTTTTACTCCCTTGACCCCCAAGACAGCGTCTGACAACGACAAAAAATCAGGGATTCAACACAGGTTGAGAAAACGTTGGGGTTCCTGACATTAGGTGGTCCGAGGAGACAGGTACCCTAAAGGGTCCGTTCTTATGACCTCACCCAACGGTAAAGGGAGAGGTCCCCTACAAGAGTTGGGTCCCTAACTTAGACACAGAGGTCGTAATCGTCCACCTAAGAAATGGTGACCCCGACCTATACAATTCAATTTGTATCGAAAATCCGCGAATTCATCTCTCTTCGGACTTAATTTCAGAAACTCACACCTCTAGTACTTCACAAAAGGAGGAGGAGACAAATGTTTATAGAGGTTATTCATATGACATGATAACATTAGGAAACTTTTTCCTCCTCCTCGATCTGTAGTTTAACGGTTGTAAACGACCTAACATCTTTTTCGTTCCTGTAAAGTCTTTTTAGACAGACAAAGTGACTGATGTGATTTCGGAAACAGACACATCTGACACTGTTTGACCTTACGAGAATTTCTCTGCCTTTGTGTCTAGTAGAATGGATAGAGGACTCTTTGGATACGCGTCCAGTTCTTCGTTCACTCTTGGGGGATACTTGTTGGCTAACCAAGGTCCAGCTCTTTCCTCATGTTGTCACGACAGACGACAGTGGGACAAACAAATTGGATATACGACTCGTGTAGTACTCTTTACGGCCCGACCTACTCAATGTTTGACCTTAGTTCTATCCTCTCCCTTTGTAGTTGTTGGAGTCTATACGTCTACTATGTGAAATTACCCTTTCGTTTCTCCTTGCTTTCTCGTAGGGCTACTCTCACTTCCTTCTCACTTTTGTCGACCGAATTCTGATTTATAATTTTTTGATTCCAGTACCGTAGACCGTGATAATGACGTACCGTTTTTCCCCTTTTCCATCTTCATCACTGTCTCAAGGAAAAGAACCCGAAGTCTTAGTGACACCTACCACTGACGTCGGTACTTTAGTCTTCTACTAACGAAGAACCGTTCTTTCGCTACTGTTTGGATCTGTCGTACAACTTTTGTACGGTTGTTTACAGGCATATCAGTTCCGATACTAGAAGGGTCACCAGTGCATACCAACACTGTGGACCTAGTATTTCGTCTTACGGTTTCTTGACTACGGAAGCTTGACACCACGACCTCTTCTGAGGGTTCTCAGGGAACCTGTCGTTCCAGTTTGGTCAGTTATAATTCTCTCTATTTCTGACTTATAAGTGACCTTCCTGACTACGACTTCGAGGTCATAAAACCAGTAGACTACACTTGTCTTTTGAGTGACCTTTTCAAGGACTACTACCCTTTCTACCGACTTACCGTAGTGCCTGGGTTGTCCGTACTCAAACCCGTTCGAGAGCCTCTACCACTTTCTGTCCCTGCGGACCGTACGACGTCAGGTACCCCAGCCTTTCACAACCTGTACTGACCCACTGACTTGTTGTCGTTGATAATATTAATCTCTTGACAAACATTGTCAATTCTAAGATCCTTCCTACGGTAATTCTTTCGTTCGAAGACTGTCAGGGAACAGATCGGGGGGTTTTGACTCCTTTTGCTCCGTTTTTAGCACCCGTCCCCCGGAAACCGGGACTTTGGACCCTTACCACTGTAAGTGTTTAGGTTCAAGGGTTAGTTTCGTGATATCGAGACATTCGAGGGTCTAAATACGTTCAAAAGAAATTTGTGTGACTGGGATAATACTAGTAGTATTTAGTAAAACATTTCGATAAAACCATTCAGCTTGTCGGTTCCTCTTGAGTGATTCTTTAGGACAGTATTGAAATGACATCTTTATATAAAACGTTTATACAACCAAATCTTACAAGAAAGAGACATTCTGACCTGACTATCATATAAAACCTATTATATGAAGTCGGACGAGTTTGTTACTACGGACAAAAACACAAACACAATCCTCCTTTGTTGACTGTTCTTCCTTCAGGTAGGTTCCCCCACTCTTCCTGTTCATTTGTCTCCTCGTCCACTCACCCCACACACATCCCGTCCCCCTCCTCCGGGACACACATAATTTTTCGTATTGAGTCTACCCTGTTGTCTAGTCTTGAGGGGTCGGGTAACATTCTCCCTCGGAACCACTACTCCACCTGGTCATTGTCGACGGTACAGGAAGGACAACTACTACAAGACTCTTGTCTGACACAGAGACTGAAAAAGGTGTCTGTCCTCGGAACCACCTCTGGGTCCTCAGTGCTGTCGTTTAGACCATAGTCGACGTAGGTATAGTCTGCCTTATGAAACAACTCTTTGACCTCCTATCTCTTCTAACTACGGAGGAGGAAAGACCAGGTGACTTGTGTGACGTCTCCGGAATAAGACGAGAAACACTTGTCGATGTAGTCTCTGTTGGAAGATACTTTCTGGTTGTGCTTACGTCACCTTTGTTATACCTTCACTTACACTCATGAACACACGGTTATTTTAAAGACCCGGTACCAGAGAGTAGGGGATCAAATTTAATTGTCGGGATACACCCACTCAATCCTTCTGTAATTTGTCATAGAGAATTAAAAATCGTGGAGATTAAGTACCCGATCGATGGATCTAGATGAGGTACTCTTTGTACGAATATTTAAGGTTACGTCAGTATAATACGTTGATATACCTACTCATACTATTTCCTGGTACTTCTGTGTGAGTAAATATTATTGAGGGATTTTAGGTAGTTAGGCCCCGCCGTCGGCTCTCCTCGTTGGGGTGCAGGTTCCAGTCCTCTCCACCGTCACTCCTCTATAGGGAGCAGGTTCCATTCCTCGTCGCCTACGTGAAACGACCTCGTCGGCACTTCTCTATGTGGTGCAGGTTCCATTCTCTTTGGCTTCTTTCTGTCATCCACAACGATCTCCCGTAGTCTCCCGTCTGTGTGACTTTGGTATGAGTGTCTTTTGATCAGTTAGATTAGTGTGTCTGGTGTCGGAATCGATTGAGTTACTTTGATTCGGTACGGTACACCCCGGTGGGTTCTGTCCACCCAGTACCACCTCTCCAGACTGTCTTACACCAGGTAACCTCTTCCCTTACCGTTTGGTCATAAGAACGGAACTCTTGGGGTACTTATCATACTTTTCCGTTTTACTATCCTATGACTTTCTCCTTGAAGGGTCCAGTCATCCACGGGTTATACGATGATCTCTAGTCACCTCTTTATTGAGGTCTTTCTTACTTCCCTGCCTCGGTTTCGTTTTAGTTATGGGCCAATACCTACACTGACCACTATCTTCGTTCCAGGCTACGACATTTCTCGTTATAACGTGTCCTTGGACCTTACAGTCCAGGTACTTAGTTCCGTTTGACCTTCACCACTTTGTCCTCTACCGTTCTCACTTGCGACTGTAAGATCCTTAGTCGTTTGATTTTACCTGACCTTACCCACTTAAATTGAGTCTACTGGTAATATAGATGATGACGCCCGTCCTTAGGGAATCTTCTTTACCACATCGGTAGTACAGTTGTTTTCTCAGGCTTTACGTCATGAACCTACGTTTGAGTTTTTGTTGTCTTACTAGAGACAAGTAAAGGTTCCGTTTGGTAAGTTATAGTACCATTAGGTTTAGATACGGGGTTGGTCATTGCGACTTCTTCGACTTCAACTTACCAAGATACTTCTGGATGTTCTGGAAAATCTTGATTGTGGGTTATTTCTACAGGAAAAGTAATATCCCCTGACCTTACGTTTTCAGTCTTCAGTTCTTTGTGGACCTCATTGTCCGTTTAAACCGGAACCTTACGCCTTACTTCGACCCGTTTCCGATTATCTCGCAACGGTTCTCTTACGTGACCAGTATCGTTTGTGGGACACGGTTCTGGTGGTCTCTTCTGAGATGTGTACCTGTAGTGGTCTACCAACTGTGGCTTTAGTCTAACTAATATAAGAAACGTCGATTATTTCTACCTCTTCGAGATATGTCAGTCGTTTTTGTTCTGGTCCTCGACTGACGTCGAGTCTAGTACTTAAGGAATAACGGTTTAAGTGTGACTTTAACTTGTTTCATCCCTTTTGGTGATCTGGCAAGTCTATACTGGATTTAGTTTAGGGAATACTTATATGTCACCTTCACTCTTTATCTAAATTCCCTGATCTAGACTATCTCACGGACTACTTGATACCTGTCTCCAAGTACTGTAACATGTCCTCTGTCCCTAGTTCTGGTAGGGGTACCTTTTTTTCCGTCTTTTCGTTTTACCGATAGACCCCTCCGGAATGTTTATCGACACTTTTCCTCTCTTCGTTTTTCGTTTCCTCTTTTGTTTTCTATATTCGTAGACGTCTCAAGGTCTCTTATCGGTCCTCTGTATTCTTTCACAAGGAGTCGGTAGTTATGTTTCTTTATCTCCTTTTGTTGTCTTACCCTTGCTGATCTCTAGAGAAGTTCTTTTAATCTCTATGGTTCCCTTGTAAAGTACGTTTCTATCCGAGTTATTTCTTGTCTTTACCAGACCTGGATTGTCTTCGTCTTCTATAATTCTTCTCCACCGTTCTTATGGACCTTCTTGACATGTATTTTCTCGAAGTGCTGGGTCTATTAGTACTACCACACTAGTGAGCGGATCTCGGTCTGTAGGACCTTACACTTCCGTTCACCTGGAATCTTTCGTAGTAATGCTTGTTTCGATCACCTCCACTACCTAAGGTCAACTCGATAAAGTTTGGGACTTTCTACTACGACACTTTCACGACCTGATGCATACGGTCCTTTAAACCTTTTGAGTCGTCACCGGTGTCCTGACCTTTTCCAGTCAAAAGTACGGGTAGGGTTTCTTTCCGTTACGGTTTCTTACGAGTTTGATGGCGTGTCGACGTGAGTAGAGTGTGCGATCATCTCATTACGAGTTTTAAGAGGTTCGGTCCGAAGTCGTCATGCACTTGGTACGTGAAGGTCTACAAGTTCGATCAAAATTTTTTCCGTCTTCTTGGTCTCCAGTTTAACGGTTGTAGGCGACCTAATACCTTTTTCGTTCTCTCAAGGTCTTTTTGTAGATAAAGACGAAATAACTGATACGGTTTCGGAAACTGACACACCTAGTGTTTGACACCTTTTAAGAAGTTCTCTACGCTTATGGTCTGGTGGACTGGACGGAGAACTCTTTGGATATACGTCCAGTCCTTCGTTGTCAATCTTGACCTGTGCCTTGTTGTCTGACCAAGGTTTATCCTTTTCCTCATGCAGTTCCGATATATGACAGTGGGACGAATAAATTGAAGGTACGTCTCATGTAGTACTCTTTGCGACCCGACCTTTTTCGTGTTCGACCTTAGTTCTAACGGTCCTCTTTATAGTTATTGGAGTCTATGCGTCTACTGTGGTGGGAATACCGTCTTTCACTTCTCCTTGATTTTTCGAAGAACTACTTTGACTTTCACCTCTCACTTTTTCAACCGAATTTCGAGTTGTAATTCTTTTGCTTCTAGTACCGTAGGCCAGGGTAGTGAAGTACCCTTTATCTACCCCTTTGTCACCTTTGTCACAGTCTGAAACCCGAGGGTTTAGTGACATCTACCACTGACGTCGGTACTTTAATTTGCTACGAATGAAGATCCTTTCAATGTTGGTTGGATCTATCATATAAGTTTTCGTCTCTGTAATGAAACGGTTGTTTCCAGGCAGATCAGTCTCGATACCAAAAAGGTCATCAGTACATACCAACAACTCTCAACCTGACACTTCTTCCGACTCGCGGCTTCTTAACTAAGAAAACTTGACACCACAACCTCTTCTGAGAACTCTCAAAGAATCTGATGTTCCTCAAGGTTGGTCAGGTAAGATTTCCTCTAGTCAGGACCCACAAGAAACCTTCCTTGCTACGAGTTCGACTTTGAGGTCATGAAAGCGGTGGAGTATGCTTCTCCACTGACACCTTTCCTGAGACTACGACCGTCCCTAAGCCCCGTCTTCCCCTACTGTCTCCTACTCTACCGACCTACCGTAGTGACTGAGTCACCTGCACTCAAACTCACTTGAGGCCCTCAACGACTACCAGTCTCCGGACCGCACGACGTTAGTACCCCATGTTTCTCAACCTGTACTGACTCACTGTCTTGATTTGACTTTTAGGTAATCGTTACGAAGTTATACTTTAGACAACACAGGAAAAATGGTTCGTATGCAAAAAGACGGGAAACCAACCCCAGACGAGACATGACGAGTTTCTATTATAAAACACTCTGAGTGTATTGGTCAACAAAGTATAACCGAAAATTCTACGTCTGAACTACTTTTTCTCGTTTACCAGTTCCGTAATACCATAAAATATTGGTGTCTACTGTGGTTTAACAGTGAAGATTGACATATTGTCCCTTCCGGAGTTATCTTTTGATAAAATCATATCGACTCACTTAACCATAAATTTTTTTTCTTTTTTGGACATAGTTTCTCGCTAAAAAAAAAAAATTAAGTTTCCGACTTTTATGAGTCTTTTGTTTTTATCTAGAAATCCCAGTACGTCCTGTCACACGGGTTAAAGGGTGTGACACACCAGAATTATGACACTCTATATTAAAGATGGGAGTAGATTCATCATTCTTACGTTAATGACGACTTCATTATTACCACTACCCCGTCGACCCTGACTACATATTTCCGTCAAGTCGGTCCGGTCGTCGGTACCCCGGTGACATCTACATATCCGGAAACGGTCCTATAGACGGTTAAACCGATCTGAGTTTGTGTTTCCCTTGTCTTACCGTCTTGGTCCATGTAGGACACTAGGTGTGTCCTTTGTGACGGATGGACCTCGTCACGTCTGTGCTCGTCCGGGGTGTGAGAGTCCATGTACCTCACGACCGTCCAGATGTAGTCTCTCCTTAAATATTCCTAGTTTTGATTTCGGAGTTTTACAAAAAGGATGGGTTTGAAGGTGGTGGATTTAAATGAGACTTACTTTTCTCTTCTAATATCGTTTAAAGATAGAAGTAAATAGTGAATTCACTGAACATGAATTTTAACATTACGAAAGATTTTTTATTTTAGGGTGTCAACATATACGTTTGAATACCGACGTAAATAAAATTGGTCATAAATGGAGTGTGTGTGTATGTATGTGTATGGTAATCTCGGTAGATTTTTCCGGTAGGACAAACCGAGAAGTTGACCCGAAACTTCTTGTCCATTTTAGAGACTAAGAGTTTAATTTTGTCTCGTTTTTCCTAAAGTTCAACTTCTTGATGACAGGTTTTTCTGGTCATTCACCTAACACAACTTTGTGACTCTATACTCCAAGCTCTAGGTTTCTTCTTGATACGCATTTTACGTTTGTTTTTGTTTTTAGTCGTGACAAAAGATGAGAATGGTATTGAGAATTATTGATTTCTTTAATGAAAGTTTTTCATAGAATGAGAGAGTTTCGACTCCAATGTAAGTAAATAACGAAAAAATATTACACAAAAATTAACCTCTTATTGACGAAATGTTACAACATAATCAAAGAAGACATGTTGTCACACTTAGTCACTATACATATGTATATGGGGAGACGAACTCGGTGGGAGAGTTGAGGGGTGTAGGGTGGGGAAATCCAGGAGTGTCTCGGGGTTCGAATCGAAGGACGCGAAATAGTGTCCGTGAGTGGTCGTCGGACAAAATGTGTACCATCACATATATACAGTGACAATGAACGAGTGAAGTAGGGTCGGGAGGAAGGGGGTGACACAGGTGTTCAGGTAAGAGATACCTGCATAAATAGTGAGGTATGTGAATGAATAAAGGATAAGGACGGAACGTTTATCCAAGTAGTGACGTAAAAAGATCTAAGGATAGCGAAATAAAGTCAAGTCAACATTTCAGCACGGGCTGAGAAACACTGGGGTACCTGACGTTGTACGGTCCGAGGGACAGATAGTGGTTGAGAGTCGCAAACGAGTTTAAGTATAGGTAGTTCAGTCACTACGGTAGGTCGGAGACAACAGGGGAAGGGACGGAAGTTAGAAAGGGTCGTATTCCCAGAAAAGTGTACTCAGTCAAGAAGTGTAGTCCACCGGTTTTATAACCCTGAAGTCTATGTCGTAGTCAGGAAGGTTACTTATAAGTTCTGACTAAAGGAAATCATAACTGACCAAACTAGAGGAACGTCGGGTTCCCTGAGAGTCCTCAGAAGAAGTTGTGGTGTCAAGTTTTCGTAGTTAAGAGTCGATAGAAATACCAGGTTGAGAGTGTAGGTATGTACTGATGACCTTTTTGGTATCGAAATTGATATGCCTGGAAACAGTCGTTTCGTTACAGAGACGAAAAATTATACGACAGATCCAACCAGTATCGAAAAGAAGGTTCCTCGTTCGTAGAAAATTAAATCACTGACGTCAGTGGTAGACGTCACTGAAACCTCGGGTTCTTTTATTTCAGACAGTGACAAAGGTAACGTAGGGTAAATAAACGGTATCACTACCCTTGTCTACGGTATCACTTCACTATCCTTGTCTACGGTACTAGATTCAAAAAACTTACAACTCAAAATTTAGTCGAAAAAGTGAGAGAAGAAAGTGGAAATAATTCTACGAGAAATCAAAAAGAAGTGGGAGAGGGTATTCCCACCACAATAGACGTATAGACTCCAATAACTAAAAAGAGGGTCGTTAGAACTAAGGTCGAACACCAAGTAGGTCGGGTCGCAAAGCGTACTACATAAGACGTATATTCAATTTACTCGTCCCACTGTTATATGTCGGAACTATATAAGGAAAGGGTTAAAACTTGGTCAGGTAACAAGGTACAGACCAAGATTGACAACGAAGAACTCGATGTATGTCTAAAGGGACCTCCGTCCATTCCACCAGACCATAAAGGCAGAGAACTTCTCAAAAGGTGTCAAACGACACAAGGTGTTTCAGTTTCCGCAATCGTATCAGAAGTTACTTCGTCTACAAAAAGACTTTAAGAGAACGAAAAAGATACTAGATTGCTTACAACCGTTAAACTAGGGACTAAGGAGACGGAAAAGATTTAGGTCGAACTTGTAGACCTTTAAGAGGTAAGTGTATGACAACTTCGGATCGAACTTCTTAAAACTCGTAATGAAACGACTACACACTCTACTCACGTTGACACACCATCAAACTTGTGAGAAACTGAAAAGGAAAGAAATCCTAACCTTACTTTAGTAAAATGAATGTGTATGTGTATGTATATACATATTTTAGTTACACACATTGTTCTTTAATAAAAGGATAATGGATATTAATCAGTCGGTACCAAATTAAGTAGGGTTCGATCTTTGGAGTAGATTATACTTTTCTTGTAGTGTCTGAAGTGTGAAGTTTAGTTGGACACAGGGTGATTTTCGACGAGTCGAGACCTTTAAAAGGGTTGTGAGATCATGGGTTCGGCTTTTTGATCTTCTACATCACAGAAGAGCAGGGGGATAGTCCAGTACAGTTTACGAGAATCTTCCGTCTTTAAGGTACAAGAGGAGGTATGATTAACGGTGTAGAGTTAACCAGGGAGATTCGGAATTCGTAGATATCAAGAGATTAGTCAGAGAGACAAAACAGAAATGGGAGACTTGAGGGGGGAGTCGTACAATGTTCTGTTTTTGGGGTTGAGGTGTGAGAACTTTAGAAGGTCGTCCGATATTGAGTCTAAGAAGAGGAAGTGGAGGAAGTGCTCCGAGGTCGGACAGACAGGACGGGAGGTTAATCCGATCCGGAATGGCATCGGGATTTGAGGACACTAAAAGTAGGCAGGGAAGGTCTGAGGTGGTTGCGAGACGTCTCCAATACGGAAAACCAACGGTTTAGGACGACAGGAACTGACCTCAAAGAGTTGAATGCCATACTAATTCTACGGTGATCAAGGTCCATCAAAGCAACTAGTGTAGAAGGTTACTTCAATAAAAAGAGGAAAACGACGACATCGAGAACCCCATCGTGAATTGGTGACATGAATTACATAAAGTGAAAGCAGAGGTTCAATTCTGACTCTTGAAGGGTTTGTCTTTGGATGGTTTGATAAACTTCTGATAATATGGATGTAATTATAGTTCCTGACCAATTGGTAATAGGTAATAATTATTGGTGGTTGAGACTTTTGGTTTGGGGGTTTGGGTTGTTCTCAAGTATCAGTAACGTTCATGATTGACTCGAGTTCGCTCGAATTAATAGTCCTATTAGACAGACAGATGGGTATATGGTCAATCCTAATTGTAAATAGGTGTGGTACAAAATCATCCGTTTAGTCGATGATAAACCCAGCGTCGAATGAGATTTTTCCGTAAAGTTTCTAAAGGTTTTCAGTCACAGTTGCCTTTGAAAGTCATTTTACACGTGACATAAGTAAAAATTACATACACATAAAAGTTTTATTTGTACGTTTATGGTGATACTTGAAACTAGTCTGTCGGACAATTGCAATATAGGAGTCGATTGGACAACGTACTTGAGGACTTCCCGTGTCTACGGTGGTGGAAAGATAAGGATCATGCAGATTCATGATTTCTTTTCAAAAGAGTTTACTGTCAGTTAAGTAGGTAGATTCAAGTCCCCTCAGTATACATCTTTATTTTACGTGTGTTTAACGGCTCACTGTCTCCGTCTTTCGTTCCATTTCAATTGACTCCAAGAATCTAGAATATAAATAACAAACGGTGTTTGGTCCAGGACAGTGACTCTTAGACAACACTCATACCGGTCACAAGTGAAATGATCCACGATGTACTTTGTCTAGTTTTACACGTTACTGAGTCTTTCTGAAAGTCACATTGTCCATACGGAACGATCCCGTTCTCTGTGTTTTTTTACGAAATAAGAACGGTCACTTCGATGACGATAATTTTCTTCAGACACAGGACCCCCCTCCGACACATCAGACGGGGCAGAGTGTGACAAAGTAGCGGCCCAGTACGCTACGACTCGTGTTTAGACTCTCCTGTACGATTCAGAGCAAGGAGACGTCAGTCACACTGAGGAGACTCCTGACAGATGGATCAACCACTTAATTTCAAGGAAAAGAAGGGACTGTAAATTAGTGAAACTCCTGTCTTTTGAAGTACTCCATCAGATTGTACCTTTTTAGTTCAATCACAACAATCCCCATGTAGATCGTCCAGAATCCCGGTTCTTTACCCCTTTTTTATTTTTAAATCTATTGATCACGTAAACCTCATAGGTACGATTAAGTCTATTATCCAATATACTTTATGTGTGTCTCTGTCTGATTAAACAACAAAATGACACCCTTTAGACAATATGTCTACCTATAGACATAATATGTAAAGTGAAGAAAAATTTAGTGTCTAAGTCACAGGATACTCATGACACGTTAAAGACATAGAAGTTGTAGGTATACTAAAATTGTAATTGTCAGCGTTGACCTTCTTGGAATTGAAAACTTTTATTTAGTAAGACCCCCCTCCAAATTTTAGAATATATAGCCTTATCCGTGTAAATAAAGTATACTTGGATTTTACGTTTCGTTTTCTAACTGCACGTGAATTATGCATAAACTTCAGAAACATTGTCTCTTCTTTTGAATAATGTTTTAAATCTATACTTTGTAGTGGTAGTGATTTCTTTTTCAACTAATCTGTTACCGAAGGTACATGTAAACTGATAGTTCGGAATTTCTCATTTCATCTTATTTGACGTCTGTAAAGTCCAGGAATATGATTTAACAAAGTCAATATAGGGGTGTCTGAGTGTCTTGTCCATAGAAAGGATAGCAATTGTTTTCATGACACAACGATTGTCACGTCAAATTATAAGCTCTATTTTTGACCTCTCATATTAATATTTTATGTTTTAAGTCATTTGAAATCCTTCTTAATTTGTACATTCTTCAACTCTGGGCAAAGACAAAGTCTCTCTTTATGAGTTGTCTTTTACATAAAGATTAAGACTTAAAGACCGGGTTTAAACGGTGTGTGAGTTTTGTTTAATGGATGTGGGGTAGGTCGATAATGTTTTTGACTACCGTAAGGCTCGTTTAGATAGATAAAGAAATCGAACGGGTCATTTCGTCTTTCTTCTGTCTTTTATGACCACCTTCGTCCTCTCCCTGTCTGAGACCCGACACGAGGTGGATCCGGGGTTTCGACGTCTAAGTGCCTTTGGTTCCAGTCGTGTCTTAGAGGGTGAATATGAGACCAGGTATTTGACAGACAAATCAATTCAAACTCCGAAAAGTTAAGAACCAAAGGGTGAGATATGAAAGATTTTTTCTAAGAAATTTCATGTGTATTTTTCTGTAACTTTATTATGTTAAGTCTATAAGTCCACTCCATGAACCTAAATATAAATCCTCCACTGAAGCAGTTCTACTATGAACTGTTTTATACATAAATGTAATTGAGATTTTTTTCCGTATTGTTCAATTATATTTAGACGATAGTTAAAGTCGGGTTTGTCAGAATTTATAAAAATTGAGGTACTGATTTACAATTAATGATGGGATGGGATCGATGGGATGGATCTTTCGATGAGTTGTCGAGATATAAATAATTAAAACGATCTGGTTTCTGAGTATGGTTTTTATTTTTTTCCTTCTTTTTTCCGTTGGTAAATGTGAATGATTCTTTTCGTTTGTAAATGAAGTTTAACGTCATATCCGAAAAGTTAGTGTTTTTCTTTCTTTTCTTGTCACTAGACTGTCACCAGTGTAGGACACGTTTTTTGCACTCTATGTTTTTACTATTGTGTTCCATCGACTTGACGAATGTGACGTCCCTTTTCCTGTATGTCATCGACTTTATACCGTGAGGACCCTTAATTGAAGGATTTGGTTTGTCTTACGGAAACTTTACTAATTTAAATAAACACATAATCATTCTTTCGGGGTAGTGGTATTTATCATGTTATAAATTTTTAATTTTTTTTTTAGTACAGATAGATCTTATCTATCACATAAACTTGACAATCTGGAGAAAATTCACGTCTTCCACCAAGTCCAAAATGGAAAAAAAAAAAAAATTTAATTTATTGACGGGTATGTGAAATACTTCAAGGTAAGTTAACGTTTTCGGTTAAATTTAGTTCCTTTTACAATGGTTTCAACGTATTAAAGTAAACCCTGAGAGTCGTCCAATTTCAGAGTTCAGAAATTGTGAGTAAAAATCAGTTATTTTTCAAGTTTTCAAGAGTTTAGAAGTAAAATAGGAGAACTTGAACGGGAAGATTTACTAGGAGTCTGACGTTAAGGATCAAACGTTTATTTTCTTACGTTATACGTAGTATGAAGTTCTTTTCTGCTGCTACAACTCGATCGTCCGAAGACCTAGAAGAGAGACGAGGAAAGTTGGAAGAACTATTAAAGACGGTGATACGTGTGACTACTCCACTCTGGGTCTTCTTTGTCATTTAGACGTTCTTTTTTGTCTCAAAATGTTAAGAAACTTGAATATTAAAGTCTCCAATTATCGAATACAAAAAGATCGTAAAATGGTGTCGAAAATTTTATGTAATAAAGAGTTGGTAAGGAACTCATCGGTGTTAATCGGAGTCAAATTTTTATTCCTTTCATTTCGAGTATACGTGGTTTACTGAATCCGTTTCAGTGTGTCGTTCCTGTTCGTCGTGGTCTCTTGATCTTGGGTCTCTTGTTCAGGAGACTGACGAAAGGGACTTGTTATTGGACTCTTAGTGTTTGAAATTGTCGTTGTGTTGGTTCTCAAAGGACAAAAAATTTCCGACAAGTTCGTCACCCCTTATTGAACTAACTTTAGACGTACATAAGGTGAACGTTCAATGACAATTTTCTGGTACAGAAATGTTACCACAAAGTGTGATCGAGTAAGAATAAATGACGAGGTTTTTTAAAGTGGACAGAAGGATTTTGAGGTAAAAAAATTTTTCTCCTTTCTTATACTCATACTTTAATTTTAGGACTTTAATTTGATCAAGCTGTAATTCTAATTGAATGTCGTTTTTTATCACTAGTTTTTATAGGTTTAATTGAAATTTTTGGGTTCTCACTCTTGATCGTAATATTATTTTACGTAGGTAGGAGTGTGAATGTGTCCTTCTAATTGAAAATTTACATGATATACTACTATGTAAAGTGGGTGTCACATACTTTTTTATTACAGACAAAAGGTTGTAGTCCGAAGGGACTATCGAGTCAACCATTTCTTAGGCGGACGTTACGTCCTCTGGGGTCAAGTTAAGGACCCAGTCCTTCTAGACGACCTCTTCCCTATCCAATGAGTGAGGTCATAAGAACCCGAAGGAAACACCGGGAGTCGACCAATTATTAGGTGGGTGTTACGCATTCTGGACCCAAGTTAGGGACCCAACCCTTCTATGGGACCTCTTCCCTTCCCGATGGGTGAGGTCATAAGACAGGATCTCTTAAGGTTCCTGTATCAGATACCCCAACGTTTCTCAGTCTGTGTTGACTCACTGAAAGTGAAAGTGAAAGGTGTAGTTGAATCATTTTGAGACAAAAATCCCGACAATAAAGTATTTTATTCTGTACGTTTATCCTTTTACAATCGAATTGTTGGTTTTACCATTAAAATTTCTGCTCGGTAGACCAAAAATCACTCGAATTTAGATCAAAAAAGAAGTGTGTTTTAATTTTTCAATAGTTGATGTTAATGAGAAAGTCTTAGTGGTTTATACTAAAACTACTCACTATTGGATATTTTTTAATTGTTCTTTTTTTAATGGTCTTTTCAAATTTTGGTCTAAACCCCCTCACTGAGGGGATTTACACTAAGGTTTATCTTTGTCGTGTGTATAAAAAGTTTCGTTCGGTGAATAAAGTGAAAAATTTTTCAAAAGAATTTACGTAATCTTTTATAAATGTTGAGTAAATATTTAATATTTTGTATTGTAAAAAAAATGGGTCATATGAATCCGAGAGTCAGACTTTTTGAAAGACTTCACCTCCTTTCATTTATTGATTATTGACAGGGTACTACCTAGGTTCTTGACGTATCGTTTTGTAAAATAATGACGTCTCAGGTTAGAGTTTGTGTCTAAACCAGACAACCGTCTCGTCTCTCAAGTCAATAATGATCTTTGTTGAAGAAATGATAATATAAGTGGAGATTAAAAATCATTCGACCTGACTTAAGATGTTATGATCATATACTTTAAAGAATTAATATAAAACTTTATTAAGTGTACCTCATCCCACTTAAAATTTCGTGGAAAGGAAATAGTTCCTGAAAGAAATTTTCACTATGATCCAGAAAAGACCGACGGGTCACCAATTCTGAGATACGAGGGTTACGTTCCCAGGACCCAAACTAGGGAACAACCCCTTGATTTTTAGGGTGTACGGTGTATCGTGCGGGGGGGTCTTTTCACTAAGATAATTTTTTATTTCCGGTGTCTTTGAGGGAAATCGTAAGGTCTCGTATTTTGAAAGAAACATATACTAAGAAAAGATTTAGTAAAGTAATTCCATGTATTAGATTCTTTGAAAGAACTTCTAACCTGAATCAATGTACATATGACTTTTTCATTTTTACGGAAAGTGTCTTGTTTTGGGTTTATGATATCGAAGAAATTTTTAATCAGATTTAATTACGTAACATGAACCTTTCAAGTTCGTACCACTTACCATTATTTATCAATTCCTAAGGATTCCACGAGATTTTGACTTTACTTGTCAGTCCGCCGTTTATATTGATCAAAGGTTCTTGTTGTACGAGACTTTTTCATGGTAATCCAAGATCGGGTCATTAAAGATAGTTTCGTGAAGTTAGTTCTCTTCTGGTAGGTGGAATTCTATGTCGTACCCTTCCTTTCTTTTAAAATTTACAGGATTCAAAACTGTGTGACTACCTCTATGATTCTTTTACAATTATACGTGTTTTGACGAGGATGCAGATTGTTATGAAACAAGATATTACTCTTCTTTCATGTGGTAGAATTATCACCGGTACTTGAAACAGGATACGAGTCTATTACAATTGAACTTGGATAGTGCATCGATGTCTGTTATTCTTTTACTCTCCTCCTTTTTAGTCCACTACTGTAGACACTCAATGAAATTAGAAGACCGGTTCCAATTCCGAATAGAGGGGTTTAGAGGATGGGGACAATCTTGTGTACAGACATCCTTCCGATATAGACCTGGACATTAGTTCCGATGTTTTCGTTCGTTTCGATTTTTGGAACGGGTGAATGTCTCTCATGAGATGGGTTAACTTAATCGGTCGATGTTAGTGAGTTCGCATGGACTCTAGACCTTGAGTCACGTAACTTGTACAGTTTTTTGTGTTTCGTGCACTTTCAGTAACAACACAGGGCTCCACAATAGTGTAACAGAGCGTCGACAACTCTCTTTTTCTAAAAGTCAACCGACTTAAATTACCTGTTTATGATGTACGAAAATTTCCCGATTATAAAAGAAAGAGAATTTTTTCGAAATCAGATTCTATATTCGGTATATTCACTTTCACTTCACTTCAGCGAGTCAGCACAGACTAAGAAACACTAGGGTACCTGACTTCGGATGGTCCGAGGAGGCAGGTACCCCAAGAGGTCCGTTCTTATGACCTCAACCAACGGTAAAGGAAGAGGTCCCCTAGAAGGGCTGGGTCCCTAGCTTGGGTCCAGAGGACGTAACGTCCGTCTACGAAATTGGAGACTCGGTGGTCCCTTCGGGTATTCAGTATATTCGTTGAATTTAAAGGGTATGTGGGAAATTTATTCAGTGGATTTCTTATCGACATCTGACGACGATTCAGTGAAGTCAGCACAGGCTGAGACACGTTGGGGTGTCTGCCGTCGGGTGGTCCGAAGGGGTAGGGACCCTAAGAGGTCCGTTCTTGTGACCTCACCCAACGGTAAAGGAAGAGGTCACGTATTTTCACTTTCACTTCAGCGAGTCAGCACAGGCTGGGAGTCGCTGGGGTACCTGACATCAGATGTATTTCTTTTTTCAGAAGAGGGTTTGACATTTGACCTGTAATTTTTGTTGAAAGGAAAAATTACTGTAATTTTATCGATATGATTTCCGAGTCTAAAAGATTGAAGATGGGTTTATAAGTACGACTAAAAATAACATAAACTATAAAGAGACGTATAAATTTATTAAGATTTTATACTTAGTCCTTAAGATAATTGGGTATTTATGACTTTAGTTTGATAAAAATTTACAAAATAAGATAAAAACTTCCAATAGGATTGAAGGTCGGAAGACAAATTATATGTTTTTATTACCTTAGCACAGTATGTCTTACGTAAATTATATTGTTGAATAGGTCACTCATATGGAGGGCGGTCTTCTGTTTGTTTCAGGGTGTTTGTTACTAATAACTCCTTTGTTCATAAAATTCATAGTCCAAAAACCAGTTTTACGACAGAAAGGTCAACGCACCTCCAAATGCTTACTGTAGAAATAGGTGACCAAGATGAGGTTCCGAAGTTTTGTTTGTCTTTTCACTTAATTTCAAAATTCATTTTAAACCTAAATAATGAAAGTGTTCAAGTAACTGGAGTTAATAGGGTCTTTGATTTACGGAAGAATACCTTTGTTTTACAACTTAATACTTCTTTTGGAACCGATGCTAGTGAGTTTTTGTGGGTATTTAAAATAGTGAGAACCGACAAAACAAATAAACGGTGTCAAACCATCTCCGGACTATTAGTTTAAAGTTTTTTGACGGGGTAAAGTAAATATATTGAATAAAGTTTATACCGGACTTTATGTACTGATTGGTTGACCTAAAACTTCAAAGAAAGTACGTTCCTTCAAAGTTGATCCTATTAAACAATATGTGACTATGTATAATTAATGAGACAATTCTTTCGACATAGATCCCGGGCCAATAATATTTTCTTTTGTAATCTACGAGTTATGATGTCATAACTTCATCAGGAAGTTATGAAAGGGCTTCAGAGATTCTTAACACCTTGGAACCATTATCGTGATTTCGGTTTCTCTCTAAAGAGGTAATGTAAGATAAGATTCTTTGTTTGTCGAATGAAGTTCCTGTCCCTAATATGGATAAGGGACGAGACTAGAGTCACATTTTCGGGTATAGTATTACGTACTTACTCGTAGGGTCTTCTTATTTACTATACGAGTGTAGTGTGCTGAATTTTGTTTGTACTACGACGTCTCTAAAGACTACGACGGGCCCTTACTTCAGAATCTCGAATTGATAGTCCTATATTCCGGTAGGGACAGGAAGATCAAATGTTTACTCCTTTGAGAATGGAGACTCGACCTCCAGGTAGGTATTATTATAACTAGGTGTTTTAGACGTACCGTAACTCTCCTAACCCTTTCAAGTAATTACATCGGTCACTCTAATTTCAATTACGACGATATGAGGATAGCTTTCTTTCTCAATAAAAAATTTTACCTAGTTGTAACATATTAAGAACGATTAAAATACTTTAGTGAAAGAATCGTAAATTTTGAGAGTGCAATGATGACAAGAAAATTTCCTTCGGACATAGAGGTTCATTCGATGACGAAGTGATCACACCTGTAAATCGGGAATACTAGATTTCTCAATCGGGAATTTTAGGTGTCGTTAGATTACTTCCTAAACGTTTCGCAAATCTATTGTTGTTGTTTATCTCCTTCTAAAAAAATTGACTCAAGTCTATTGTCAATTCTCAAAGTTACTATAAAAGTATTGACACAAAACATTATCTGATGTTATTTTCGGTGACGAAAACCTTTTTCTATGGTTCTTCTTTTTAATTTTAAACTGTGGAGAAAGAATCAATGAAGTCTTCCATAATTTATTCGGTGTTATCAATTATATAAAACTATTACTATATCTGTTCATTAATATAAATCTTGGAGAAATAGTACGGTACAAATCAAAATCCTGTCTTAAGTCAAAAGTGTGACCTTTTGAATATATGCTCTTTGTCTCGGGTCTTCGAATATCCGTAAGACAAAGTTAAGATGAAAAACTTAGTAAATAGATATTCTGGGTATTCAAACAGTGTTAAAGAATGTTTGAATGCACGAGTCGACCTTAGATTGTTTTAAAAATTATAATAATATTTAGGGAAATGGGAGAAGTTAACGTCTGGACTTTCAATTTTTATTTTAATCCACTCTTTTATATTAGTGTTTTTTTATTCCTATGTCGTCATGACACCTTGATTAAAACTTTTGTTCGAGGGTTGACTATTTTGAGTATGTAATTATTTTGTTAAAATGAATGTATTAATTTTGATTATGTCTTTGTGATAGACCGTTCCGTAATTTTAGTTCGGAGGATGACATGGACTTGATTAAAGTATTGTTAAAAATAAGAATTTCTGTAAAGTTGTAATTTTAGTGTATGACATAAAGATATGTTCTGTTATTATGTGTAAATATTATGATTTTGTTAATAGAAGAAATTGGGAGGGTTCAAATAAAAAGAATTTCCATGTCTACATATATACAATTCCCCAGTTCAATTACGTCCAGTCTTTAATTTACCGTTACTGTATTCTTAATGTCTTAAATTGAATAGACAATAAGGATCTATGTTAATCCATATACAACATGGTCTTAATATTTTTCTTATATAAAATGTTTCTAAGTACTTTTAGGAGAGTGAGTGAAACGAGTCAGATCCTTTTGTACATAAAATATTTGTTTGATAGGATAGAAGACTCTAAAAATATGTCAAGATTCTTACCTTTAATTCATAGAAGATAGGAATCTTCTTGGAACGTTAAGACGCAGGACTCCCGGGTGTACAAGGTGGACTCCGGTGTACCCAATTACTGTGGTCGTCCAATAATACCTTCTTAGAATTTAGTTAATCTTTGATACCTACTTTATTTAGTTAAGTTTACTATTTGACGTAGTAACTGTTACACTTCTTAAGGACTGTATTCGTTTGTCTATACCTACCCTAGAAATAAATATTAGAAAAGTATTTCGGTCCGTGTACGAATAAGGACTCTCGGACTTAAATTGAACTTATTTTGGTGTACTTCCAGGTGACGACATGGTGGTGTGATTACCGTTCCTTTGCACTTTGAACCGACCATGAGTCATTATAAAGAATTTACTTATCGGGACGGTAAAAATTTCAGGTAAGGTATGTTTATTAAAGGGGGTTTTGATGTGTCGTCCTGTGTTTTGTTCTAACGAATCAAATCATTTTATCAAATCGAGTAGGTTATAGATTTTGACGATTTGTGAAAAGACGTTACTCCACGTCTTTTCCTATCCGTCTTTGAGAGACTACACGCAAGTCACTTCCTTTTGAATGTACTACCAAACTTTTAGCAGTAGGTGGTCCTAGTACAGTCGACGGAGAAACGTTTGTAGACACGGTCAGACTGGGTAGCGTTGAGGTTACAGACGTCGGAAGTCTCGTTGACGCAGTAAATGAGGTAGAGGACAGTACCGGTGTTGGCTGGGCAAGAAGACGTCTCTGACCCCCATCCTCCCCACTTCACCCTCCCTCCGCAAGGCTAATCTTACGACGAAAGTGTGTCTATTCCTCCATATGTTTAGGGGAGAAAAAGAAAGGGTGTATTAGTTTCTGACCTTTATTATATCTGGTAGTGAAAAAGTTTTTTGAAGTCATATACCTCCAGAATCCTATTTCGAATCTTTTTCGACGGTAATTATAAGGGTACACACTCTTGAGAATTCACATTTCGGACTGCATGTCAGTTAATGTGTCACCAAGAGTCCCGTTAACACAGAGGGTCCCGTGTAGACCGTTACAGACCTCTGTAAAAACTCACAGTACTGAAACACCTGTGATGACCGTAGATCTCCTGTCCGCGGTTCCCACGACGATTTGGATTTTGTGTCTCCTATCGGAGGACGTTACTTCTGAATAGGTCGGGGGTTCACAGTGTGACGGTTCCGCTCTTTGGGACTGGAATGATGTTACCCCGTGATAATATTCATTATTCGGCTACTTACATACCTATGGTACAGTCGACGAAACATATATAAACTGATTATATTTATAGTATGGGGAAATTTTGATATGTGTTAGAGTTTTGTAAAAAAAGAAAAACATAAATATCATTAATAAGGATAAGTGTGACCTCACTAGACCGACATCTGAGAATAGTCTTGTCTGACTGTGATAAGTTTACAATTTTCTTCTGATATAAACGTCTATAAAGGAATTTCGAAAGAAGATGTAGAAGGAAACGATTGTTTTAAGACAATTACAAAGGTAGAGTCCGAAATTTTTTTTGGACAAAACGAAGTGTTGTGAAGACTGAAATCATGAGCTTCTTATGAGGGTCATCATTTCGTCTGGCTGTCTTCGTAAACACTAAGAATTTCTGGGTGGAACTATTAAAAGTAGAACACGGAACCCGATCGAGACATTTTATGACGTTGGACAATTTTGTGTTCTATATGATTTTTAGAAGTTGTAATTCTTAATAGTCTTATAGGATACATGTATATTGATTCTTACAAAAAATTTAATGGTTAAACTTGACAGACAAAACAGTATCTCTAGTTTGAGTTCTTTTACGGTATGTGAACAATCCTGTGAGTAAGCTGTCCCGGTAAAGTTTGAAAATCCATGATTTCCTTTATGTGTTAGATTTGTTAAGTGGGTCAAATAGGGTTGGTACAAATTCGAGACTTTTCTTTTATCGAAATAAGAACTTTGTGACGTCTTTGTCTCATTCCTTTTCGAGAGAACGTACAAAGGAATTGTGACTGTGAGTTATACCGGAAAAGGGAAGAAGACAGAAGTACTCTAAATTTCTTGTCGACGAAGAGTTACAGACAACTCGGGAAAAAAGACAATTTGTCATACTTCACTGACGAATACGAGAAGATGAATCAAACTAAGTAATCCGACAGAAGGAAACACAGAGGTGAACGAATATACTAGAAGAGAGGTTTCTTATATAAATTAGGGAAAAGGAGTACGGTGGAGGGCCAGAGGATTTACGAGGGTTGACACGGGGTCGATCAGTAGGTGTTTAGTGGACATGCGGGTGAGGGAGGGTGTGACGAGATTGAACGAGTAGGTGTTCTGTACCGACAAGGGGTCAGGAGGGGTTGTCGTGGTACTCCTCTCCTCTCCCCATCCACAGAAGGTAAGGGAAGAAATCACTGTTTAGAATGGACGCCGGTTACGACGAGGCCCCCGATGGACGGTACCAAGTGTTCCTAAAAATTGGTGACGGAGGGCTAGTGAGAAAGGTTGTGTGGGTTCGGTCCACTGAAATTGTGGATGCCCTGAGTGGTAAGAGAGAGGATGAGAGGGTCTCCTATACAGATGTGATCGGAAGAGAGGAGTACGAGGGTTACATAGGGAAAGGATCAGGGTGAGAGTCAATTGTTGGAGTAAAGGATAAAGTTTCGTTGTCTCAGTCCTCTTTCGAAGGTGTTAAGGATGGTCGTTGTATTATATATGTAGATGAATTCTGATTTTCGAGGTACTTCGTCTCTAAACCGGGACATGGAGACCACGAGTTATTTGTGCACACTTACTTATTCACTGACTTAGAATCCTAGTGGTTATTTCTGTTAAGGGTCCAAGAGAGACTTAAAATTATTTCCAGATTTTGAAAGAGTCCCCAATTGATATGATAGTGTAATAACTAATGGGAATATAGGAGATCCATGGTACTTAGTGTATTGTATACACCTTTCGTAAGAAGGAAATTTTTCCAAGTTTTAGGTAAACCTTTAAGAAATCACACAGAAATTTTTCATGATATGTGTGTCTACCAGTTTTTCGTGCACTTTTCTACGAGTTGTAACGATTAATAATCTTTTTACGTTTATTTTTGATGACACTCCATAGTGGAGTGTGGTCAGTCTTACCGGTAGTGATTTTCCAGATGTTTATTATTTACTACCTTTTCCACACCCTTTTTCCCTTGGGAGGGATGTAACAACCACCCTTACATTTGGCTATGTCGGTGATACCCCTTGTCATACTTGCAAGGGATTTTTTTGGTTTTGTCTCGATTGTATACTAGGAAATTAGGGTGAAGACCCGTTGACATGGGATTATAAGTGACGTCGTGATAATCATTATCGGTTTTATACCTTAGTTGGATTTACAGGTAGTTATCAACTTACCTATTTCTTCTATATCATATATATTTATACACGGTGAACCCCATATGTGTGTGTGTGTGTGTGTGTGTGTGTATGTGTGTGTGTGTCTGTATATACCCCGAAGGGTCCACCACATCACCATTTCTTAGGTGGGCGGTTACGTTCTCTGTGCACAAACTAGGGATCCAGTCCTTCTAAGGACCTCTTCACTTGTCGTTAGGTGAGGTCATAAGAGTGGATATCTTAGGGTACCTGTCTCCTCGGACCGCTCGATGTCAGGTACTCCAAACGTTTCTCAGTCTGCACTTACTCACGTATGTATATAAGTGTTTGTGTGTGTGTGTGTGTGTGTGTGTCTTTATGAGTTCAGTGAGTCGGTATTTTTTTCTTACTTTATTATGGTAGACGTCGTTTTACTTACCTGGATCTCTACTAGGATGATTCACTTCATTCGATCTGTTTCTGTTCATAGTGTAATATAACGAATGTACATCTTAGATTTTGTTTTTTTACTATGTTTACTTGAATATATTCTTCTTGAATATACTTTTGTCTTTGTCTGGGTTGTTGTATTTTTTATTTGAACAATGGTTTCCCCTTCCCACGACTACACACACACGAGTCAGCACAGGCTGAGAGACACTGGGGTGCCTGACATCGGGTGGTCCGAGGAGACAGGTACCCTAAAAGGTCCGTTCTTATGACCTCACCCAACGGTAAAGGAGGAGGTCACCTAGTAGGACTGGGTCCCTAGTTTGGGTGTAAAGAACACAGAGGACGTGACCCGTCCACTCAAGACATGGTGATCACGGTGGACCTTTTCCCTTCCTCTCATTTAATCCTCAAACCCTAATTGTTTATGTGTGACGATATATGTTTTGTCTATCTGTTCCTGGATGAAGATGTCGTGTCCCTTGATATGAGTCATAAAAGATTATTAGATATTCCCTTTTCTTAGAATGTGTGTGTGTGTATATATTTTACTTGGTGAGACGACATGTGGACTTTGATTGTGTTGTGACGTTTAGTTGATGTGAAGTTAATTTTTGTTAAAAAATTATTTTATTTTTCCTGAGTCGATGTATGCATAAATTTTACATGGTCAATGGAAGATTCACTTTTAAGATGTAATAACGTTTTTAAATTAGTACATCGTGTGTCGTGCCTCATGTTCTCGTAAATCGTTTCTGATGTCTAAAATGTCTTAAAAATTTATTTTCTGAGTAATGATTAATGTTTGTGAGTCCAGTATGTCTCATTTTTAAACGGAAACAAAGTGTCGTTTAGTAAGTTTTGTAAGTTTAGTGGGGAAGTGTCGGTGATGTCCAATAGTGATTGTTACCGTCACTCCTATTGTCTAGTTGACAACCCGACTTTTGTATGAAGAAAACGTATCAGTGTTTAATGAAACCGTACGTAGGTCATGTGGATAGCGAACTACATCTATAAAGTCGTAAAGTTTCGAAACTACCTTTTAGTTTTTGTTTTCGTCGAAGGAACTCTGATTCGTCTAGAGGTTATGTTTCGACTTCTGAATGTACCTTATATTACGTTGTGTCTCATTTCAGAGGAATTTCGTGGTTCTAATCGCGTAGTTAGAAAAACCAACTCATTTTTATGACTTTAAATCACTGTGTTTTAATACCGGACTTCTTTAATCCATAATTTTTCTTTGATCTTCACTCATTTTTGACTTCATGAATAGTGTCTCGATCCTGATTTGACCCCCATTGACTTTAAGGAGATAATATTAGAAAAATTGTAAATACAGACAAAGAGATAGACTTTCCCCCACTTATCCGTGTCTTATGTTAGTGAGTCATATCCTCGTCCTTCCCGTTTAGTCTTACTCGTGTCATCTGGTCGTGTTCCTGTTGTCCTTTCGTCGTCGTGAGAAACAGTCGTCTTTCAAGTCCCTTATTACACCTCCCTTTACCTCTTTCCGACGCATGAAAGTTTCCTTGGGTGTTTTCCCAAAAAGAGAAGAGTACCTAGACGGAAAAGTCACAGTATAAACACCAGGTATGAGTATCAAGAACACTAGTTGTAATTGTCTTTATTTCAATATTTCTCTTCTTTCATCCATTTATGTTTATCCTCTCCGATTACTTTCTTTATAATAAAAACCGTAATTTTATTAGAGGGTTTCTAGAGGTTTAGAAGGTCATATCTAAATTTTTATGGACTACACAACATTATTCATAACTGTTGCATGGTTTTTAATTTCTCATGTACTTGACCCTAAAATAATATCCCTGGACCAACTAATCAAATCATTTTTATGTTTACCTCCGTCACGATATTTTTTGTTTGCTCTTTTCTCTTGTAGGTAAAAATGGTTATCGTTTGTGTGGGTTCTTTAGTATTTAATTTTTTGTACCTGTTAAGGGTATACCTTTAAGGTAAAGGTATGATAAAAAATTAACAGGATCCAGTTTTTCCTGTCTTTTTACAATTCCCTAACCCTTAACTAACTTAATACCCTTCTCTCGGTTTTTTGGAAAATATTTCCTTTTATTAGTTAATTATACTAAAATCATGTACATCCTGTTGGAGTGACTCGACCGTTAAATGTTTTTTCAAAACAAAACGAAGATTGTGATTATTTACTTTTCGAAAAGTTTAACGAGATTTCATTTTCGGATTCTGGTACTAATTTCTCAATGTACTTACGTGTTATTTTTACCCCCTTTTCCGGTTTCCCGTGCCCCCCAGTACCCCTCTTCAGGTCGAGTCGAGTCGACTTTGCTGACTTTATTAAGTAACTAGCATAAACTTCTTGTCTGAACACAAAAGTTTTCTGTACCATTTGGACTTTCTTCGAGGTCATAAATACCTTATCCTACTGAGGTTCGTTAAGTTACTCGAAGAGAGAAACCTTATTGTAGTCTCGTAGACGGTGTTGACTACGTTTTTTGAGAATAAACCTTTACTGGTTACTACATTAAAGAGTACGATTATGACGTTAAATATTGAATGAAGAGATTGACGGAAAGAAGGAAGAGATTGACGGAAATCCAACCAAAAGTCTCAAGTAATCGTAAAAATAGTCTTTCGGCCTGTCACTTGACTTCTTTCGTTTATTTTACTTTGAAGGTCAGACAGACTACAGTGATGAATAATCGTAGAGACCCTTTTCCGATTTGTTTCTAAATTACCCTTTTACAAATTAATTGACGTCTAAAGTATATATAAACGATAACATGTAAGACAGAGTTATGGGAGTCTCTTGAATGATGTCCTAAATAAGAAAATCTTTATTTACATTTTTGATAGTCCCCTCCTGTTTGTAGGTATGACGAGGGTCTACGAGATTTTTCCGTAAAGTTACTTTTTTCGTGACAGAAAAGCTGTTTACCTTGATTTTAGTGATTTATGGGTATGTAATTTTATTACTTGGAATTGGGTGAAGAGTGTCTGTTTTTATTAAGTTTTATCTAGTCTTTGTAATCATATTTTGGATTTTCATACTCTGACAATAAAATTTTTTATCCTTTTTTAGAAACACTGGAACCCAATCTTTCTCAGGAATCTATTGTGTAGTTTTCGTACTAGGTATTTTCTTTTTTTACTATTTGATCTAAAGTGGTTTTAACTTTTGACAAAAAATTTCATTTTACCATTATCTGATTTTTCTATTTGGTTTTACCTTTTTTGAAAGAAGGTCAGTTTATAGACTATTCTGAAAATAGGTGTTATATAGGTGAAAATAGGTGTTTTATTGAAGGTTTTAGGTTTTTATTTTGTAAAAAATTTTTATCCTACCAATCTGGCAAGTGATTTCTTTTATATACTTACCGTTTATTCGTGTACTTTTTCATGTGTTTTAGTAATCAACACTCCCTTTACGTTTAACTTTGGTGTTGTCCTGAGGTACTATATGGATAATCTTACCCGTACCCCTTTGATTGTTACGGTGCACGACCATTGGTGAAAAGTTTGTGACGACTACCCTTACGTTTTGTTATTTCGGTGGTTCATTTTGTTAGACCGTAAAAGAATGTTTCAATTTGTATGTAATTGGTATACTGGGTCGTTAATGAGAGTGCATAAATAGATTCTCTTTACTCATAAATAAAAGAATGTTTCGAATATGTGTTTACAAAAATCATCAAAATTGGTAGTAGTCGTTTTTACCTTTTATTAGGTTTACAGAAATTTGACCACGTAACCATTGTATGTGAGTGACGTCACCTTAGGATGAGTCGTTAATTTTTATTTAATACAATTTAGTTTTTTTCGTCTAAGTTTCCGGAGTACGACATACTAAGGTAAAAGTCGTAAGACGTTTCTGTTTTGATGTCCCTGTCTTTTGTTTTCGTTACCAACAACGGTTCATGACCTTCGTCTCCCTCCTTGACTGGTGTCCTCCTAGACCGTACCCTCCTTGGACACACCATCAATGTTCCTGGTGTCCGTAGGTAGTTTTGTATTCTCGACATGTAATTGTGCCCTTTTCAAATGACATACGTTTACTGTCGAGAAATTTTTTAGTAAGGGTGTAAGTTACTTTTGTCTTGTGTTCCTATTCTTCATATTTCATTACTAGACAGAGGTAAGACATGAAATATTTATGTTCGTGGTGACAATTGAAAGGTATCATAGAAAGAGTCTCCTTTGACTCGAGAACGACTTCAATTGTTTAGACGTGACTATAAGTATTACTAGTGGAGTATCTATGAGAGTTGCTATTCTGTCTAGAGTTACTATTCTAAGACGGAGTACTAAATCTGGTTGTTTACACCACCAGTACAGGGTTGACAAAAGTTTACTTATCGAAGTAATTGTGACGTCCTCTTCTCCATTACGGATGTTATTTCGGAATCAGACTTTCCGAGACCAAGTGCGGATGGAAACCGTGATAAACACTTTCGACGACCTGTAGGTAACGTAGATAAAGAAGAGGACTCTGACTGACCCTCCAAAACCTTATATTAGGGTCTGCTGATCGATTTCACTTTACCCTTTCTTTTGTATTAATTGGTTTGACGAAAACGAACTATCCGATCAGTTGTATTACGAGTGAATTACTACAATAATTGAGTGAAAGAGAAATTTCATATTTTACAGGAATGTAGTTCCCTAATGTTCTGTTCTGATACCATTCTGTCTAGTTTGACTAAATCATTTTTCAGAACTCAAAAGACAGACTAATAAAAACGAATTTAAGTTCTTATGTGTCAAAAGAGTTAAGTTGGGATTCTTAAATTTGAGTCCATGGTATGGATTCTTAAATTTGTTCCGGTACACCCAAGATGAGTCCTCGAGTTAAAATTACTTCTAGTTCTCACGAAAAATTGATTTTTGGTCCGTTCTGCCACCGAGTAGACTCCATAATACACGCACAGACGAGTCAGCGAGTCAGTATAGGTTGAGAAATGCTGGAGTTTCTGACTCCGGGTGGTCCGACGAGACAGGTGTCCTAAAAGGACCGTTCTTATGACCTCACCCAACGGTAAAGGAGGAGGTCCCCGAGAAAGGTTGGGTCCCTACCTTGGGTGGAGAGGACGTTACTGTCCGTCTAAGAAATGGTGACACGGTGGACCCTTAGGGTACTCCATAGTACATCAAAATACATTTACTTTTATTTGTAACTCTTTAAAGAGATCTTAATTAGAAGGGTTGTTACCATACAAAAGTCACTGCATAAGGAGAATTTCACACTTTAAGATCAAAGTCAGAGAAAGGTATAATCTTCTTAATTACTTGAAATCGTGTAAAATTTAAATAGTCATACTTAATATCAAATGTCCAAGACCTTCTAATTGAAGGTACAGGTAAAAAAAGGGGAATATAAACCATTTCATTGGGAATACCGTCTTTCACTTCTCCTTGAATTTTCGGAGAACTAATTTCACTTTCTCCTCTTACTTTTTCAACCGAATTTGGAATTGTAAGTCTTTTGCTTCTAGTACCGTAGGTCAGGGTATTGAAGTACCCTTTGTCTACCCCTTTGTCACCTTTGTCACAGTCTGAAAATAAAACCCCCCGAGGTTTTAGTGACGTCTACCACTGACGTCGGTACTTTAATTTTCTGCGAATGAGGAACCTTCTTTTCAATACTGGTTGGATCTATCGTATAAGTTTTCGTCTCTGTAATGAAACGGTTGATTCCAGGTATATCAGTTCCGATACCAAAAAGGTCACCAGTACATGTCTACACTCTCAACCTGACACTTCTTCCGACTCGCGGCTTCTTAACTACGAAAACTTGACACCACAACCTCTTCTGTGAACTCTCAGGGAACCTGACGTTCCTCGAGGTTGGTCAGGTAAGACTTCCTCTAGTTGGGACCCTAAAGAAACCTTCCTTACTATGATTTCGACTTCGAGGTTATGAAACCGGTGAAGTACGCTTCTCGACTGAGACCTTTTCTGAGACTACGACCCTCCCTAACCCCCGTCCTCCTCTTCCCCTGCTGGGTCCTACTCTACCGACCTACCGTAATGCCTGAACTGCCTGTACTCAGACTCACTTGAGGCCCTCTACCACTACCTGTCCCTCCGGACCACACGACGCTAAGTACCCCAACGTTTCTCAGCCTGTGCTGACTCACTGACTTGACTTGACTTAGAATTTACCGTAAGTTTGTTGTATCCGTATATACACTAGTCTGCTACCTTTATATCTATGTTCGATAGAAGAAAGTTAAATCCATGTTTCAGACGAAAATTTTTTAATATAAGTTCAACTTTCTTTTTGATTCATAGCAGTAGAGTACGTAAGCAAGTGTAGGTACTAGATCACGAAAATCAGTAGTCTTACCACAGGATACTCTGATTTTTATTAGTTGATAGGAAAATACTTATATTATTAACTAAAGTGTTACTAAAATCGATAAAAGTTGATTTTCATAAAAAAATTGATTTTAAAGTGGGTGTTAAAAAATCACATACTCGTTTGTTTTCGTAGTGAAAAATGACATATCGAACTACAAAACATTTGTGTGAAGTGCAGATTACGAGGAGATACGTGACGTCATTAAATTCTTTTTGATTGTTTTTGTTTCCTTCGTCGGATCAATATGGCTACCGTTGACGTCAGAGGACACTCAGAGGTCATTAGTAAAAATAGCTGTGAGGGCTCCGTTACTCACAACATTGTCGAAGAAAGTGTGGTCAAGATCCTCCTAGTTACTAAGGGTGGTCCGGTTCCTTGCAGTCAACAGGGTTAAGTCCTGGTCTTCGGTTTCGTTCTTGAACCTTCTATTTTAGGTTTTTCTTTTACACTTAGTGTTTTTGTAGTTTTAAATGAAATGCTTTAGACCTCCGGTATTGTGAAGAGTGAGTCTATTTAGTGAATCCTGATCTTACAGTAACGTCATTATTGTTTAAAATTTTTAGTTTTTAATAATGTACGTTTCTATGATGTCAAATTACCAAGAACATACCCTAACGAAATTTAATAATTTTTAATTTTCCTTATTCTGATGTCTTGACAATTCATCTCTTTCGTCCTCTCCTTGTTTATCCTTACAAAAGTGTATCGTTTGGACGTCGAGGAAAGTCATCTTTGATAACTGAGAATTGTTTTATGTTAATTAATAAACCTTTTCATATCCAAACAACTCGAAATTTCAGTTAAAATTTGTCTGTGGAAACTTCCACTAAAGATGATGACATAGAAGTAGAAAGGTAGAACCTCCGGAGGTCTTATTAAGTTATCGAACTTCAAGATCTTCCGATATAATTAATCTGTTGTACATTGTTAAAATATGTGTTGTTTGAGACCTTCCATCAATTAGACATTTCATTGACATTTTGGTGATTATGGTTGTTCTCACATATAAGAAAGTAAGAAAGACATAATTGTCCATAAAGAATAAACATGGAAACCAAGAGAATTTTGATGCACTCATTATGGTGGTATGGTGGGAAATATCAATCAAAGGATAGTGGGAATCCTTGAATTCTATGTCCTGTTTCATGATAAGTAAAGGTCTATAGTAATTCGAAATAAGAGTCTTAAGGTCTTGAAATCGTCATCGATGGAAAATTCGGTCTCCCTACACAGATGTAGACCCTATAATATGATTTTCTGACTTGTCGGATGGTGTGTGTGTGTGTGTGTGTGTGTCGTGTGTTTGATTTGTATACATGGAGCACCCTATTGATTTTTCGGGGTCTCTGGTGTCCTTCATAGGTAAGAATGAGTTCGTCTTCCATACTTCCTATTCTATGTAAACCTTTTGGTACCAATCTCCGTTTAATGAAGAAAAAGGTTGTGTTTTAGATACCTCTATACTCGGGGTGGTTTTCGAAAGTGAGACCTCCCTTATTCGGTGTACTGTCAAGGACACAACCTTGTCTCCTTCTACCGTTATCTTCCCCCTTCGCTCATAGTTGGGTACACAGTTGTTTAAGATTCGTTCCCTGTGGTCGAGGACCGTGGGAGTCACCTGCCCACCATAGTCGGGTCTCCAGTCATAAAACATAAATAAACAAACGAAGAAATCGTATTTACTTCTAGATTACGATGACATACCCTGTATCCATACATCTGGAAAAGTACACTTCCTAGAGATTGAGGGAGGAAATATAAACTTTGTATTTTTGTTTCATATAAGGTTAAAATTTTAATTGTTGGTGTACATAAAATTCTTTGAGTCCAAAATATTCCATATTCTATTCAAGGATAGTTCCATTTGAAGTTTAGAAATAAGTAAATAAGAAATGAGAAGTAGTGCCGTTAAAGTCGTCCCCCTCCTTTTACCTCGTATTCTTCTCCTTCTCTACACTTCGTTCTCTATCTACGGGTCTTACAAAGGGTCTCGGACACTTTGTTTCTACACGAGGTGTGGTACAGACCAGATAAAGTGTTTCAATGGTGTGGTTTGGTGTGTATGTGTTTCGAGGTGTTAGAAAGTCTAATTCTCTTGATCCGGTTTTTTTTTTTTTTTTTTTTCTCACACTTCGAAGACAATTTTTCTTAATTGCTTTTGTCCCTCGTGTATAGTATGAAAATTCTGATATTTACGTTCAGTTAAGTTTTGGAAGATCGACACTCGATGATTCTTATTGTTTTGTGACGGTAGTTTCCTTCGGTGTTCTTATAGAAAGATTTGGATGTAATATGCTTGTCTTCAGGACATTTAGATACCAAGTGGGACGAATTCATTTGGTACTTATTATCAAAAATGGATGAACAAAGGACGAGGGTCTTGACACCACGAACTGAAAGTAAAACATTTATTATTATTTTAATTCCTTCGGTTGAGAAGATTAAAGGAACTCTCTGATGTCTTCATGTACGTACATACACACGTACGTGGGCACCCGCGTATAAGGGGTGTTCGGTCTTGTATTTCTGGTCCATACCGGGACTGGCGACTAGAAGTTGGGATGGGTACGACGACACACACACGGGTCGACTGGGGGAGAGGGATAGTTACAGGTCAGTCGTCGTAAAGTGTTTCGGTTCAGACCTGTGGAGAAAGGAGAGACCACTATCTGCCCTTCCTCAGTCGTTGATGGAGTTAAATTTCTTAATGTCTGAATTCAGAGAACTACAAATCATTTCTTAAAGTCTAATTATTTGTTCTGGTTCACTACTGTATTCCTTCCTCTTTGTAGCGAGATGAAGGCAAGTAATGGGAAGAGTGTTCTATTTGCAGATTTTACTTTAAAGACAGTCGACGAGTCTCTGGTGACGTCTAGAGATTGTTGATCTTCAAAGTATAAATCGATACAAAGGTTGAAAGATACAAGACCCCCTGTTAATCAGTTGATTTTGGATCGTAAAGTCTTTACCGTCCCGAGATGCTTCGGACCCATCTCGACCCGTCGAGTCTACACTTCGTGCTTAGGTAGACGTCAATCGTCGTGATGGAGAGGTGGCTCCACTGACACGACTGTACCGGAATGGAGACTCGGGACGTCTCGGGTAGACCCGGAAGAGAACGACCATGTCTAGAGAGACGACGACCCACTCACAGTTCCAGACGGGAAACGACACTATACATCACGTTATGAATTAGTGGACAAGTATTCGTGGGAAGTATTTTGTTTAGAGACCAGACAGGATTCTTTTTTGTCTCGTTTATTTAAGTTCAATCAAAATTAAGCATATATAGTCGGTAACCCCAGTTTTTATTCGTCGTACCTAAGGGTATTATGTGTCTTCATTGAGTTTGGATTCCGAAACTTATCGTGAACTTGAGACTATTAATTTTCAAGTACTCTCTCGAAAGACGTAGGTAAAATCTTGTGTCGTAGATGAGATGGGGAAGTTGGAGGTATGACTTCCATGCAGATGTGAGTCGAGGTATGAGACTCTAGATTCGAGTACCGTATTATTCTTTTGTTTTCTCCAGATTGTAGTCGGGTGTTTGTTACCAAGTCCGAAAGATGTTACGATAATGTACGTATGTACACTGAAGTAAATTACGAGTGTTGTTCGAACGTTAACACCCATAATCATCTGAAAAATAGAACCAATACATTATAAGTTTTCGAATGTTACTTTTGGACGTCAGGGGACGGGTTGGAGTGAAGGTCAGGATACGAGGTGTCTCCGTTTGGTTAAAATTGAGAAGGCCGACAACAGGACCCATGAAAAGTAGTACAAAAATTAATGCAAAAATGTCGATGAAAAGATGAACAGTTAAAATATGACAGACGACACTGTTCACTATCAGACCGGTGGGGGTGACGGATAAGGAAGAGAGAGGTAACAAGATTGTGTGTGTCTTGTTCTTAGTGGTCACAAGACGAGTGAAAGATTGAGAAGTGACGACTCGGTTCGCCGGTGGTCTTGTCAAGTGTTTACAGAGTCGAGAGGAACCTCCGTGTACCGTCTTTACATAAAGGAACGGGGAGACATGACGAGACTTCAGTCTACACTAAACGAAACCGCTTATTTGTATTCGTCATGAACACAGAGAAGGTTCACCACTAAATACTTGGTCAGGTATTACACCCGGAGGAGACAGGGACCATGTTGGGACACTCGACTGTGACTCTCCTCGTAGGTGGAGGGACCAGGGGTCCATTCGTCTACGTTGTCTTTCCATATTACAAGAAAGGTACCGCATATATTCGGTTTATGTAAAGAAGGACAAGTTCAAAACAGAAAGTATGTCAATTATTAACGGAAATAAACGAATCAAAAGAAATAAGAATAATGATTAATTAAGGTTCGAGAAGGTACAGTATAATACTTCGTGGAGAGTTGCACAAGACGTGTACTAGGTTACTCGTCCATTCGATAATGAGGAGGGCATCCTCCTGGAGGGCGGAAAGGAAAAGATCGAGTAAAGGTCCGAACGATGTGTTGACCGTAGAACCTCGAGGAAAGTGGGGAGGCGACCAGTCTCGAGTGATCCAAGATTCAGAGGGAAAGGAAATCACATATGAGAATGGAACCTTATTGAATAGGCAGTTATAGCGAGATTCTTTTCCATACACCCGATACGTAAAACTCTGGATACACTTTTGTAAAAATAAAGTAGGGGGTGTATACATTCAAGTCGACGCTTCTCTGAAGGAGAGTCAACTTCCGAGATAGTGGAAGGTCGGAGATCACACGTCTCAACGTAGACCTTTCGGATTCTTCGGTGAATTAAGGATTAGAAACACATATGAGGGAGGGGGAACGGGAAGGAGGGGTGGGATTGTTGGAGACTTTAACAAGTCTTAAGAGAGAGTCACGGGAGTTTAATGCACTTAGTCCCCGAAACCACACAAATAAAGGAGGGGGGGTGGGGAAACATTGGGTGGGTGACACGTTTCGGTGGTCACCCGTTAAAATAAGACCTTCGACTTCGAGAAGGAGATCTTTTAGAGGACCACAATAGACAATTTGAGAACAGTAGAAGACAGTGGTGATAATACACCTACGACCTTGAGGATGTAGATAAAAGACTAAAAGTGTGGAGTAGAAAATATAACAGGTGGAAAAACTGAAGAGATGAAAGACTATCTGAGGAGCTGAAATGAACTTTATGTTAGGCAAATTTCATAAAACAACAGGAAAAAGTACCAGGACCTTGGAAACAAAGAGACTCTGGGGAAAGAGACAACCGAACCAGACGAAGAAAATACGACTTCTGAGAGGGGTTCCGAGAGTGTTGGAGACAGACAGACAAATGTAAGTTCTGGCTTCGTTTATTTCCAGATCTTTGAGGTACCCATGACGTCCCAAATAGTTGACTACCGGGAGTGTCACTGCTCTGTTTCCGGTCCTCGTCCCTTTGAGAAGACCACTTGTTTCTCGAATGCGTCCTGGTGAGGTATGACATCCCTAGAGGGGTCTTGGTCAGTCGAAGAGACTTTGAGAGGGTAGAAGACTGTGTCTCTTACTCCTATACCCCTCTGCACGGGGACGTCCGTAAGACTCTTTCATCTCAATCATCGGTCCTGTTGTTGAAAGGGAATTAGTAGGACACAAATCAGAATTTCGAATTAAGACGGAAGATACGAACACAGGACCTATCTAAAGACCAGACCGGAGTTTTTTATCTTTTCCATGCTCCTTGTAAAGATGCCCGAGGAATGTTTCTTAAAGTTGGACTAGAGGACAAAAATCGAGACATAAAATCCGGGGTGGAAATTTTCTATTTGATTATTTTCTCCTTCATATCCTTTCAGAATAGAAAATAAGTGACCAACAGTAAAACCATCCAAGGTCCCTCTCTCGTCTCTATTTATGTCTGACTGACAACAAGTCAGTGATTCAACACAGGCTGAGAAACACTGGGAGACCTGATGTTGTACGGTCCAAAGGGACAGGACGTGACAGAGGGTCTCAAACAAGTTTAAGTACCGGTGACTCAGTCATTACGGTGCATTGGTAGAGTCACAGACAGTGGAAGAAGAGGTAAACGGAAGGTAGAAAGGGTCGTAGTAGAAAAAGTTACTCAGACGAGAAGCGTAGTGTACCGGTTTTTATGACCTCGAAGTTGAAGTCATAGTCAGGAAGACTACTTATAAGTCCCAAATAAAGGAAGTCCTAACTGACCAAACTGGAGAAATGTCAGGTTCCCTGAGAGTTTGTACAAGAGATCGTGTTGTAAAGTTTTCGTAGTTAAGAAGTCGTGAGTCTGAAGAAATACCAAGATGAAAGTGTAGTCATTTACTGATGACCAGTATCGAGACTGATATGTCGTGAAACGTCCGTTTCACTACAGAGATGAAAAATTATGCGACAGATCCAAATAGTGTCGAAACGAAGATTCCTCGTTCGCAGAAAATTAAAGTACCGTCGTCAGTGACAGGAGTCACTAAAACCTCGGGTCCTTTTCTTTTAGACAGTGACAAAGATCAAAAGGGGGTTGATAGACGGGATTTCACTACCCTGACCTACGGTACTAGAATCAAAAAAACTTACGACTCAAAATTCGGTCAAAAAGGTGAGAGGAGAAAGTGGGAGTAGTTCTCCAAGAAATCAAGGAGAATTGAAAGACGGTAATCTCACCATAGTAGATAGACTCCGATAACTATGATAAGGGGTGATAGAACTAAGGTCGAACACTAAGTAGGTCGGACCGTAAAGCGTACTACATGGGATCTATTCAATTTATTCGTCCCACTGTTATATATCGGAACTACGTGAGAAAAGGGTTAAACCTTGGTCAGGTAACAAGGTACGGACCAAGTTTGGCAAAGAAGAACTGAACGTACGTTCAAAGAGTCCTCCGTTCATTCCACTAGACCATAAGGGTAGAGAAAGTCTTAAAAGGTCAAACAACACTGGGTGTGTCAGTTTCCGAAATCGTATACGTCAGTTACTTCGTGTATATCTACAAAAAGACCTTGAGAGAACAAAAAAACTACTAGGTTACCTACAACCGTTAAACTAGAGATCAAGGAGACGGAAAAGATTTAGATCGAACTTGTAGACCTTTAAAAACCACGTACATGATGACTTCGGATCGAACCTCTTAAACTCGTAATGAAACGATCACACACTCTACTCATGTCAACACGTCATCAAACTTATAAGAAACCGTAAACCCTGACCTTACTTTTCACTAGAAAAGGTAAGGACACCGGTGACGACTCAAAAGGTTTAAACGACTGTATGACCCACGTCGTGAAATTATAGTAATAGAAAATCCTAAAATTTATCGAGTCGACCTTAACATGAGACGAAAAGGGGTCATCGTATGACCTGTGGAAGGGTGGACCCCACCCCCGCCCACCACGAGTAGAAGGTCACATTATAGAAAAACGGGAAAGTTTGACAAGTACCCCAAGAACGTCGTTTTTATGACCTCACCAAAGGTAAAGAAGGAGGTCACCTGGTACAAAACTGTCTTGAGAAGTGATAATGAGCAGGTAGAACCCACCGGGACGTTTCGTACCGAGTATCGAAGAAACTCAATACGTTCGGGGAAGTGGTGTTGTTCCGACACTAGGCACTTCTCCTTTACGTCCGACAACTTAAGTTCACTTTCAGGAGACTTCTGTTTGATGAACTAGGACCCGTCGAAAATTTAACCGTTCAAAAAGGACAGATACGGTCCGACTGGAGAAGATCTTGGACTCAGTCCAGTTACCTAAACCCAAGACAATCAATGTGACCAATTAAAACAAAATGTCCTTTTTGAGTAGTTGTTTATCCTTCTTTTCAGTCCGTTAGAAAGGTCTAAATAATAGACGGTGAGGTATGAAGATAGGGGGTTGACTTTTCTAAATTATATGTTCACTCCGATCATGTAAAATTTAACGACTTCAGTTTAGAATTTTGAAGTGTACCCGGTGTAATGGAACTTCATCACACACTAGTATGTATTTTGTATTTTTTGTCTGGAAGGTTTATTTGAGTATATGTATAAGAGAGATATAGTGAAATACCTGTTCCCTGTAGTTGACTTTTAATGGATTAAGACTACGTTAAAACTTTCGAATCTAATGTTTCGAATTTCATTGTCTGTAAAATAAAAAAATATCAAAACAAAGGTTAACAGGGGGAAGAGAATCCAAGTGTCTTCAAGGAAATTTGTGATTTGTCTTTAAATAAGAAGGGGAGGAGTAGTCAAAGACCGTGTTCAAATCACAACCCGTTAAATTTTGGTTTCAAAGGATGAATAATATTCATTCTCCTTTAGGAGAGGGATTAAGGGTAGAAGTCTCTACATTAACCAAAGTTTACAAACAAGTGTCCATCTTTGTGTATTGGTTAATGATTGAGGATTATTTCTTTTACATTTTTATTGTTGATATATAAAAAGTCCCGTTTCATTCAAATGTGTACTTCGACCATTATCCTTGATATTCACTACTAATATATGACATCTAAAGTACTGAATGTAACACATTTTTAAAGATTTCGTGGATCTTTATGCCATCTTAAAACTATATAGTCACATAAAGTAAAACGGTCAAACATTCGACCTGGTTGATTGTACTTAGTATGTGTAAACCATTGGTGAAAAGGTGTTCTCTTACACCAAGACAAGTCAGTCTTCTGTTCTGTAAGAAGTCACCTTTTTGTGTCTGTTGTCAGTCAGTCGTCTGGACAGTGGTTCTTATTTTTTACAACAGTTTTCTGACTGCAGTGTTCGAGGTCCTGTGACTCTGGTCCGAGGTCGAGTAAAGTCACCAAACGAGTGCATCGTTTTGACTGTACAAACACGTATTTAAGTTTCCCTTGTGTTTTGTTGGTCCCGACTCAGATGATACTTACTGTGTGTGAAGTCTCGCCCAGACTCAATACCAGATACTGTCGAATTGAGATTTCCACGTGTCATTTACTTTTTATCATCAGATCAATTTGTTATGTCTCATCAAAAGACATTTGCCTTCCTATGGACGACACAAGCCACGTGTGTGAATTGTCGGTAGGTGAAGACGAGTCTCGATTTTCCCATAAGTCGAAAAGACTATATTAGGACAACTTCAGGTAGTTCTGGGTAGATATACCGTGTTTTCTTTTCAATTAAGAGTGCTTAAAAAAAAGGAAATTGTTTCTTTGTTCTCAGTGTTGAACGTCCCTTCGTCCAATCTCTATGGACCAAATAAAAGTTTGTCGTCGTGAGGTGGATATGTATGGTATGAAGAGACTTTTCGTCGTGTGTACAAGTCACACCTTCGGACCCATATATGTATCAGGTCCCGTGTGATGACTTGATACACGTCTCGTTTTGAAGTTGTGACTGATATAATTTTAGAGTTGACCTAGTTTGAGACCCTCCTTCATCCCATTCTTTATTTCCACAGGTCGGTTATGTATGATATATTAGTTGTCTTCAAAGTTTGAGTTGAGGAGCTAAGATTTTGTCCCATCTATGAGTTTAGATGGGACGGACGACGACGGTAGGATGCGGGAAGAGTGGGGTGGTGACTGTGCGACTGAGGATGATTACGGTACGTCGAGATGAAGGATCATGGGAAAAGTAAAGGGTCGTTTGTGAGTTTTTATAAGAAGTTTAAAAGTTTTTAGTTCCAATGACGAGGAAGGACCGAAAATTTCCAGGCCGTCATTGGGTGGTGTGTCGGTTGAGTTGTTCGAAGATCCGGTGAGTTTGACAAGTAAAGTGGATCCGATTGGTTAAGTTTTCAGTGTTAGGTTAGATGGAAATGCATAGGGAGTTCGAAAATAAGAACGAGAAGGGGATCGAATGTGGGCGGAGACAGGGAGGAAGGAAAGTTTCAAGTCCAAGGTCCAGAATTTCACGTGAGAAGAATATGCACCGAGTCACAATTCTGACAGGTGATGGAACCAGACGGAAAACAAACAAGGTCAGACAGTGACAACTGAAGGATGGATTTGACACTCCAGGGGTGGGTATTTCTCCACCAAAGTACAAGAAATAAAGAGTTTTTCAGTTTGTGTTATTTGTGAGTAATAAATTGAAAAGTTATAGAAAATTTTTCACTATGATACGATAAAAACCAATGTTCTTTTTGTTTACCATTTCCTTTTTCCTTTCACTGAAGAGCAATTTCTTCATATATGTAATATTTGTGTGGTTAAACTGAAATAGTTTAATTATAATATTGTTGGATGTAAAGATATGACTTAGAGTTGTCTTCGTTGGAGTAAGTCTCCATAGGATAAAATATGCACAAAGGATTTTGACGAGAATTTTCATCAAAATGAAAACAATACCCTCACATTCCAACCTGAAAATCCAAAGAGTAAATAAGTTGATATCCGGAATCTTTTCCTCTAGTTGATCCCATCTCAGTGACTCTAATCGTGGGATAGAAGGGTTGTCTTTGCGATAGAGATGTAAGTAAAATTCTTTAATTATTACCTTCCTTTCCCTTCTGACCTTTTTCTTTTCGACTGAAGAGTAGAACCGGAACCATAGAAATGTTTACAACGGATAAAGTACAAACTTTTAACCGTAAATAGTCGTTAATGTGTATAAATATTTTGAAAAGTATGTTGTGAGACTTATAATACTTTTTGTTGTTGTAAAGAAACATTCTTATTTGGGTAGTGACCAGTAATCAAACATACGACGTACATCCTCTATCTTTCAATATCCCTTTTGGGAGTACGAGACATAAAGGTCTTTCTGATGTTAACCAAGGGTTTTCCGTCATGTTTGATACTTTAGGACACGTAGAAGAAGTGAGGTGTGGATTTTCGGTCGTTATGAGTTTAGGTACCGAAGTATAAGAGAACACTCTCACTTCAAAAGTTTACAGTTTCTCTCCTGGTCCGTGTATGGAAGTAACGTTCTCGTTAATTCCGAGGAAGGCAACCAAAGGGGTAATCTCACAATAAAGATTAATGTCGTAGTAACGTGTGTGTCGGTCGGATTCTCTTTATGTGTTGACACTTGGGTAGTGTAGTAGGATTCAGTAATACTTCTTTCGGTGAAAGAATATTTCTTTCGTCATAAATGGAGTTGTTAAGACGATTGTCTACCCAATATCTTAGGTACTTGTTGTAGTGGTAGTTGTTAGTGAAGGGGTTTACCTAACATCGGTTGAGGTCATTGGATGTCTTGTATTTCATCTCAATTATTATGTGATGTCATCCGTCACTGTTATGAATACTTTTGTCTTTTGACTACCCGACACAAGTAGTACTATGATAATTTTCGTCTCTTCGTAAATTTAAATAGATTTTCTTATAAATTATCATTTTCCTTGTCTATCATTAAAAGTGATGTTACTATTTGGGTGTCAATTAAGGTATGTTTATTAATTGATAATACGATTAATTATTAATATTATGTATCATGTAACATTCATTTGTTATATTAACGATTATATTGGAAGATAACGAAGATGAATGTTGGGTGATATTTTTCCCTTTTATTTGGTACTTTTAGAGAGATATATTTACTCAAATTTAAATGTATTGTAATGTAAATATCCACACACACACACAATCAAAGAGTCAGCACAGGTCGAGAAACACTGAGTACTTGACATCGGGTAGTCCAAGGAGACAGATACCTTAAGAGGTCCGTTCTTATGACCTCACCCAACGGTAAGGGAAGAGATCCTCTGGAAGGGCTGGGTTCCTAGCTTGAGTCCAGAGGACGTGACCTCCTTCTAAGAAATGGTAGACTTGGTGGTCCCTTCAGGATGTACATACATTGTGATGTTAAACGTTTCTTAACGTTAGATAATGTAAACTGTAAACACTGTTTGGATACTGGATTTGTTTTTGTCTCAAGAAAAACATTTATACGTTTCGAGTCTCTATTCACTAAATGGGATCGTGAATGGTTCAAGAAATTGTATCATACGATGTGTGGTTAAAATTTTTAGTCTCTGTCTCTGTTACCACTGTTGTTCGGTTCGGTTTATGTTCGATTTAAAGTGCTATTTTTATTCCGTCAAATTCTCAATACGAACTGTATGTTTTGAGACCCGAATCTTGTTTTCTATTTAAATATAGGATGGAAAGTATGGATCTGGCATATTCGTGTACATTTGGGTTACTGGGAAGACTTAGTAGGTCTTTTCTGTGTAGGTTGTTGTGTCGTGACCCATAGGATTGGTTTAGATTGTGGGATTTATATGTCAGAGTAAAATTACAGATCATTTTGTCCTATTTGTCTGGGTTCATGTTGAAGACAATTAAACACTTTAAGAAGGAAACCAGTGTCTTGATCGATATTTGTGTAAAATTATATGACAAGGGTATTGTTTCTCATAATTATTTTTAAGGTTAGTCTTTAAGACGGTGCTGATCGACTCTAACTTTGAACAGGAGTATGTCGAAGTTTTAATTTGTTACGTGTATGTAATTGGACGTGAAGTCCCGGTAAGTATATATTAAAAATTTCATCTTATTAAGTCCGTAAGTAAATAAGAAAGTTGTTCATACATGACGATGTTTCGTCTGGGACACAACCCGTGGTCTTAAAGACGAGATAATACGAGTCCCATAGTACCTTTCTCTCTGTCTCCTAAAGTGGATTTGTTTCTCCATCCCTCGATACTTTTGTACATTGTGTCCTACTCAAGATTGACTAGTCGTTTCGAAAAGACTTCTTTACCCAATCTTTACTCCACGTTTCCTACTTCTCCGTAATGTGACAGGATTTGTCACTCTTGTCGTGGTTTCCAGGAATTCATCCTCCTTAAGACAGTCTGACGTTCTTGGTATGTCAGTCACATGGACCAGATAGCTTTCGGTTCCTCTCTATGTCTGACTCCCTCCTTCATACCCTGTCTTGGGTGTCTCGGCATTCGTCGGGGTGAAGTCCTGGGACCAGTATTACCCTTCGGTGATTTCGTAGAAGTAAATCCCTTAAGACTCTCCAAGGGAACGACGTCTATCTCGTTCCCAGGTCTCAGACCATTGTCTACCTACATCTCTCTGTCTGTCTGTCCACAACTCCCTCTAGTTGTAAAGACGTGACGTGTCGACCTCGTCCTAGTTCTGAACCCTCTTAGTGTGCCCTACCTTTTTATGAGTCGACAGTTGATTGAACGTGGGAACACTTCTGTGACCTTACCAATCCTTAAGATTTGTGGTTCTGAGGATTTTTCCTTAAGACGACAATTTTTTTTGTAGATGTCTCATGGAGTCGTGCGTCCGGTAGGCTTCATTTATACACCCATTGTCAGTAAAGTAAGAACCAGTCCCAAGGTCAGAATAGACTTGTTTAGTGTAATGTCGTTGGACTTCTTATTTAGTGATGTTCAATGGTTTTTAGTAAAAAATTTTTACTTTCAATTGTGACTTTTGTTTAATTTCTGAGATCTTTTGACGGAACGAAGAGACTTATAACATTTTGAGTTCGAGTACCTATTAAAATCCAACAAAGGAGATTAGCACAAATGAAATAGTATTCCATCAAAGACCTTAATTTTTCTATGACTATGTACGACTGAAAAATAAATCAACTTAAAGATGTTTCGATGAACTACAGTTGAGATATATCGTTGAAATATATTATGTATATTTGAGTACATTAAAAAAGTCGTTCATAAAATTCCTTGAAAACGGAAGAGTTATAATTTGATGTTTGATCTTCGATTTAAATTGTAAAAACTTAAGGATTTATTCTTCGAAGTATGATATGTATTTCAATGGTTTTAAAAGTAAGTATGTATTTTAATGTAATCTCGTTATACTGATGACATATGAATGACAAGAATTATTTAAGTTGAGTTCTTACAGTTAAATCCTAGATAGTAATAGTTAATAAAAAGAACTCTACAGTTTGTTAAGAGATTAAGATGTCAAAGTACAATGAAGTAAAAATATATATATATAAAAAAATAACATCATATCAACTGAATGTTACAAAGTTCGTGTATCGTTCCTCCAAGGCAATATGTTTATGTATAAATAATAAAACTTTAATAACAGGTAGTATCCAATAATGTTCTATAACTGGTGCCAAGGAATACGATATATCATGTGGAAACGACGAACAACATGTGATAAAAAATTAATCTTTAGATCGTAAGATAAGTATTATTCAGTTTGTTCGTCTTGATTTTACAACAATTAAAAAAATTGACCCGTTTTTAAGTACAATACAAGTTTTTTGATATTTCGTATATATAATATATAATACATATGGTTTTGAAAAGATGTGACGAACTATTTCTGAACTTTTTCTTGTAGGTTTTTTATGACCTATGTAACCTCTTGTATTTGATTTACTTTACTCCCGTGACTTACACTTAATCTTCTTCACTTTGTTTGATCCATTCTAGTAGTATATCAGTCCAACAAAAATTTCTACTGACGAGTAAACTTTAAATAGAGCTCGAGACCTCTGTCTTTCGTTATGGACTCGTAAACCTGAAAAGTTTTGTAAAGTTCTATTAAGACTATATGTAGACCTAAAGTTTTTCACCAGTATCCAAAAAGATTATCTCGGATTACAACCACTATGTCTCAAGATGATAAGAAGACGACTGGTTAGTACTATGTTCCCATAATTCATTGTCAAAACGTATTAGTGTTGTCATTTTCTACAAATAGTCAAAAGTGAGTTATCGGTCTGTTTTTTATTTTCTATTGATGTTGACGTTCGGTATTTTCTTGTACTAATTGTTATATTTTAATAATGTATGTTAAACCCGCACCCCTCAGTTCGTCTCACTACACCATTCACCTTCACGTATGTACGTGTACAAAAGTAGGTGGGTCGGTCAGACAGAAAACCAACCACGTAAATTAGGTAGATATAAATTCCATTAATAACTATACATATTTGGATAATGGCAAAAGAATTAACAAAACTTAAATAAAAGACATCCATAAAAGGAAGAGAACACAAAGGACGGATCTCTTCAAGGAAATCATAAACAACATTTCAACCTAACCACCACGACTTAAGAAAATTGAAAACGAACAGACCCTTTCGAAAACTAAAGCGGAAGTTTAGACTTCCCCTTTGAACGACCCATAAGAACCAACGTTCAAGAAGGGAAAGTAGTAAAATTTACACCACGGTAAGGGAGGACCGAACTCTTTAAAACTCTTAAAGTCGACTATCGGACTACCCTCAAGGAAACACACTATAAACAGTAAAAAGGGACAACGAAAATTATATAAACTAGATACAGAAAAACAGACAGAACCACACAAGGAGGAACCGAAATAGGACAGACACGAAGGACCTGAACCAACTTATAGAGGAAAGGGTATAATCCCTTCAAAAGTCGATAATAGAGAAGTTTATAAAAGAGTCCAGGAAAGAGAGAAGGAAGAGGGAGATCCTGGGGACATCACTCTTACAACCACGTAAATTCAACAGGGTCTTCAGAGAATCCGACATGAATAAAGAAAAATAAGAAAAAAGACATAAGACAAGACACCGTCACTAAAGGTGGTAAGACAGGAGGTCCAGTAAATAGGTAAGAAGACGGAGTCAGTAAGACGACAACTAAGGAAGATCACATAATAAGTAGAACCAAACGAACAAGAGATCAAGAAGGTCCAGAAACCATTTGTAAAGAACGTAGAGGAGGTAACAAAAGGACTCTAGGACCTCATAGAAGTGATAGTAATAAAACTTTAGAAAAAGACCTTCTGACGGATAGAGGTGAAGTGAATCAACAAAAAGACCCTAACATGGAACAGGGAAGTAGACCCTGTGTTGAAAGATGAAAGAGTAGGATTGAAAGAGATTCCACTAAAAACAAAATCGACGACACCCTGACACCGACAAGAACGAAGAAGACAGATGGATGACTGTCTTCTCCGATTCTTCGAACACATTCGAAGGACTACCCTCCCTGACCGTCACCCTTTTTGACCCAGAACGAGACCACCCGTCCTGGAACAACTCCTTTCGTAATTAGGTTAATAGACGACTGTCAACCCCAACAGAGGGAAGGACCATCAATAGACCGGACTCCACTGGGTCGGATCCTAGATTCCTGAGATACCATCCCAATTATCACTGGAGGTTCTCCTTAATTGGGTTCCACCCTGTAAGGGCCTGTCGATGATGGTCCCCGGGGTAGGGACACTACTCGGGGCTGGGTGTGGAGGTGTCCTCTGGGAGGTTGCGATCACCCATAAAAACCAACAGAGGACACCCCAGTGACAAGGAAAGGAGACCCAGAACCACGTCCGTTCTAAAAGACACACGGGAGGTTTTGACCTCAGAGAGAGAAAGGGAGTCAAAACACCTTCATGATGTTTAATAAGACCGGAAGTTCCAGTCTAATGGACCCCTAAGACTTTCCCAATTAAGGATCCATTCAATATTCCTCAGGTCCCGGGAGTTTCTCCTTTTTCCCTGTTTGAAAAAAAGGGAGATGTAAGGAAGTAGTGTCAGTGTACAAAAAAAGAATTCGAAACTCAAAAATACCGTTGTTAGATAAAGAAGATTCTGATTGAAAGAAATTGGGGTCTCGATTACTAATGTGTTCTTTTGTTGAGTAGAATGAGTTCCCATACAAAAAGGAATTTGAGACATGTTTACTAATATATTATTGTTACGTACAACGAGGTCTTGTACAAAGAAGAATTCTTGGAAGACTGATTAGGATAATAGAATTATATATACAACACCCTCACCCAGGCCATTCTGGAAAGATAACAACCAACAATCAAGTCAAGGCAAGTCAAGTCAACGAGTCTCAGAAAAGGTTACTCAGTTGAGAAGCGTACTCCACCGGTTTCATGACCTCGAAGTCGAAATCGTAGTAAGGAAGGTTTCTTTAGGGTCCCAACTAGAGGAAGTCTTACCTGACCAACCTAGAGGGACGTCAGGTTCCTTGTGAGTTCTCAGAAGAGGTTGTGGTGTCAAGTTTTCGTAGTTAAGAAGCCGCGAGTCGGAAGAAGTGTCAGGTTGAGAGTGTAGGTATGTACTGGTGTCCTTTATGGTATCGGAACTGATCTGCCTGGAGTCAGCCGTTTCGTTACAGAGACGAAAAGTTATATGATAGATCCAACCAGTATTGAAAAGAAGGTTCCTCATTCACAGAAAATTAAAGTACCGACGTCAGTGGTAGACGTCACTAAGACATCGGGTTTTTTATTTCAGACTGTGACAAAGGGGTAGATAAAGGGTACTTCACTACCCTGGACTACGGTACTAGAAGCAAAAGACTTACAACTCGAAATTCGGTTGAAAAAGTGAGAGGAGAAAGTGAAAGTAGTTCTCTGAAAAATCAAGGAGAAGTGAAGGACGGTATTCTCACCACAGTAGACGTATAGACTCCAATAACTATAAAGAGGGCCGTTAGAACTAAGGTCGAACACAAAGAAGGTCAGGTCGCAAAGAGTACTACATGAGACGTATCTTCAATTTATTCGTCCCACTGTTATATGTCGGAACTGCATGAGGAAAAGGATAAACGTTGGTCAGACAACAAGGTACAGGTCAAGATTGACAACGAAGGACTGGACGTATGTCTAAAGAGTTCTCCGTCCAGTCCACCAGACCATAAGGGTAGAACATCTTAACAGGTGTCAAATAACACTAGGTGTGTCAGTTTCCGATACCGTATCAGTTATTTCGTTTTTATCTACAAAAAGACCTTGAGAGAACGAAAAAGGTACTAGGTCGTCTACAACCGTTAAACTGGAGACCAAATTTTCATTGGTCTTTCATACATTCCGGAACTGTTCTGATCGGATTCTCCGTGAGAGACGGGGGAAGACTACAGACACAGTCTTCGAAAGAGATAGCGAAAAAATGACATTATTTAGAAAACGGTGTGGTTCAAAACTCACTGACTTCGGTTCAGAGACCAGGGCTTCGTTTTGACAGAGGAAGTCTCTAGTGCTTAGACTTGACAAGTGGTATTCGATAGTTAAGGGTAGGGAAGCAACCTAGGGGTCCCAGTCTTCGGACTACACCCCAAGTCTTGGAAGTGTTGTCACGTTCCTGAAGAAACCATAATAACAAGAGATCTGACACGTAGTGAGTGTGTCGTCCATACCCGAGACCAAAAATAGCACTAACACGGTAGGATGGTAGAGTAACACCGAAGAACAAACGGAAACTTGTACCCTATAGTCAAAAACCACCCAAGGTCACAAGAGGAAGTTGTCGATCAACGTTAAAACCACGAGTGTGTCCTCTACTCGTACACGTAAAAGAAGATGAGACGGTAGAACTTGACTTTCAGTGAAATAAAAAAATTTGTACCAAACTCGTAATCTTGTGAGGTACTACGTCTTTCTAAATTTCAAGGGAATGAACTCACTATACTTAAAAATTACTGGAAAAAACCAATCATTTTGGTATGACGACATACAGGTGGTGATGGTACATTTGGAGATTCTGTTTTCGATATTTTGGGGTTCTAGAGACGATTACATTTGATTGTACAGTTACCTGTTCATGCGAGATTGGTCTCTGAATGGGTCTCAAAGTTGTTATCCATCAAAAAAGTGTTAGCGGGAGAAGAAGTGGTAAGAGTATTGTGGTTCCCGATCTCAGTGACACTGGTGTTACCCTTCTGGAAGTCCTTAACGACGATGTCGGTTTGACATCGGTTATTTCTGTGTCGTAAATTCATATTTAAGTCAACATGGGTGTTGTTGTTAAAGTTAATCGACAATGAATTCTGATTTATTACATTTTAGTTACGATAGTTTGGGTATTTTCCGGAATCACACTCCTTTTTAACTAATTGTAACTGGTGGATGTTCGATGGTCTAATTCGTGTCACTAATTTTTTTTATATGTAAGAATGTAGTGTGACGGATCTAAAGATGAGGTTCGAAGTTAAAAATGGACACACTGGAATTCGATAATAAGATGGTGGGGACATCAAATCAAAGGAGTAGGTATTTATATCATTGTCCACAAGTGTGTTTTTGAACATGTACTTATAAGTCTCGTCGTAATAAGTGTGAGATTTCTACCTTTCTCGGGTTTACAAGTAGTTGACTACTTACAATTTGACACTACACACGGGTATGTTTCCTCGTGTATTTTTTCTTATCTCATGACTAAGTACGATGTTTACCTTTTTGGAACTTTTGTAGTACGATTCCTTTCGTCGTCCTGTGTACAACGTTCTAAAGTGAATATACTCTACAGTCCTTATTCGTTTAGTTTTTTCTGTCGGTGACAAATCACCGATGGTCGCCCGTTCCTCTTCCGTCTTACCCCTTACTTGTCCGTGTCCCAAAAGAAAGTCCCCACTAAATTTTCAAGGTTGTGATCTACAACCACTACCACGATTGTTATGCTTACTTACATGAATTGTGGTGACTTGACGTATGAAATTTTTCTTTATAAAATAACCAGACACGTAAAATAGTGTTTTTTAATTAATTAAGGGAAGTTTTATAAAAATTTTTTAGAAGTTTAATTTTGAGATGAACAGGGTAAGGTCCATTATAGGGCTGAGACCATGTCTACTCCTGTCCATGTGTAGGTAGGAAGCAAGATTGTGACAAGGGACGTGAGGGGAGATGACGAGTTAAAGATAATGGTTGAAAAAGAAATCGTACTAGATTGAACAAAGACGGGGGAAGACTACAGACACAGTCTTCAAAAGAGATAGAGAAAATATGAGATTATTTTGAAATAATGTGTTTTCGAGACTCGTTAGTTCGGACCAGTGACCGGGGTCTAAATTAAGAAGAGGAGGCCTCCGGTTCTTAGGACCGCAGTAAACACCAAGTCGTCGTTGGAAAGTAGAACTCCCGAGTAGACTCTAAGAAGTCCTTTTCCTTTCCTCCGAACCTCGAGATCAAGAAATAAGAGGATTGTTTGTACAAAAGACGGCATGAAATGATTGAGATGTCACACGAACACACTTACTTGCTGTCTGAGACGGGCTTCGTTTACTCCTCGGGACGAGTCGCCAAGGCGTCACTGGAGTAAACCGAATATCGTCTTTGGGACAGCCCCCAAATATGGCTGGACGGTTACCTGAAGGGACCACCGAATCTGTCATTTTACAGACGGATGTTACGCCCTCTGGGACCAAGATAGGGACCAGCCCTTCTAGAGGACCTCTTCCTTTACCGTTGGGTGAGGTCATAAGAACGGACTTTTTAGGGTACCTGTTTCCTTGGACCATCCGATATCAGGTGCCCCAGCGTTTCTCAACCTGTGTTGACTCGTTGAAGTGAAAGTGTGAAAATTGGACGGATAGTAATGTAGCACAAGGTGTTGGTAGTAGTTAAAAAATATCCAACTAAGATTTTCGATTTTAGGTTATTTATTATAAATATTAATGACCGACTTATCATGTGTGTGACATATTGGTTCTTTCTACACAATAGTAATTATGAAGTAAAAGAGAAAACTTGGAGATTCATGTTTATCTTTGAAGAAATGAATACGAAGGTAATTGAGAGTGACATAGTCGTTTCTGTCGATAGTAGTAAATATTGAATCTAGGTTACCTGGAAGAGTAAGAAAACATAATTTTAGTAAAATATTTATTGAATGTTTCTTTGTCTTACCTAATACTTTTTGAAGTATTTAAAAATAAACTTAAAAGTGGGGTTTGATATGAGAACCTAAACTTTCATATATATAGACTTGACCTATTACAGGAGACTTACGTTGACGAGTACTTGACAGTACTTATTTGGATCTTGTATAAATGGAATGTTTTATCACTAAAGTTTAAATTTTTGGTAAAAATTGTCCAACATCCAAATAGTTAAGACCAAGGAGACAAACGTAGATTTTACATTGTGAAGACTTTTACGACTACTGAGTATTGAAAATCCTATCAGTAGAAGAAACATTGTGTTATGGTGTGTTGTTTAAGGAACGATATCTTACTAATGGATATTCTCTTACGGATAGGGAGAGGAAAATAGGAATTTTTATTTCGTCAAGTCAGTTAAGGGACCACCAGGTCACCAATCCTGTGTCGCGAAAGTGACGGTACCGGGTCCAAATTAGAGACCAGTCCCTTGATTCTAGAGTGTTCGGTGTGTCACGTCTAATTTTTTTTTTTTTCAAATCAGTCATTAAGTCCTCAGACTCTTTTGGATATCAAAGTAGTAGGTTCCCAAACCATGACTCTAAAGTGAATATATTACTAAGTTAAAGTGGAAGTAACAATATCGAATCTCACCAACGACGAAACGTAAGTAGAAGACCAAACACATTATTTATACTTTTGAGAAGACAGTTAAGAATAAACAGTAATACCATTTTTTTTTTTTTTTTGGAGTTAAAGAGTTAAAATAAATTACTTACGTTTTTTTTTGGGGTTTTAAAATAGGGGTCTGAGGAAAATATGGAAAAATTTACTATGAAACCCGTTTTATTGTTCTTTTAATTTCCTATTTTCTTATTATTACTAAATAAATAATAATGTCTTCCCTATCCGATGGGTGAGGTAAATCCCGAGGGGAACACCAAGTCGACCATTTCTTAGGTGGACATTACACCCTCTGGATCCAATCTAGGGACCCAACCCTTCTAGGGGACTTCTTCGTTTTCCGGTAAGGTTATAAGACCGAACCTAATTGTCAGGTACCCCAGTGTTTCTCAACCTGTCATCGAAATTTTCGATAAACAAGAAGACGAAGAGAAGAAAGAAGAGAAGGGTTTCTTTCCGTTACGGTTTCTTACGAGTTTGATGGTGTGTTAACGTGAGTAGAGTGTGCGATCAATTCATTACGAGTTTTAAGAGGTTCGGTCCGAAGTCGTTATCCATTTGGCACTTGAAGGTCTACAAGTTCGACCAAAATCTTTTCCGTCTCCTTGGTCTCTAGTTTAACGGTTGTAGGCGACCTAGTACCTTTTTCGTTCTTCTCAAGGTCTTTTTGTAGATAAAGACGAAATAACTGATATGGTTTCAGAAACTGACACACCTAGTGTTATTTGACACCTTTTAAGACTCTCTCTACCCTTATGGTCTGGTGGACTGGACGGAGAACTCTTTGGATATACGTCCAGTCCTTTGTTGTCAATCTTGACTTGTACCTCGTTGTCTTACCAAGGTTTATCCTTTTCGTCATGCAGTTCCGACATATGACAGTGGGACGAATAAATTAAAGATACGTCTCATGTAGTACTCTTTGCGACCCGACCTTCTTCGTGTTCGACCTTAGCTCTAAAGGCCCTCTTTATAGTTATTGGAGTCTATACGTCTACTGTGGTGAGAATACCGTCTTTCACTTCTCCTTGATTTTTCAGAGAACTACTTTCACTTTCTCCTCTCACTTTTTCAACCGAATTTCGAGTTGTAAGTCTTTTGCTTCTAGTACCGTAGACCAGAGTAGTGAAGTACCCTTTATCTACCCCTTTGTCACCTTTGTCACAGTCTGAAATAAAAAGACCCGAGGTCTTAGTGACGTCTACCACTAACGTCGGTACTTTAATTTTCTGCGAATGAGGAACCTTCTTTTCAATACTGGTTGGATCTATCGTATAAGTTTTCGTCTCTGTAATGAAACGGCTGATTCCAGGCATATCAGTTCCGATACCTAAAAGGTCACCAGTACATGCCTACACTCTCAACCTGACACTTCTTCCGACTCGCGGCTTCTTAACTACGAAAACTTGACACCACAACCTCTTCTGAGAACCCTCAGGGAACCTGACGTTCCTCTCGGTTGGTCAGGTAAGACTTCCTCTAGCCGGGACCCTAAAGAAACCTCCCTTACTATGACTTCGACTTTGAGGTCATGGAACCGGTGGAGTACGCTTCTCAACTGAGTGACCTTTTCTGACACTACGACCCTCCCTAACCCCCGTCCTCCTCTTCCCCTGTTGTCTCCTACTCTACCGATCTACCGTAGTGCCTGAGCTACCTGTACTCAGACTCGCTTGAGGTCCTCAACCACTACCTGTCCCTCCGGACCGCACGACGCTAAGTACTCCAGCGTTTCTCAGCCTGTACTGACTCGCAGACTTGACTTGACTGACTAAAGACGAAAGAGTAACAAAATGAGTAAAAATCGTGTCAACCTTTATGAACAATTTTAATGACAATCCCATTATTCTTTCGTTCTATAAAGTTCTGTATCCTTTTTATTTCAGTGATTTCTAGGATACACATAAAATTTTAAATATTTTTACGTTACCTGGGTATACCAGTAACACTTTATCTTACTCAAAAGATAATTTTTTGACAAATTTACAAACTAGAGAACCTACTGGGACTCCATCCTTATTTTCAGTACTACACAATTAGAAGTACTTCATGAGAAATTTTTTATGAGATTTTTTGTACTCAGGTTATCTACTATACGGTTACTAATTATTTTACCTACGGGTTAAAATTTAAGTAAAGTATAAATTGGGTTATGAAAAAATGTATATAACTTCGGTTCTTAAAGTTCAACGTAAAAACGAGGAGGTTCCTTTTTGATATGAGGAAGTGAGATAGTGTTTATAGAAAATTGAAGAATAAGTAGGATCAATAAGGAATATGAGGTAAACTAAAAAAAAATTAGGTGACCAAAAATAAGATTTTCAACTTGATAATGAACGATCTGGATAGTGTCTCGACAGTAGGTCTTAAAGAGGTGTCTCCTGACTCACTCAGGGTGAAAAAGAATGTGGGATATGTTGTGAGAAAAGGAAAAAAAGTGAGAACTAAACGATCTTAAGTATGTTCTCATCCATTCCTTATATAAAAGACTGATGAACGAATGGGACTTAACTATGAAACCGATCAGGATCTAAATATCTAAATTTTAGTGAAGGGGGGTACAAAATTAACATGACGGGGTGACAGAAGATTAAATTAAGTTTCACCAACGCCTACTTCCAAAAATTTTTTAGGAAAAAGGGAAGAGATAAACCAATTTAGAGATCGAAACAAGGGAATCACCACTGTCATGTCGTTGATACAACGATCCGTTGTGACTAATACTATTTTCCTAGAGGACTGGTTATTTAATAGATACCTGACCTTCTTAATATTAATAGAATATCCTTCGGTATCGAAACCCAAAGGACTAACACCACTGAGAGTATTGACCTGTACCAGGATAGTCCGTAGGACCTTTCACATACAAAGGTCTCTACAACCGAGGATGTCTTACACTCCGTAAAATTGGGTCCTGTCGAGGACGAGAGTGTACCAGTAGAGTGGACGAACAGACTTGACGACGTCCTTGACGACGTCCCTGTGAGTCCTCTCCTTCAACGGGACACCACAAGTCCTGTGTCCATGGTCCATACTGGATCCCTTCAGACCACTCGACTTTAGAATCACCTCTGATCTTCGTGGGACACTACCTTTGACGTCAACGATTACTCTTCATGCTATGGTCAGTTTAAAAGGAAGGAAATGTGTACTGGACTGGACAAAAGGACTGAAAGTGTTACTACAAAGATCCGACCTCAAAACCGGGAGGACGAACCGTAGACCTCCTAGGGAAACTAGATATTTCTAAGTACAGAACGAAGTAAAGAATATATTAAAGAATAGAGAAAAATTTTGAGGAAAATGACTCTATACCGTAAATAACTTAATAAGAGAAACTGTGAAGATAGAGGAGACAAAACCTGTAAAATAAGATAAAACCCCTCTGGTAAAACTGAGTGTTAAAAATTCGACTCAAAAATTAAAGTCATTAGTAATGGAAAAAAAATTCTAAAAAAAACTACATCTGGTAAAGATTTCGGAAATAACTTAAACAAGATATAACGAAGATAACAAAGACAAGACCAAAAAACCGGTGTTCCGTACACCCTAGAATCGGTGGGTTGGTCCCTAGCTTGAGCATGGAGGAGGACGTAACCTTCCGTTTCAGAATTACTGACCTGGTGGTCCCTACGGAGAATTTTTAGTATTTGAATTATTGATTTTTTCTTTTTATTGCACCCAGGACACTAGGAAAAGATGTTGTTAAATAGTGTTTACGTTAAAGAAGCGTTTAGAGACTTTTATACTTATGAAAGGACAAGTAAAAGTTAAAAAGAAGATAAGGATGTATAAACCAAAAGGAGACTCAAAGGTATAACACCAGAAAGAAAGAGTACGAGGATCAAAAGTCAAACCATTAGGAATTAACAGATTCATATTTTTACGTATAAACCAACCATTATGGTCTATCCATCACACCTCAAAGAGGTGACGTATGTACATCCAAAAGTAAAAGGATCTCGAGTAAAGTTATATACTTAAGACTTGATAAATTCATGTCAATAATATGAGAATACACGAGTATATTTTGGGTATTACTTTGTATTCGATACGGTTTTTTTACTCAGTTTTCTGAAGTTTAATATTTGTTTGTTAATCTTGAATGGAATGTGATTATCATTTGTAAAGGTCATACAGAAAAGGATCATTGGTCGGTTGATTGTACTACTATGGACATTGTCTTAGTTTGTCGATAAAAGGGGAAAATATATTTTAGTGGACTCGTATGTTCCCTATCTTGTTGTTCGACTCCCGTCGTTTTCAAGGAACTATATTTTCCCTTTCAAATAGTCTAGTGTCGACGTTCTAAAATGTTTTGAGGTAATTTCTCCCTTCTAATTTAATTATAATTCCAATTTCGACACACACGTGCGTGTGTGGATGTCAAAATGGAAAACGACGGTGACGACGGTGGGTAGGAAATTTCGTTATTATAGACTCTTAAGGGTTATATTCTCTTGTAATGGTCATAAAAACATGTTACCCCCTTTTTTTCTTCCGCCGTGTATGTACATCCAAAAGATGATTGACACTCCAAACGTTTTTATTTGGGATCTTGAAATGAAGAGTATTGAGTTATGGGTCTATGATGTGTAATTTAAACATGACGTTTGGTTCTTCATAAATCCTGAATCGGGTTTCTACTACATTCTGTCGATTTTATCATTAATTATAAATTTTTAATGATGGAAACGTCGTAAACTTTCAATTTTTCGTTAATTATATTTGCTTTGTTGACTAAGAAATGAGAGAAAAGATTAGAAATAGAAACTTTTTCTTCCATTCCCCTTCCCTACATGGTGACCAAAACACTCCTTTTGGTGTCGTAGTCTCAAAATTATTTTGTTTCATTGAAACATAAGATCTAGTTGTACATGTAAATTTTGTTCTAAAGGAAGGAGAAAGACGTTAATATTTTTATTACTAGGTCTAACACTAGAATCTAGGGTAGGGTTTATGATGGGACTATTTTCCTTAACACAGACTACTTAATATGGTCCCAGTTTGTTTGATGTTAGACACGGGGAGGATACACAAAAACATTTATCAAAAAACCTTGTGTCGGCATAGGTAAACACGACACCAACGAAAACACGACTGTTTTCTCGACTCATAAAGGTAGTAACTTTCATACTTGGTTTCTGATTTTATAAATGTTAGACAGGGAAATGGTTTTTCAGACGACTGGGAACTAAAACTAGAACTGGGAAGAGGATAAGGTAGGATTATTCTTTTTTATACGGGTTACGTAGTATAATCTTGGTACCTTAGTTTTTCGACTTTTTAAAAAAAGTTTTTTAAACTGCACCAAAGTACCATTTCACAATGATATTTGACCTTTCCAAATTAACCGATTTGACGGAAAGTTAAATAGTTTGATATTTAAGATTTTTTTATTTGTCGTCATTGGTTTACTTCCTTCGATACTCTGTATGGTAAATTTGTTTACTTATTTTATTGGAAGGGTGAAAAATGAAACGAATGTCATTATTTTTTACCTAGTGTCTTAATTGTGAATTTCTTAATAAAAGAACGTGGACATGTCGTCTTTACAGAATTTTAACGTAATAAAAATTCAATCGTTCTTTTTCATTTTATTATAGCACCTTCTTAATTTCTTTTTCTGAGGTTTTAACTACACAAATTACGATACTATTTCTACAGTAAAGTTGAGGTACTTATTTCTTACCTTATATTTTGACGACCATGGTCGTATTTATTAAAAACTCATTTTCTCATGGTTAAGATGGAATTTAGAATATGATTTTATTTAAGATTTATTTTATCATTTTAATTCACAGTTTTCATTTTTCATTATCACTCCAAATTTATTTGTATTTGTAAAAGGGTGTACCTCAACCTTTTCGGAAACACTTACCTTGTGTCTTTGGATTGACGTCTCTAATAGTTGTCCTCCCACGTTAGTCTTAGAGTCCGTTCTCGCGCAAAGTTGTGAAAAAACAACAACAACTTCCTTCCATAATGAATCGTTGTCCTTTCTTTTCGGAAATTTTTGTGCGGTTTTTAAAATTTTGGTGGTGCGAAACTGGGTTATTATAGTGAAAGTCCTTAAATAGGATTCCTTCATTCTCATCAAATATTATTCTATCGACGTGACTTGTTAGTGAATATGTTAAATTTTTTAAAAATTTCGGGATGTGTTTGTAGATTTTTCTCACGACTGAAAAATGCATACATATGTATGTGAGTATTATGATGTATTAGAAATTTAAATAAATTCCACTCGTAGATAAATTACTATTCTACAAATACTACCATATGTACTTTGTTTTTTCTTTTCGTCAGTATTGTGTTATGATAGTATAAAATAACTTCTGATCTTTCTGTATGATTTTACAAATACCTTTCCAAGAAACCAATGTCCTTAATGTCTAAAGATAGAAACGTCTTTTCCTGTTACCGACCCCTAATCAAATTATCAAATTTTTTTCATTATCATCGAATTGTGTACTTACTTAATTACCTAAAAAATTCATACATGGATTGAGGGTGAAGGGTGAGTTTTCTTTTGGATTCATTTATAATACTCTATATGTATGAGTGAGAAGAGAATGGATAATATGGTTTCCTCATTTTCCTTTCAACAAAAGGATTCTCCAGGTACGAGAAGACGTCTCCCCAAAAGCCACGGAACTGTTTAACCTCTTCTCACAGTGGTGTTAATAGATTTAAATCAGTCGAAATGGTGCACGGTCCCTGAGATTCACGAATTGTGTGAGTGCTGTACGTGTTGAGGAAGTCGTTCCTTTGACCCTCCGGATCTCTGGATCTGAAAATTTTTGGACAAATAAACTTTTCCAGACACGAGAGATACGGAGAAACCTCTTTTTAGATAAGAGGGATCGTCGAAGGGGTCCTAAAGTTATCGTAGTCGACGAGGAGTGAAAAGATGAGAAAGAGGAAAGATCTAGGTGTTTGCACGAACATTGGGTAGAAAAATAGGACAACCGAGGGACCAGAGACCGTTAGGGAGATGACGGTTCCAACTCTACTAAAATGTGTGACGTAGTATAGACCCTTAGAGTCTTCCAATGGACTCTTTTACTATAACATCTTACGTGAAAGAAAAAATATATATTCCTCCATAAAATTTACTATCTTGACTAAAAGTTATTGGAATTTGTTCCTATAGCATGTTCAATAAATAAAGTGAAACGTTAGTAAAAAAAGAGGTCTATGGACCTTAATACAGTTCTACCCTTAAAACCATCTTCTATATAAGATTTCGTGTTGATATGATAAATCATTAGAAATTTTAGTTATACTATTTTCATTAAAGATTTTTATTATTTGGAATATTTATTGACCGGTATTTAGAAGAAGAGGATATTTGTTACTTATTTATAGTCTTACAAAGTTTTATAATTGTTATAATTAAGTTCGGGAAGGTTAATGTCCGAAAGGTTAATACGAAAATTCGTGTCTGTTAACTATAAGACTTATTTTATAATGAAAACTTTCATTATTTTATTAGGAGGTTACAAGAGAAAAGGGGATGAATTTTACCTCTTATAAAGTCTAAACTTTGGTTTTATAGTTGTTTGCTTTATGAGTGAAGAAGACGAACGTAGTAAAATTTTTGAAGAGGTTTAAGTCTTAAAAGAGGACAAGGTTACTGTTATGGGATTTCCTTTTTTGTTCTTTAGTATAAATGTAAGTCTACCTTAGTGGAAAGAGTTTACTTTTGTTTTGGGGAAGTAAAGAAAAGAGGTTTCGATGGGTATCAGTTGTACAGACTGTATTATATAGGTCCTAAGGGAGGTCTTTAAATGAAGGCTACAATGATATCTAGGGATTTTTGTTTGGGGAGTAATTTGAATAGTTACTGAGTCAAGACTCCGGGTAAAAGACCAGATATAATTATAAAGACTTTAAACTTGGAAAGAATAATGAGTCTGTAAATTGCATCAAAGGGGTGGTTTATGATGACTTATTACGGAAAATATAAACACTTTGTAATCTTAGGTCATTCCCGAAGAGATCATCGAGTCGACCATTTTTTAGACGGAAATTGCGTTCTCTGGGGTCAATCTCAGGACCCAACCCTTCTAGGGGACCTCCTCTCTGTCTGATGGGTGAGATCACAAGGACCCGAAGGGACCACCGAGTCTACCATTTCCTAGACGGACGTCACGTTGTCTGGACCCAAGTTAGGGACTCAACCCTTCTAGGGGGTTTCTTCCCGTACCGTTGGTTGAGGTCGTAAGGACGGACCTCTTAGGGGTGACTGTCTCTTCGGACCGCCCGATATCAGGTACCCCAATGTTTCTCAGTCTGTGTTGACTCGCTGATTGGTGTCGTGTTGTGTCTTAGGTCATTTATGTCATAAACTTTAGTTAATCATCCACTCACTATATGTCAGTCTTATAATATCGATCATGGTATATTTGATTTAACTTTAAAATAAGTTGGTTGCCACTTGTATAGGTGTTCGGTGACAAAGATAGAAATTTTTTTTTTTAACGGACCATTTATTTTCTTGATACCAACATAAAATAGAGTCCCTGTGTCGAATGGGGATCAATGTGTTTCTCGACGGTTCCTGATACAAGTTAAGATGATAAAGAAGGAGTATACAAAAATTTCTAGGTGTATTTTAATCGGTTTTTTTCTTGACTCTTTTACCAACTTTTACTACCTTGACAATAGAAGTTTTGTTCTTGCCTTTAAATGGAAACGAAACGGTGTAGACTGGTCACAAGGGTACTTCCGTTACAATGAAGAACTACGTTCTAGAGGTAATCATCGTCGTCCGACTCCTCGACAGTGGAATCTTGTTCCACAACAGAGAGGACAGTTCGACCTGAGTAGTTGTCTTTCTAGGTGTCGGAACCCCTTGTATTTCGTGAGATCAGTCAAGTTCAGACTTTTGAGAAAGACGATTTTAATTTTAGATTCCTCAGACATTAGTGGTAAAGAAGACGTTTATAGGAGGGGTAATGTTTAATCGGTTTTGAAAATGGTATATGTAATAAGTTGTTAGTATAAATTTTTACTTCGATTCAGTTTTTTTAGACTGAACGTTCCGACTGTCTGGGTACTCTGTTTTAATCGGACTTGAAGTTTTATGTTCATCCTTATTCCTCTGTGATCGATTTTGTTAGAGATAGATCTCTTCTGAGTTGGGAGTACTCAAAAGATTTTAATAAAGGATTAAAACGGTATAGGATTTCAGGACTTTTACCTAAACCGTCCAAATTTGGTTGACATTGTTCTTCTCTTTATATTGATTTTTCCATATTTTCCATGTTTCTTTATTTATGAAAGTATTAAACCCAAATTAAAAGTACTAAGAACGATATGTGAGGATTATAAATAAAATTTAAATACAGTCGTTCTTAGTTTTTACGTGTATTTACAAAGGTTTATCTAGTACTTATAGTATAGTAGTAGGTTGAGACGTTGTCCCAAGTTATGACTCCCGACGTGAAGATTGTGTTAATTCTTAAGTGGATAGGTTCGTACTTTTTATGTTTGTAGTAAAATATACACCTTTTATGACGTCTATACTGGACCGAGACAAATACTCATACCGGGTGTCTTGTTATTAAGGTTCCTATAATTATCCGTAACATATATTACAATATCTGTCTACTAGTAACTAATTTGGTCGTGTGTGTAAATGTGTATGTGTGTTCCCTCCTCATGATACCAATTCATTCAAAATCTTTGTGACATAATTCTCCATTTGTCGAAGGGGATACCATGACAAAGAGTTTTGAACGTTCCGTAGTCACAGTTAGTGGAGTTTTCCTTATGTCTATATCGTCCTTAACACCTTCTCACTGGAATCGTCTTGGTCGTTGTGGAGATTGTGGAGTCTCGAATAATTCTGTAAATGACGGGATGGCGTCTCAACCCTCTCACTTGGATTGTCTGACGGAAATGTTCGGGAGGTGCATTAAGACTACGTTCGAGTTCGGACTCTTAGTTATCTTGTCACAAAGGGTTTGTAGAGACTACCTCTTCCTTTACCGTTGGGTGAGGTCATAAGAACGGACCTCTTAGGGTCCCTGCCTCCTCGGACCACCCGACGGTAGATACCCCAGTGTGTCTCAGTCTGTGCTGACTTCGCTGAATCGTCGTTGTCATCGTCGTTTGTAGAGACTAGCTAAAAGGTTTTCGAGAACAAGTTCCTAGTCGTCCTGTTAGAGGTCTTTTGATGTTGGACCAAGTACTGAAATGAGTAAGTGGGTTGGTTGTAAATGACTGATGGAATTGATACAAGGTCTGTGACTCAATCTAGGTTCTTTCTTTTATTCTTTTACTTAGGTCTCGTTAATCTACTAACACGTCAGAGTGGCGATAATAGTTGACTCGACCACAAGACTTAGTCCGGAGGACTAACTGTTAAGTATGATACATGTTTCATGAGATTTAGACACACGAGTTAGCACAGACTGAGAGACGTTAGGATACCTGACATCAGACGGTCCGAGGAGACAGGTACTTTAAAAGGGTCAACAATAAAGGATGAGGTCCCCTAGAAGGATTGGGTCCCTAGTTTGGATACAGAGAAAGTTGAGGACGTGACCGTGTGTCTAAGAAATGGTGACTCAGGGGACCCTTCGGGTAAGATTTAAATTTAGGACACAAAAAAGAAAAGAATCTCCCACCCCTTCCCCTTATTTAGAGTAGAAAAATTTACTCAGTAAGACAATACTCGTATTTATGGAATCTTTTTTAGAGTACCTTTTATTAATAATTTTTAACTCAAGTACCTAATAAAGGAGGGTGGATGTATTATTTTGAAACTGAATAAGTAAATTTTTCAATAAATGCTTACGAATATTACAGAGTCCGGGATGTCATATAGTGTAGGTTACCCTTAGTCGTACATTTGTTTTGTTTCCAGGACAGGAGTCGAAAATTAGATTACCCTTTTACTAAACTTTTTTATTTGTTCACATATATATTGTATTACGGACTGTCACCCCCCTTTATTGTACTATTTTTACCTCTCACTGTGAAATCTATCTCTTTTCCAGAGTTCCGTCTACTCGGAAAACGTCTCGGGATTAAAGGAAGAGGTCCCCTAGAAGGACTGGGTCCCTAGTTTGAGTCCAGAGAACTTAACGTCCGCATAAGAAAGGTAGACTCGGTCGTCCCTTCGGGGTTTAAACCCAAGTAATGAAGTGGAGTTGATGTTTATTTTTTTTGTGGACGGTACGATTTTCCATTACCTGAAAAATAAAGTTAAAAACTTTAATTTTCTTGTGTAAATAAACTGAAAAGAAGGGTTTAATTAGAATCCTGACAAACTAAAAAGTATGAAATAATTATTCATTTTTTTTTCATGTCTACGGGTCCACCGTGATTACCATTTCTTGGGTGGACGGTTGCGTCCTCTTCATTCTCTGTACTCAAGTTAGGGGCCCATCCCTTCTGGAGGACCTCCTCCCGTACCGTCGGGTGAGGTCGTAAGAACCAACTTCTTAGGGTACCTGTTTCCTCGGACCGTCCAATTCCAGGTACCCCAGTCTCAGTCTGTGTTGACTCACTGATTCTCTGATTCTTTTTTCAATCCAGAAACAGAAGTTTCTACTATGATTGTGATTTTTATCGGTCGACTGTGAAACGACGAGTGAGAGACCATCCGTGGTTCGTTGTATGAATATGGTTTATTTGATGTTTGTCAATGAATCGATGATCGTTGAGGTTGTTCCGTTCGTGGTCATCAAATCAAGTCAGCGAGTCAGCACAGGTTGAGAAACGTTGGGGTGCCTTACATCGTGTGGTCCGAAGGGACAGACAGTGGTTGAGGGTCTCGGATGAGTTTGAGTACAGGTAGTACAGCCACTACAGTAGGTTGATAGAGTAGGAGACAGCAGGGGAAGAGGAGGACGGGGGTTAGGGAGGGTCGTAGTGTCAGAAAAGGTTACTCAGTTGAGAAGCGTACTCCACCGGTTTCATGACCTCAAAGTCGAAATCGTAGTAAGGAAGGTTTCTTTAGGGTCTTGACTAGAGGAAGTCTTACCTGACCAACCTAGAGGAACGTCAGGTTCCCTGAGAGTTCTCAGAAGAGGTTGTGGTGTCAAGTTTTCGTAGTTAAGAAGCCACGAGACGGAAGAAGTGTCAGGTTGAGAGTGTAGGTATATGCTGGTGTCCTTTTTTGGTATCGGAACTGATCTGCCTGGAATCAGCCGTTTCATTACAGAGACGAAAACTTATATGATAGATCCAACCAGTTTTGAAAAGAAGGTTCCTCATTCGCAGAAAATTGAAGTACCGACGTCAGTCGTAGACGTCACTAAACCCTCGGGGGTTTTTATTTCAGACTGTGACAAAGGTGACAAAGGGGTAGATACCCTGGTCTACGGTACTAGAAGTAAAAGACTTACAACTCCAAATTCGGTTGAAAAAGTGAGAGGAGAGAGTGAAAGTAGTTCTCCGAAAAATCAAGGAGAAGTGAAAGACGGTATTCCCACCACAGTAGACGTATAGACTCCAATAACTATAAAGAGGACCGTTAGAACTAAGGTCGTACACAAAGAAGGTCAGGTCACAAAGAGTACTACATGAGACGTATCTTCAATTTATTCGTCCCACTGTCATATGTCGGAACTACATGAGGAAAAGGATAAACCTTGGTCAGACAACAAGGTACAGGTCAAGCTTGACAACGAAGGACTGGACGTATGTCTAAAGAGTTCTCCGTCCAGTCCACCAGACCATAAGGGTAGAGAAAGTCTTACAAGGTGTCAAATAACACTAGGTGTGTCAGTTTCCGAAACCGTATCAGTTATTTCGTCTTTATCTACAAAAAGACTTGAGAGAACGAAAAAGGTACTAGGTCGCCTACGACCGTTAAACTAGAGACCAAGGAGACGGAAAAGATTTTGGTCGAACTTGTAGTCCTTCAAGTGCCAAGTACATAACGACTTCGGACCGAAGCTCTTAAAACTCGTAATGACATGATCGTACACTCTACTCACGTTGACACGTCATCAGACTCGTAAGAAAACGTAACGGAAAGAAACCTTAACCTTACTTTGGACTGGAAAAGGTCAGGACACCGGTGACGATTCAAAAGGTTTAAACGACCGTATAACTCACGTCGTGAAAGTGTCGTAGTAGAAAGTCCTAAACTTTGTCGAGTTGACCTTAAGGTAGTGGAGGTGATCGAAACAAGTATCACTACGAAAGATTCCGGGTGAACTGAAATGTAAGGTCCTACTTTCGTAATGATGCTTGTTTGGGATTCTTCCCTCGTTTAGACTACATGTCTCAATGCTGCAGTATTATGGGGTTTATGGATGAAAAGTTGTTTATTAATATTTATGTTTCTTTATCCCTTCATACCAGGAAAGTGTCCTTTATGATTTAACTGTCTTTGATAGGGACTCCGTCCGGTCTGTAATCTGAATGATATTTTTGGAATTCAGTGGACAGAATTTACACGAGTTTTTCCTACCTACTTCATAGTTTTATTTAGTCTTTTCGTTAATTACTTTTTCTCTTATAGTTATTTCTTTAAATTTTTGACATTTTCTTTTTTTTTTCTTTAGATCCTTAAGGAACCACTGGACTGCCAATCCTGAAACGTGAAGGTGACGGTCTCCGGACCCAAACTAGGGACCAGTCCCTTGATTCTAGCGTGTTCGTCACACCATACCAGTTTTATTCTTTAGGACTACGACTTTTCATGTTATTTACTTTTAAAGTGATCTCCCCGAGTCGTCGTCCAGACTTGTTCCACCACCCCCCCACCCCCCACTTCACTCGTTTAGACTTCTATCCTGTTAACTTTAATTGGTCAGACTTTCCGTCTCTTTCTTTTACTTCCTTTTACTAGTCTTGCATTGATAGACACCTTGTGATAGTTTGTATAGTTAAAGTCGTAATATTCTTAGGGTTTTCTTCCCCCCCTTTTTATTGGATCTTTACCCGTCTTTCTTATAGACTTCTTTATAATCTACTTTTGAAGGATTTGACTTACTTTCTGTCCTTAAATGTGTAGTTTCTTCTGTTTATGTGTGGTTTGTCCTATTTGAGTTTCTGTAGATATACCTCTCTATAATATTGGTTTGACGACTTTCTGTTTCTGTCTTAGAACTTTTGTCGTTGTTGTTTCGTTGAGTTGTACATGTTACTTCAGAGTCATTCTAATTGTAGGGTAAAGAATAGTCTTTGGTACCTCCTATCCTGGTCATCTTACTGTATAAATTTCGTGACTCCCCCCTTTTTTAGTTTGTCTTAATATATAGGTCGTTTTAATAGAAAGTTTTTACTTTTAAATTCTGTAAGGATAAAAAATCTATCGATTCTGTTAAGTAGTGATGATCTTTACAGTTGTTCTTTATGATTCAGGAAGGTCTATTTTACTTTCTTAAATATTTTATTTTATGATTTCGGTACAGTTCTTTATTTCTAAAGTCATTTTTATTATTGTTGTTTTTATTTACTTGTTTGCTAGACTTATGTGTTAGAGGGTTCTTCTTTATGACCACCGGTTGTCCGTGTACTTTTCTAGTAGTGGTGATTGACGACGACAACAAGGCGACGATTCAGGTCAGACTGAGAAACGTTGGGGTAGTTGATGTCGTGTGGTCTGAAGGGACAGGAAGTGAGAGGGTCTCAAACGAGTTTGAGTACCGGTATCTCAGCCACTACGATAGATTGGTAGGGTAAGAGACCGTCGGGGAAGAGGCAAACGGAAGTTAGAAAGGGTCATAGTCCGATAAAAGGTTATTCACTGAGAAGTGTAGTCCACCGGTTTCATAGTATCAAAGTCGAAGTCAGGAAGGTTACTTATAATTCCCGACTAAAGGAAATCCTAACTGACCAAACTAGAGGAACGTTAGGTTCCCTGAGAGTTCTCAAAAGAGGTCGTGGTATCAAGTTTCCGTAGTTAGGAAGTCACGAGTCGGAAGAAATACCAGGTTGAGAGCATAGGTATGTACTGATGATTTTTTTAGTGTCGAAACTGATTTACCTGGAAGGTCGTTTCACTCAAGAGACGAAAAATTATTCGACAGAACCAAACAGTATCGAAAAGAAAGTTCCTCGTTCGTAGAAAATTAAAATACCGACATCAGTGATAGACGTCACTAAAACCTAGGGTTCCTTTATTTTAGACAGTGACAAAGGTGAAAAAGGGGAAGATAAACGGTACTTAACTACTCTGACTTACAGTACTAGAATCAAAAAAATTACGACAAAGTTCGGTCGACAAAGTTATTAACAATCCCTTTACGTTTAGTTTTGGAGTTACTCTATAGTGGAGTGTGGATATTCTTACGGATAATAGTTTTGCTGTTTTTTATTGTTCGGAACTGTTCCTAAACCCTCTTTTTCCTTGGGAGTATGTGATAACCACCCTTACATTGAACCACGTCCGTGATACCTTTTGTCATACTTCTAAAGAGTTTTTAAGTCTTATCTTAATGGTGTATTTGCGTTGATAAGGTATAAACCATAAATAGGTTTCTTATGTTTTCTGTAATTAAACTTTTCTATATACGTGGGTATACACAAGGGATGTAGTAATAAATGTTATCGGTTCTGTACCTTTGTTTTAATTCGTAGGTGACTATCTATTCACCTATTTTTAATAATGTGTGTATGTATACGTGTGTGTTACCTGATGATGAGTCGGTATTTTTATTTACTTTAAACGGTAAACGTTGTTACGTATAGTAGAGACTCTCATAATTCATTTTATTCTGTCTCTATCTGTTTATCGCATAATAAAGTGAGTATATACTTTAAATTGTGTGTGTGATTTTATTTATTTTATTTAAGTTTGAGTATCTCTTGTCTGACCACCAGTTGTCTTCCTTTCCTCCAAACTCTCACCCGTTTTCCCTACTTCCCCAGTTGACATACCATTACCTACCATTGATCTGGAAAACACCACTAGTAAAACATCATATATGTCCATAGTTTAATATTACTATATGTCGACTTTGAATTTTTTGTAATGTATGTTTAAAATGAAGTTAATTCTGGGGGGTTTTTAGTTACTTTTGGTTAAACGATAAACTTTAAATGTTATTTCTTACGACACACAAATTCATTTTATTTCCTTACTCACTTTACTTAGTTGTGTAGTCCCTGAAAGGACCACCAGGTCACCAATTCTAGACGGAAGGTTACGTACCCCGTGCCCAAGTCAGGGACTAATTCCCTTCATTCTAGGGTGTACGGTGCCCCGTTGATTCAGGTGTGTGACGTTGATCACTCACCGGGAGTCGTTTACAACTCGGGTGTACGAGACCTCGACTGTGCGGTGTTGATCTCTCTTCGGGGGTACGACGTCACGTTGATTCTGGACTATGTCGACTTATTTATCTATTTATTAAAAATTCACTTAGTTCGTTAAATTTTTCCCCTCTGACCTCTTTTAGTCTTTGTATTTTTTATTTCGTGTGTGTCTTTTGTTTGTCGTTTTACCGTGTTTTTTCAGCAAGAGATGGTCATTAATTAAGAAATTTACATTTATCTAAGTATTATGACATGATGTCAGTATGTTGTTTTATAATAATAAACTGTTATTTTTCGTCACTACATGACTATGTGCGATGTTATATTACTTGGTACTTTTGTAATACAATTGACTTTCTCCGTTCTGTGTTTTCTGACGTGTCACATATGAAGGTAAATATACTTTACAGGTATTATCCGTGTAAATAAGTTTGTCTTGTTCATCTAACCATCGATGGTCCGAGACCCCGTTCCTCTGTTTCAACCACTTCCGATTTTCCATTCCCAAAAGAAAACCTTTACTACTCTTACAATATGTGAACACCATTACCGACATGTTGAGACTTTTGATGACTTGACATGTAAAGTTTACCAATTAACAAACCATACACTTGATATATAGAGTTAGTTCGACAGAAAATTTTATATATATAAAAATGTACACCACCTACGTGGTCATGAAAACCGTGTCTGATTCTCGATCAATACTTACGGGGTGGAGTCTAGACGGTTTTGTCTTGGGTCTACTCAGGACGAGTATAACTTTCAATCCTATGTGAGGGGATCCCGGTAAGATACGATGTCTTTCTTTTGTCGGGACTTTCGAGTGTGTCAATTAAGTAATGTATTCTTCTGTGTAAAATAAGAAAATTAATGAAACGAACGTTCAACCACAGAGGGTCATCTTTCCCGTTTTTTGACAGAAAACGTAAAGGATTGAAACTTTGGACCATATCGTCAGATATGTGTCATGAATTGATAAACAACTTACCGATTTTTTTACTGAAGCATTGTGTCTGACTAAAGACTTTTCTCCCTGTTGTAAAACGGATTTATACGATCGTTTACAGTCTTTTTTTAGAGAAAACTTTTTCTTATCGTTTAGTTTCGTCTTAGACAAAACAGTCTTATAGTTCAAAAGGTGACTGACTCATTTACCTCTTAAATGAATCATTGAGTCCTTCAGTCTACGAGACTGTCTCTTTCTACCGAGGTGATTACCTCAATGGGTTGTGTCTCCTTGGACGAACGATCACCCATAATTGTTTTCTCGTCCGTTCTTGCACTCGGAATGTCTTTCCCTGTATTACGTATTGACTCCAAAGTCGGTCTCTGATGGAGACTGACATCGGTTCCCTCCAGACACGAATAAGTTAGTACGAGTAGCAGAGACCAAAAATGAGTGGGACCCATGATTCCTTGTTGGGATTTCTGTGGTCTTAGATGAGTCACTCGGCTTGATAACAGGATATTGTTTGACGCACCTAAGGACTTCATTTTTCCCAGAGATGTGTTACGGTTGACCGACCAAGATGTAAATCTGAAGGTTCGGACCGGGTTCAGTTAGAACTGAGGATCACCTTTGTCGGAAAGACGTGTCTAAACTTTCCAGACTAGATCACAGTATTTTTGCCGAAGCACCGAGAGTTGGTGTATTCACCATCAATAGATTATCTTCAAACTATGTAAATCTTTTTGTAAGATAGTTTTTAACCCTAATCCTTTTTTTCTTCATCGTTGACATGGGGCACACATCTAACACTCCTGTCAAAGTTTCTTACTATACGTCGTGTACTCGGTGTTTTCTTTCACAGTTGTCTTAATTAGAAAGGCTTGAGGTTCATTTCTTTTTAGAACCAAATAAAGTCAGTTGTAAAACCCAAATCAACCTTTAAAAGTCGATTCTCCATTTTATAAAAGTTGTCAGTTTTGTTTAGACGAAAAGGAGATAATGTAACAAAAGAGAATGTTTCTTAAGGAATAAGTTTATGACTATATCTGATATGGACGTTCTAATACCTTTTATAAAATACGAAGGTTTTTCCGTTTTACATGATGATATGTTCATGTACGTCAGATATTCTAACGAAATAGATTTCAGCGATACCCTGGTTAGGGAGATTTCACAACTAATGAGTCAACACAGACTGAGAAACACTGGAATACCTGATATCTGACAGTCCGAGGAGAGAAGTACCTTAAGAGGTCCATTCTTATGACCTCACCCATCGGTAAGGCAAGAGGTCCCCTATAAGAGATGACTCCCTAGTTTGGATTTAGAGGATGTGACGTCCGTCTAAGAAATGGTAGACTCATTGGTCCCTTCGGGTTAGGAAACCGTCGGTGGTTAATTGACCGGTCCCATGGAGAAAAGTTAATGATAAATTTTTAATTTTATTTTTAGGAAACCATTTTTCTGATCTTTTGTACGGGTATTGAGTTAAGGAGATCCAGAATGATAGGGTCGAGGTACTTACTAAGATTCGAAGGATACGACTATTCCAATGACAGTGGTTGTGTATGAGCGAGAAAGGGACCGATACCCTTTGACTGAGTTCGTTCTTTTGTGTTATGTTTTTAGAAATTCAATAGTTATAATTAGAAGAAATTTTTCCCAAAATGTTTTCTATCCGAGTAGGACGATACCTGACTTAAGACAGGGGGATTTTAAGTACAACTTCGGGTCTTGTGGTTACACTTCACTACCATTGACCTTTACTCCGGAACCCTCCACTAGTCCCAATCTCTTCCAGTGCACCCACTCCGGGTGTATTACCCTAGTCACCGTGACTTACCTCTAGTGAGAAACATGGTATACTTCTATATCGTCTTTCCAAATTTCTGTTTCTCTCGGGAGTGGTTGTTGGGTTAAGACGGTCTGGAACTGACACCTGAAGGGTAACGGGTCTTTGTTTGTTTTATTTACAGACAGCATATTCGGTGGTTCATACAGTATAAATAATGTCGTCGGATTTGACTGAATTCTGTGTCGGTTTTGTGTGGCCTTTTTTCAATATATCGTCAGTCCAGTGACTTGTATGACTGTTCTACGATGACGTCCGGGTGCATTCTTAATATCGATTTTATACTTGGTTTCTTTAATACTGTCCTTGGGGCCTCAAAGTCGTCACTGTTACGACTTCATCGTTGGGACCGGTGTCAGGTGCAGGTGTTCTTTTTTTAATATGTCGTCTTCAGGACCCGAAAAAAAAAGGATTCACTTTAGGTTCAAGAAATAACACTCTTTAATTATTATAGGGTTCCGACTCCTCAGAAGACAAAGGGAATGTGACATTACTTTTCAAACAAAGTATATATTTCAACCACGTTTTCATTGACGCCAAAAACATGACAAGATTAAAGAGTAAACTATATGTAAACCTGATGTAAGAGTTATTTTCACTAACAATACGTAATAAAATTACGTGTAAAGAACGAAATACGAAAGAACAATCACTGTAATAAACCACAAATAAAATAGAATTTGATCCCTAAACACAATCTATTTTTCGTTTAAGTTCCCTAAAAGACTCAAGTTTTACCCAGTATTTCGTTGTAGTTGTTACGTAAACCGGGTCCTTAACGATTACTTGTATGTCACGTTACCATTGAGTTCTTCAAAACGTTTCCTCTGTTCTCGGAACTTCTACTCTTCGAATCACCGACCGGTAGTCTTCAACTTTCACTGGTTGACTCTCCTAGTATCTTCGTCTAGGAGAATGTTGATGTACTCTTCAACGACTTCTTTAGTTACAGTTGGTAAACTGTCAGTAAACCTTACACTTTTTTTGACCTTAGACTTTTTTGAGGTTATTTTCAAGTACCCACGGAGAACTCGATTGGTGTTTAGTTTTTTTTTTTTTTAGTAGTAAAAGTTTACAGTAGAAGAGAATAAGATGTGTTGTTGTTACTTAGTAAAGAGATAACCTGACGCTGTACGTTGTTTTTCACCTAAAATGTATTGTTGACCACTACTGGTTGAGTCACCAGTCTGGATCTTCTTCGGGGTTGCGTGAAGAGTTTTTGTTTGAAAGTGGTTTTTTTCCAGTATCAGTGACAGATTATCGGACGACGGACAGACCAGGTGATGTCGAAAGACTTAGGACCATTTTGTTAATGTAGACTCTTCATACGAGTCGTTTAGGTACTCTACGTGTCTTTTGAGGTTCCGAACGTCGACCGTGACCAGTTGTCTTTCCTTGGTTCGAGGTACTGTTGCGGGCTCGTGTCCAGTGTGTTGGTTGTGAAGTTTTTAACTTACTTGACCCGATGTTTCAAAACGGAGTAGACGGTATAAGTGGACTGGAGAGTGGTTGGCTGATGGTGTAGAAGTTCGTAGAGCTGTTGAAAAACGTCTCTTTTACGAAGGTGTTGCTCGTCTTCTGTCTTTTACGAAAGAAGTCTCAAGCAGTTTAGGGTTTCGTGTCTAAAAATACGTTTCCTTGTAAAAGTAAAAAGAACAAGTCAGCGATTCAGGACGGACTGAGACACGTTGAGGTACTTGACGTCGTACGGTCTAAAGGGACCGGAAGTAATAAAGGGTCTCAAACGAGTTTAAGTACCGGTAACTCAGCCACTACGATAGATTTGTATAGGAGGAGACGGTAGGAGAAGAGGAGCACGAGAGATAAAAAGAGTCGTAGTCCCAGAAAAGATATCACAGTCGAGAAACGTAGTCCACTGGTTTCATGACCTCGAAGTCGTGTAGTCAGGAAGGTTACTTATATAAGTCCCAACTAAAGGAAATTCTAACTGACCAGACTGGAGGAACGTCAGGCTCCCTGAGAGTTGTCAAAAGAGGTTGTGGTGTTAAGTTTTCTTAGTCAAGAAGTCACGAGTCGGAAGGAATACCAGGTTGAGAGTGTAGGTATATACTGATGACCTTTTTGTATCGAAACTGATGCTCACAAACAACCGTCTCACCATAGAGACGAAAAATTATGTGACAGATCCAAACAGTGTCGAAAAGATGGTTCCTCGTTCACAGAAAATTACCGACGTTAGTGTCAGGTGTCACTAAAACCTTGGGTTCTTTTCTTTTAAACAGTAACAAAGGTGGAAAAGGGGGTAGATAAACGGTACTTCACTACCCTGACCTACGGTCCTAGAATCAAGGATGAGAGGAGAAAGTGGGAATAGTTGTCCGAGAAATCAACGAGAAGTGAAAGACGGTAATTTTACTATAATAGACGTATGGACTCTAACGACTATAAAGAGGACCGTTAAAACTAAAGTCGAACTCAGTAGATCGGACCGTAAAGAGTCAGGTTGTAAAACGTTGTCCTTATTTGTTTGAATAAAGAGGAACCGTTTTTACACAACTAACATTACCAAGGATAAAACTAATTATTTCTACATAGACTCAGATCAATGCTCCTAAATTTTAAGTGCCAGGCTTTGGTGTAATGTAAACATGGTTGGTCGATCGGAATCTATTAGAAAGTGGTATTGGTATAAGTCGTTTGTTGTTGTGAGGTTATTCGGTTAAATTAATGTAGTTTCCATCATTGGACACAGATCTTTTCTTTACATGGAGTAATCGAAAGAATACAGAAGTCAGTTGTGTAAATTCAGATCTTTTTTTTTTTTTCCGAGTTGAGAAAGTCATTTTAACGGAGTTAGATGACAGTTTCATCAACGTTTTTGGACGGACACCATGGTTCATCATCCATTTTACTTATCCTCTTTCTTCAATAGTCTTCCTTAATTTCTACCAGTTGATATGTACATTTCACCTAATTGGTTTTGTTTTAGTTGGATTCGTCGTGTTGTGACGGTTTATTTTGTACACGACTACTTCACGACTTTTCGATTGTCTACCCCCCTTTGTTAGTGTTGATTAGTTTATGAGGTGTTTCATATATAAAGATTTAAAGTGTCGTAGTTCGTAATTTTGCATCTTTTATAAGAGGATAATTTAAGTGTGACATAGAAAATTATGTATAAACGACTTACCTATTTTATACATGATTAGGTGTAAGACTGTTAAAAAGAAGATGTACGTACTCTATTACAATTAATAGACTTTATTAAGAGTTCACGACGACGGGAACACACGAATCAAAACAGACTGAGAAGAGTCGTGGTACTTGACATCGGGTGGTCCGAGGAGACAGGTACCTTAAAAGGTCCGTTCTTTTGGACTCACCCAAAGGTAAAGGGTGAGTTTCCCTTAGAAGGGTTAAGTCCCTGACTTGGACGTAGGGAACACAGAGGACGTGACCGTCCACCTAAGAAGTGGTGACGTGGTGGGAACACATTTACTTTCGGGAATTTATGGACTGGTTTAGTTTACCACAAGACTTCAAAGATACAGTAATATGACATTACCCTTTGTAAAAGAAGATAGATAGGCTCACTCCTTCAGACGAAGACTTATTCTTTTCTTCGTGAGGTCTTATTTGCCATTGTTTTTGAAGGGTCTAAGTTTATTCCCAAGAATCCGTCTCCTCTTCTCCTAAATATAATTCACTGTCCGGATGATGTAGAGATTCCTTTTTATTAAGTTCCAGAACAGTCATTGATTCATAGTCCCTATCCTCCTTCCCTGTTCTTACTCATTCTTTCTATATCTTTCTGGATGATTCCCCTCTTTCTTCCATTATTTCATTTTAATTGTAAGGGTTATGAATGACATAACATAATAAAGGTGAGTTGTTAATTTCGTTAGACTATAGAAAGTTTCCTATTTAAAAATTCATAAACGTCTTTTCTGAAGAGAGATAAGGTTCTAATTTACTTCGAACATGAATAATATTAAGGTTTGCAGGAAGTCCGAAAGGTATTGGAGGTATACTCTTGGGTACAAAACCCTGTGTCATCCGTAAGTTTCTTACTTTCGACGTCTGTGCAGTTAAGGATAGCTACTCTGACCATACCGAGTACCTGAGACCAGAGGAAAGTGATCCACAGATTGAGACGGGGAAGTTACATAGGATGTGGATCACCGTTCTAATTTCCATTGTGGTAACGGTCGACCAATACTGGAAGTTTCTGTTTGGGGTTGGTTATTGTAGACTTCGTCTCGAACCAAAGGTTGTGAGGTGACCTAAGACTAGGGTGGTCTATACCAGATAGATGAGGATTGATGAGGTCGAGACCTAGTGTATGGTCTTGTGAGTGTCACTGAGACGTCTAAGATTTAAGACGTCGACGAGGTAGAGATGGGTCATGATGGGAGACTGACCCGAAGGGGTCACCGAGACCGAATTACCATTTCTTAGGTAGGCATCGTGTCCACTGAACGTCCTCTGAGTCCAAGTTAAGGACCGAACGTTTTCCGGGGAGCTCTTCTTTTACCGTTGGGCGAGGTCATAAAAACGGACCTTTAGGGGTACCTGTCTCCTCGGACTACTCGATGTCAGGTACGTACCCCAACGATTCTCGACCTGTACTGACTCGTTGATTTGGTGGTGGTGGTGGACAGTCAATAGTGGTGGTCTGGTTAGCGACAGAACTCCGTAAGAGAGCAAAGTGAGGTCAGACTTCATTGGAGAGGGAATGGCTTTAAAAGATGAGGTAAAAAACATGAAGACAAAGTAAGTGGGTCAAAATTTAGAATACCACTCTAGAGACTCCCATACTTGAGATAGTGTGGAAGAGACACAAAGGGTGTTATGTATTATGAGGGTATTTCTAGATGGTTAAGTGATGTCCCTGTGGAGTTTTCTGAGATACTCTTTCTACATATAAATTTCCTTTTTTTAAAAATTTGTACAAATCTATACAGTGAAGAAATATAGATGAAACTATTAGAGTCATAAAAGTCATTTATAAATTGTGTAAATGTTAATTTTATTCGTGATTATGTTACCCTAAGATATGTAGAAGGATGATAAACAAGAGGTGAACTCGGTTGATCAATAAGATATAAGGATAAAGACAAGAAAATAAAAAACGGAAGTAAATTTAAAATTTTCAACAAAGAAAAGAATATGTAAAAAATTTTAAAATTGATATCAACTAAAGTTTAACATCATAGTCAAGTCAAGCCAAGTCAGTGAGTCAGCACAGGTTGAGAAACGCTTGGGTACTTAGCGTCGTGCGGTCCGGAGGGATAGGTAGTGGTTGAGGGTCTCAAATGGGTTTGAGTGCAGGTAGTTCAGTCACTACGGTAGGTCGGTAGAGTAGGAGACAGCAGGGGAAGAGGAGGACGGGGATTAGGGAGGGTCGTAGTCTCAGAAAAGGTTACTCAGTTGGGGCAAGAGTACTCCGCCGGTTTCATAACCTCAAAGTAGAAATCGAAGTTACTTGTGGGTCCCGACTAGAGGAAATCCTACCTGACCAACCTAGAGGAACGTCGGGTTTCCTGAGAGTTCTCAGAAGAGGTTGTGGTGTCGAGTTTTTGTAGTTAAGAAGCCACGAGTCGAAAGAAGTGTCAGGTTGAGAGTGTAGGTATATACTGGTGACCTTTTTGGTGTCGGAACTGATCTGTCTGGAAACAACCGTTTCATTACAGGGACGAAAACTTATACGATAGATCCAACCAGTATTGAAAGGAAGGTTCCTCATTCGCAGAAAATTAAAGTACCGACGTTAGTGGTAGACGTCACTAAAACCTCGGGGTTTTTTATCATATCAACTAAAGTTTCTTGTCAATTCTAGTTTGGTCAGTTAGGATTTCCTTTAGTTGGGACTTATAGGTAATCTTCCTGACTACGACTTCGACTTCGAGGTTAGGAAACCGGTTGAATACACTTCACGTTGAGTAACTTTTTCTGAGACTACGACCCTTACTAACCCCGTTCTCCACTTCCCCCTCTGTCTCCTACTCTGCCAACCTACCGTAGTGGTTGAGTTACCTGTACTCAAAGTCGTTTGAGATCCTCTATTACTTCCTGTCCCTTCGGACCCTACGACGTCAGGGACCGTAGTGTTTTTCAGTCTGTACTGAATCACTGACTTGTTGTTGTGTCAACTAAAATTACAACAAAAGTAAAGACGATATGTTGTCACTAAGTCGATATGTAAGATAACAAAAAGGATAAGAAAAGGTAATGCTAAATAGTGTCCTATGACTTATATCAAGGGACACGATATGTCATCCTGGAACGACAAATGGGTGAGACGTATAGTATCAAGTGTAGACGATTGGGGTTGGAGGACAAGGTAGGGAAGGGATTAGGGGTACGGGAACCGTTTATGTTCATACAAAAGACAAACTCAGACAAATAAAGTTTCCATCCAAGTAAACCCAGTATAAAATTTAAGGTGTATATTCGTTATAGTGTACCCCAATAGACATAAAGAAAAACGACGTTTACCGTAATAAAGTAAGAAAAAGTACCGACTCATCATAAAATAACATATATACATGGAAGTAACACTTGTTCATAGAAATAGGTGAGGACAGTTACCTGTAAATCCAACTAAGGTACAGAACCGATAACACTTATCACTACATACTAGTGTCCCCACGTACATAGAAAAACTTAATATCCAAACAGACCTATATAAAAAATCGGGGAAGGTGGTACTCCTCTATCGTTCTTCCGTGGTCGTTACTTTTTCTTTCTCCCAGGAGTGGTCCTGCGTTGGTACGACCAGGGGAACTAGAACCTGAAGGTCTACGGTCTTGATATTCTTCATTTAAATAGAGACACCATCAAACAATCTCGACGAGTTTGTCTGATTCTGTAGTTTGAGTGGAGTTTGTTCGCGTTCAGTCGTCCTTGGGACAGGGGTTGACTTTCCGTTTGACATAGTGGACCTTGATTCAGAGCACGTTCGCATACGAGGTTAAAAGGAAGTGCGTGTGACATTGTATTTTGTCTTTATCGGTGTCGACTTCTTTCGTTCGTTCTGGGGAATGAAATTCTTTAAGGAAGGTCACCCGAACGGACCCTTTTTATATAACGTAATAGTGTGTCAGTGTATGTTTTCCATAGACGATTTATTTAGGTACAGAGTTATTAGAGTTATTTTAGTCTTCATTGTTTTCAAAATTATCATGTTGAACGATATTACTTATCTGGTACTCAAAAAGTACAGTCTAATTACCAAAGATGGAATACAAGTCTGTTTAGAACCCGGTGTTCCATATAACATGATCAGTGTAAATTAAAGATGAAAATTCTCATCTTTAGGCAATAGTCTTTGTTCCTAGTATGGTTACCGTAAGACCACCGTATTCAAATGAATCAAGAAGTTCTCTAAAAAGACTTGCTATAAGGATAATTTTTTTTTTCTTATAATCATTTGTTATAAATGTTTCTTTACGTTATTCGTGTAAGAATTCTTGTATACGATACAATCTGAATTTGTAAATGGATTCGGTAATAAAATTGTAAAGAGCTTTAAAAATAGAAAAACAAATGAATATGAGGGTACGTTTTTGTGAACAGGAAATAATTTACAATATAATATCCCTGGTTTGTTAGAAAATATTAATATATAAGAGTTAAGACATAAAGTTATAAGTCACATGTTTGGATTCCAGTTCAATGACTATTTCACTTCTTTTGATTATAATCATATTGGTTTCTCATACATTAAAAGTCAGTAATTTTTCAATTCTAATGACTCAGAGTATTAATTCTATTAAAATGAAAGTCACAAATTACTGGTTCCTTCAGTTTGTTAATTTACGTTTATTGTGACCGTGACTTCTAAGTGCGGTACCGTTGACATTTCCAAACACTTTATACAGACACCCTCTTTGTACTTAATTTGTTCCTCACTCTGTACCGACGGGATGGGGTTTTCTGTACAAAGGGTTCTGAGACTAAGTGGGTTTCCCCTTTAAGAGTCCTCGGGATTGAGACACTCCGAGTCAGAAGGAGGTAGGTATATTAGTGTCGACTGTCAGTCTCTGTAGGAAGTTGTGTGATATGATAAATCAGGTTGAAGTTACCTGACAGAGTGAAGTACGTTGCAGTGATAAAAACAGAGTAAGACGTGATTCATGTGGTTGAAAAACTAGATTCCAATTTTTCCCTCCTCTTCCTCATCCCTCTCATTACCTTCACTTTCAACCCCACCCCCCTCAAGACTTTACTGATGTCAAGATCGTTTTTAGTTTTGACGTGTAGGTAGTGTTTGTAAAAGTTTATCTTTTACGTTTCGATATATTCTTATTGAATCTTTATTTAGACAGAAATGATGATTCTGTTCTCCTTGTTTACACTCTCATTCCATTTAGACATTTATATTTTTAGTGTTCTGTGGGTCACGTTATATGTCGTATTCCTTGTAATATTAAAACATACCCCTGTCTACCAATGATCTGAATAGTATCACTAGTGAAGTATTCCGTATGTTCATAGTTTAGTGATACATCCCATGGACTTTGATTGTTGTAACATGCAATTGATATGGAGTTAAAATTTTTTTTTAATGTCTGTGGGAAGGGGATTGATGTAGTTCCTATAATTCCTCAAATCTTCAAAAGGTTTTTAAGGTATTTTCCGATCTTTTATGAGTGGTCAGGATCTAGGATCGGTACATTTTGTATTTTCGACGGGTTAAAAATGGAGGGAGAAATTTGAAGAATCGGAAATGAGGGATGTTGATGTTTCACTTCAGCGAGTCAGCACAGGCTGAGAAACGCTAGGGTACCTGACATCGGGTGGTTCGAGGAGGCAGGTACCCTAAGAGGTCCGTTCTCATGACCTCACCCAACGGTAAAGGAAGAGGTCCCCTAGAAGGGCTGGGTCCCTAGTTTGGGTCCAGAGGGAGTAGCATCCGTCTGCGAAATTGGAGACTCGGTGGTCCCTTCGGGGACATAGTTTTACTAGGAAGTTGTATGGTGGTTTTTGAACTGTCGGTAGAGTTTACTTGTGGATTTTCAATTTAAAATTTAAATAACATTTCCGTCGTAGTTATACATTAATATGTCTTGTTAATCGATAAAAATACCGACGTTCCTCCATATTCTCCCTACCCTTTACCTCTAATCTTTCCTATCACCTCAGTCTATGTTTGTAATTTCCTGATATTTTTCGTGAGAAGTTTTTATATCCATTTTTGTGTTTATATTTATTATGATTTTTTACTTCTGAAAGACTTTCTAAAGACTGTCAAAAGACTGTTTCGTAATTACATTTAAGTTGTTTCTCATTTATTCTGGGCACATCTCTCCTAAAAATTAACAGTGAACGTCTTATAAAACAAGACAGTATTCGTGTAAACCCCTTTTCCGAGTGTAGACGTATTTTTTTAGTCTTGACGGTTAGACTTTGACCCGAAAAGTATTTACAAAGTTAAACAAAAACTCAAAAGGAAGTTTGCCTGGATAGTACTTCTATGAACCGTCTATCTACCAAAGTCGGTAATTCTAAATTCCACACGTTGTGGTAAAAATCATTTTCAGGTATGTTACAATTTTAACAGTAAAACACCTTGAAAAAAACTCCCACCCTCAATAAATGGTTCGATGATTCCAGAAGCTAAAACAACAACAAATCAGTGATTCAGTACAGGTTGAGAAGACGTTAGGATACCTGACATCGGGCGGTCCGAGGAGGTACCCTAAAGAGCCCGTTCTGATGACCTCACCCAACAGTGAGGGAAGAGGTCCCCTAGAAGGGGTGGGTCTCTAGTTTGGGACGTAGAGGACGTAACCGCCCGTATAAGAGAATGGTCACTCAGTGGTCCATTCGGGTATTCCAGAAGGTATGTTTTACTATTAAGAGATTCTTAAGAATACTTCGTTCGGTGAGGTGTGTAGACATCGTGATGATCACTACGTTTTCGTAAGGTCGATGACCAGGTTACCCAGCCCGTATGGTACGTTCACTGGTACTTACTCTGGGTCGGACCTTACTGGAGACGATTTGATCGGGAGTTGGACGGAATTCCATTAAAAATACAATTTTGTATTTTCTCGTAAAGGATGTATGTCCTAGGGACTACCACATGATTACGTTGAGTGTTTCAACAACGTCTATTAGACTAAGGTTGGCCGACAAAATGTGACCCACCGATATTTTGTTTAATGATTTAATCTTTAATAGTGTCCTGTGGACCTACTACTGTCCTTTATAGGTTCCTTATATAGTGTCTACACTTTTATTGGTGTCGGTGAATTTTATACGAGAAAGTTAATGTTTGTACTTGAAGTTTACTGAATAATGTCAAAAGGAATTTAATCTTATTAAGAAGATCAAAATAATTGTCACGAAGTTTAAAAATTGGTAGTTTACTGTGGACGGTTGTAACAAGATTTTGGACGTCTTCAATAGTCTATAAATTTCTTTGTATTTTGATTCGGGTACAAAAATAAATACAGATGTGATCAGTTATCTTTAAGTCTGTAATAGAGATGTAATAATTAAAAAAATTTGTCCCAAGGAAAAGTATTTAAAAGAAATGACAGAGTCACGGACACGACTTACCCCTTCAAACTAGGTCTAGTCTTGTAGGGAAGGTACCTACTTGTTCCTCGGACTTGGGACTGGGTTAAAAAATTGACCTTTTTTAAATTTTCAGATGACGACCTAAAATAAAGACAAAGACATGAAAAACAAAGGTAGACGAAGTCAGTTGAAATTTATCTTTGTGATAGTTTATCTTTTGATCTAAAAGAAGTACGGTGACTGATTTAGTTTCGTCAGCACAACCAAGGTGTTTGAAGGAAATTCTCAATAACAAAGACTTTAGTAAAGTTTTTGTATCTCGTTTAATAAGACTTGTATGGGTAGGGGGTTATTCATTTGTAAAATTGTATTTGGTTGAACTAAAAAACTTCGTTAATTGATTTTATGGTGAAATATTACAATAGTTTTACCTGAATGAGTGGACTTGCTTCCGCTGGCATTGTTGCTATTCATAACGGATTTGTTTTGTTTCTTTGTTCAAAAAATTTAGTCTGTGACGTCGAAGACTTTATTAATAATTTAGCATAAAATAAAAAGACTGAGATAGACGTCGGGGTTCTGTGGTCTGTGATTCGCGCCCTGTCGGTCCCTTCCTTAGTGTTAAGACGGAACTCCGGATCCCCACCTTTTTGGGTGTCGGCTGTCCTCAGACGGAGGGGTCCTAACAAAGAATTTGCGAGACTAGAGTCCTAGGGAAATGTTTGACTCCTGGTCGAAAGCAAATACACTGATTATCGATGACTATAAATGGTATAATTTATGAAGAAATTAATGACCCAAAATTGAAGGTGAAAGTAGATTTTTTGCATTCACGTAATATACAATTGTGCATGTTATAAAAAATACTTTTTGAGAAAACGTTAGGGTGTCTAACACCGGTTGGTCCGAGGAGACAGGTACCTTGAAGGGTCGTTCTTATGACCTCACCCAATGGTTAAGGAAGAGGTCTCCTAGAAGGGCTGAGTCCCTAGTTTGAGTACAGAGGACTTAACCGTCCACCCTAAGGAATGGTGACTCGGTGGTCCCTTCGGTATACTTTTTATATAGTGAGGAGTTTTAACACTCTTTTCACCGTCACAAAAGTTAAAAAGATAGAAACCACAGGCGAAATTATGACCCAACCGGTTTTTTAAACCCAAAAAGGTAAGAGGATAGACGAAGACGTAAATTAAATAACTGTACAATTAAACCGATTTCAAATACTTTTTTTAAGTTGGAGTATGTCTATGACAACCTTTCCCTCCTCAAATAAAATTTTCGGAAAAGTTTATTAACACCAAAAATAAGAATCGATGATGTCGTTTTAATCTGTTGACGATCATTGAAATTTTCATTAAACGTTACATCTTAGATTTTGATCTAGTCACTTGAAAAGTATCAGACAATATAATCTTAGTCAGAGGAATGATAACACTTACTTATAAAACATAGTAGTACGTGTCCAGTAAATCTTTTCTAACTAAGTGACCCAATAAGTTTAGAAGGTTCACAACTGTGTAAAATATTAACAAGGGTTTTTTAGTGTAAGTGACTTTAGTGATGACTAGAGTAATCTTATTCCAGAATTTTATCCCCTCGATAGGTCGTATTTTTAAAACGTTTCAAGATCAATGATGACTTTCGAACTTCAAATGGTAACCATTGTTTAAGACAGTCAACAAAGAGAACATCACTTTCCAATAAAGTGAGTGAAAGTTTTTTTTCATACGGTTAATAAGTTCAGAATTATGGGTATCAAACACATAGTCAGTAAGAAACCTCATTTTCCGATCAAGTGAAGTCGTGTGTCGGAAAGGAACCCTGTTAGTGGTATGAAGTTAGTCATGAAGGATAAAGTAGTATGTCTTGTAATTTTGGATATATGAATTCCTAGTTCTAAATCATTTTAATAAAAAATGACAAAATAGCTTTTGTAATGATTCTCTTTGTCACTTTTTTTTGTAATTCATGATCTGTCAAATGATCTATCCACGGTGATAGAACTGAGTCTGGTTTACCAAAATGGGTGTAGTGAAAACGAGGTAATTACGTTTACAGATGTCGTTTTTCTGTTTATTGTAAAATCGAAATACTTTCATCAAAACCGGAGTGTAGAGGGATTTTATTAGAGTATCTGAGGGTCCTCAGGTGTTCGTTTTCGACCTCTGAAACTTCGAGACACAAGTAAAGAGGACACGTCAATTCGTTTTGTGTAAACGAAATTAGTTACGGATCTGAATGATATTTAAAAATATGATGTTACTTCGTCTCCCGTTCCTTTTTTTTCTACTTTTGATCTTATTGGATCGACCTCTCTTGTTTTAGAATGTATCATTTATATGTCACGTAACAATTTATAAAAATTAAAGTTTTTACAGTCCGAAGTCAAGTGTTGATCAGTTTGTATGAGACTTAACCTTTCATTTTCTTTAATTTATAAATTAACCTTTTAATAATATCTTACAAAGTGTAGATACTTTAACAGTCCAACAATTTATTAAGGGTTCCCACGGTTAGTGTCTGGGAACTTGTAATGAACTCTAGTCACGTTGATTTTGGTCTTAGATTTTTTTTTTTTTTTCGTTTGGACTTCTTTTGTTATTCCGTAGGGAGTTAAGTATAAGATTTTATTTTCGGTTAGGATTAAATATGTTAATTGATTGTTCAATTTTTATGTATATAAAAAGAATGGTGTCACTATGACTGTCGTAGTAGTTTGACTACGTAATTTTGTGACTACTGACGTCTTCGGTCTTCGTCGTATTATTCCCCTAAAAATTTGACTTTCACTTTTGTTTGTCGTTAAGTTTGTCAAAACGTACTTACTGTCAACATATGGTAGTGTTGTTTTCGGAATTTTTTTCTTTTGTTGATAGTCCCGTAATGATACATTTTGATTCTTGACTGGTTAAGAATCTTATGTGTACATAAAAATCATGAATAATTAAATTGGTTATTCGACAAGACTTAGAGATGACCCAGATCTTATTTACCTTTTACTGAAATTATTTCTAAATATAATTCGTGACCAATCTTATGGATTTAATACTTGAAGTTTGTGAGAGTAGTAAGGATATAAAATTCATTTACCCGTATTTAATGTTAAGACACCAACTGGGTGGGTGGTATCCTTGTTGATCTAGGGTGGGTGGTCACGTTGATTCTCGTATGTCATTCTAGGAGCGGTGTCTTCTTCGACTTATAAAAGGGTTGTGACCAAAGGGACTGTAGATCGATCGTCTCTGTTGTCATAGATTTCTTTATTTTTGGTGTCATGGTTGAGTTAGTTCTTCGAGAATTTTGTTTGTTCGTAGTCTTGTTGGGGTTTAGGAAGGTCAACCTGTAGGGTCAATTTGCAGTCTCGAGGTAACGACCTCACGGAAGGAGACTACTTTACGAGGGTTATCGGCAGTTTCGACGTTCCAGTGAAACGTTTCTTAGGTAGTGTCGCCTATCGGAGTCGGAGACCTATAGTAATTGAGAGTTTAATCTGTGGTGGTGGAGGATGAAGGAAATACCAAGGTAAGAGACCGTGTCGCAGATGTTGAGACGAAGTGTAGTCTTAGAACACTTCCCGAAGGTTGTTTACAGGTGTAAGTGTGGTGTCGTTAGTTTAGTCTTAGAGACCCGTGTCCTGGGTCCAAAATCGTAAAAATTTCGTAAGGGGGTTCACTGAGATTACGTGTCTCCTAACTTTTAGTGACGAGATTGTTTGAGTTTGATTTTGACGTTACACCAAGTCCCAACTGTTTGGTGTGTGTTTGACTCAGTCTTATGGACAAAACTTAGGTTAAGGAATTAAAAAATTCGGGGTCTCCACGAAGTAGATGATTTTATGATGGAACATGATTTTTGACACATTCCTAATTGGTTCTTACATATAATTTCGTGACACATATGATATTTTGGGCGGTTACAATCGACAATAATAGTGTGAGACTTTCGTTCGAAGTGTTAGTAAAATAAACGGGGATTTTCTCGACACGGCACCATGATTCCTGTGATGGACTATCTACCGTCGGAGATCTGTTTACAGACATCTTGTTGTTTCTACGACAAGAGACATCTCCTCACTTCTCAGCAAGTCACGAAATACTAAATTTTGACTATAAATTACGATTAATGACGAATCGTTATTAATTATCGTAATTATTAATTACGATTAATAATGAATTGATATAATGTCCGTGATATAAAGTAAAGTAAGAGTGTCGTTATGGTACTACGTTCATGAGGCCGAAACTTTGTCCTAGTTCTTTCATTTTGTAATTTAGTATAATGGGTCACTATTCAGTTTAGTGACATTAAATATTTAGGTCTTATTTGAAGACTTCAAGACCTACTACACCTTTATGCCATTTCCACTCTTATGTTTTTATGTGTATGTTTGATAATGTAATTTTTGTTCTACCTGTGTTTCAAGCAGGGATTTTTAAGTTAAAAAGATGAAATCTGTTTAAGTAAATTGTTGTACCATTGAAAACGAAGTAATTGTTCGTTCGGGGGAATCTTTTCAATTTGTATCTAGAAAAAATTTTTTCTTAGACTTCTAATCTTCCGTAATGTTTCAAAGAAATGATTTTTCTGAGACAAACTGTTTGATTGAGATGATCGATTTTTAACCGGTGTCCTTCAAACATCGAAAAGTGATTGTACGAATAATAGTTCTATTCTTTTTAGGATGTCGTTTAGAAAGACTTTTCTAATTTTATAATTATTTTATATTATCCAACCACGTTTTCATTTACGTCAAAATGTGACGAATTGAAACGGTAAACTATAACCTTATGTAAGAATTTATTTACACCAATACAATATGTAGTAAAATTATGTGTAAAGTGAAACAAAAAGACGGTTACTGAATAATGAACGACAAATACAAATAAAATCTGATCCCTTTACTACAATCTGTTTTTCGTTTAAGCTCGTTAAAAGAACTCAAGTTTTACATTTCGTCGCCTCTATCGAGTGTTGTAGTCACTACGTAAACTGGGTTCTTGACGATTACTTACATGTCACGTCTCCACCTAGTTCTTCAAAGCGTTTCCTCTGTTCTAGGAACTTCCACTCCTCGTGTCACTGACCAGTAGTCTTCAACTGTTGTTGGTTGACGCTCCTAGTAATTTCCACTAGGATGTGTTCTTTAACGGTTTCTTGAGTTGTGACTGGTAAGATACCAGTACGTCGTAAACTTCGTTTAACCTTTCCACTTTTTTTGAGGCATTCACCCACGGAGTACTCGACTGCCGTTTAGTTTTTTAGTAGTAAAACTTCACAGCAGAAGAGAAAGAATACGTTACTTTTGTTTAGTAAAGAACTAGACTGACACTACACATTGTTTTTCGCCTAAAATATACTGTTGACCGTTGTTAGTCGAGTCACTGCCTGGTTCTTCTTTGATGGTCCCTTCGGTGTTCTTTGAGGTTTCGTGAAGGGTTTCGGTTTGAGCCTGGTTTTGTTCCAGTACCGGTGACAAACGACCAGACGATGTCCATACTGAGTGATGTCGAAAGACTTAGGACCGGTTTAGTCATGTAGACTCTCCATACGAGGCGTTTAGGTACTCTGTGTGGTTTTTGGTGACGGATTTCGGTCGTAGACAGTCTTCTTTCCCGGGGAAAAAGACGTGTTGTTGTGGGCTGGAGTGTCTCGTGTTCGTTGTGAAGTTTTCAACTTGTTTAATCCGATGTTTTAAAACGGAGTAGGCGGTATAAGTGGACTGGTGAGTAGTTGACTGCTGTGAAGAAGTTCGTTGAGTTGTTCAAAAACTTCCTGTTTACGAAGGTGTTGGTCGTCCTTCCTCTTTTACGAAAGGTTCTCAAACAGTTTAGGGTTTCGTATCTAAAAATACAATGTTCTTATTTGTTTGTAAAGAGTAACTTTTTTTACACAACTAACGTTATCAAGGATAAAACTAATTATTTCTACACAAACTCGGATCAATATTACTAAACTATAAGTGTCAGACTTTGGCGTTAATGAAAAAGTGGTTGGATTATTAAATTTTATCGATAAAAGATAACTGTCGATGATAGCGGATTCTAATAATAGAGGTAAAAGATCAATTCTGAGTCTCCTATTATTCCATGTGTGTTCGATAATTGTCATTATTTCTTTCCACCTTAAACATTGGTCCGTCAGACCTAAGTTTACTGGAAAACGATTAAAAGATTTGATCAGTATAATGAAATTTTTTATGATCGTAAAGATATTATTTTATATATATATATTCTGTGAAGGTTTCCTTTGATGATAATAGTGGAGGTACACTATATTCGGGAATTTCTAAATGTGTGATTTTTAATATCTTTAAGGTTGGATTATCATTTGAGATTATTTACTTTGATCAATTTTTTTTTAAAAAAATTATAATAAAGTAAAGAGGTATTTATTGAAGTGTTTTCATTTTTTGATGTAATTGTTTTTATGTTAATTTGATGTGTCGTACTCTTTTATTTTTATATGGACTCTTTATATGAAGAAGGTATCACCGAGTAGAAGTGACTATAGTTTGAGTAAGGTCGGTACCTTCCGAGAGGATACTGAATGAAGTGTAAACAAATCTGGTAAGACTTCTAGTCGGATACTCTAAAATATATATTTTCAATGACTTTTATAATCGTCTTTTGTTTACTCTTTTGTGTTTTTTCATGTATACATACCAGCATAAATATCCTTGAAGACACTGTTAGTTTTAATTAGATACCCCTGTTTCGTATAGTCACTCACGGACCCCGGTTCTCGTTACCTTCCTAATCGATGTTTTTTTTGTTCACCTTAGATATATCTCACTACTTTTAAAAGATGTAGAAGTAACACTACTACCGATATACACGGTTTTAGGTTCACATATAAATTAACATCAGATATATTTAACATATAATTAACATCAGATATATTTAATTTGGAGTTATTTTGTACAATTACATTCGTTGATCTAATTATTTTTTAATACTAAAAATACACCTTTCTCCTCATTGTGTTTTCACTGTTACATGTCTTTCGTTTAATATTCATGTAAAATTGATCAAAAGAACCAAGGGTGACAACAGAATGATAGAAGATTTCAATCAAAGAGGTTTTCTAATACGTAGAAAGAACAAGAGACTCGGATAGTTTAGACTCCAACCATAATGGAAAACAAGAATCTGACATGTAAATAAGGTTTCTCTTTTAGACGTCAAGGATTTAATGACTTTTATTACTTCAATTCAGGAGTTTGTGGTGGATGTAAGAAGTCAGTGATGGAGAGTACTGAACAATAAACTTTGATAGTAATTTCTTACTTTAATGAACGTAGAGACTTCATCAAAGAGACTGGTTTTCGAAATATTGTCTCCAGTTATTATCTCAGAACACTATGGATTTATATAAATCTCATTCACCGAAATTTTGTTTCTCATATTTATATTGGGCGGGGTTTTTTTGGAATTTTTTTTCCGCCCCCCCCCCCCCATACGTTACGAAAATTACGGTAGTAATTTTATACACTTAAGACTTCTCTTTTAAAATTTATAAGAAAAGGAGCACAAGGTAATCTGACACTTTTTGATCCTTCTCTGACTTAATGTATTCGTTTTAAATGAGTGTCAAGACTTGAATATAAATCGAAAATGTCATCTTTTGTATTTTTTCCTATTTTGAGGATTGAGGTGAATACAATTATTAATTTAACTAGTGAAAGGATTAGGTTGATTAGGAGTGTGTCGTGATTGTCAAAGGCGTTGTGATTACTAGGTCTCGACGTGGCAGGATAGTCCCTTGGTGATCGGTGTGTGTGGACGTCTTTTCTTTTGAGATGATCTATCGTGAATCGATTCACCGAGTAAGATGATGTGTGAGGGAAGGAGGGGTGGTTCTTGAATGAACCTCTTACGAACGTTGAAGTGACTGACCATTAAGTGAACGAAAAAAACTACAGTTATGGCCTTAGTAACAGAGTAAAAGTCTTAATCCTTAAAAAACTTTTGCACGTTGGATCCTTTGTTTTGGTTTCCTTTTTATAAACGTATATGATTTGTTAAGATTACGACAGGTCTTATTTACTTTTAAGTATACAAGGGTCTTTGAAAATAGTGTCTTTTGTTTATAAAAGTCTGATTATTTCTCATAGGTCACTCAGGATAATACGATAAGATTTTTCATGTAAAGTCTTTTATTCGATGGTCACTTTCGATCTTATGTTTTATTAAAAGTATGACGTTTTTTCCTACGATAAAGATGTGGTTTAATTAGTCATTTTTCATTTTGTCTACAGGACAGATCGTCTAAGGTTAGTAATGTCTCAGTATTAGGAGATTTGAGTAATGCAAATTGTACTCCATGGTCCTTGTCGATTCGAACAAGGTAAAATTGTGATGACAACTAGTCGAGTAAAGAATTGATAGGTCTGTGGTCCGATGAGACGGTTTCGTGGTTGTGTCTTGCACTCTGAATATCTCGGTAAGGGTTTGATCTCTTTTACCTTTCGTCTGTCTGGTCTGTTCGTCTCCGGTGTATCCACTCTCACTTCCCTGTTCGTCTTACTCAGAATCTCTGCTACCATTGGTACTGTGGATAAACTGCATCGAAGTATTTGTTCATAGATGTCTTTCACAAAATTGTGTCAAGATCTTTATTTAGGGGTTAGGTGTGAAGAAACATCTGTTTCAAAACTGTTTCATACACTTTTTCTCTGTTTTCGATGTGTGACTTTGAAATCTCTTCTTTTCTTAAGTCAACGGACGGGGTGTAGGTGACTAAATTTGTTATGACTCTTACTTCACTAGTAGAATTACGGTTCTGTGTTTAGAAATTCGATAGTCCACTTTACAAAAGTTAGAACTTATTAGTTGTTTGAATCCTATTTTATAAGGGGATTTCTGTTAAAATTCTGTTGTATATTCCAGTTTCTTATTATTAAATTCAAAGATGATAGTATTTCCCAGTGATATCTCCGGAGATAAGTAAATTTTTTTTTTTTTCGACATGAATGAGATCTTCATTTATCGTTATCGTTACATTTGTTGGTTCAAAACCTTGTTAGTATACGTACAAAAGATTAGGGTGGATAATGTTTCCGTTATTTATAAATTGATAAAATTTCTTTTCTGGTATTATTAAAAAAGAAATTACTATTCTATAATCACTGGTTTTTAAGAATTCTTTAACTTTTGTCTAATGGAAAGAGTTGTACCAATAAAATAGAACACTTTATTAATTCTTCCTAGTTTATCCAAAGGCAACGGACGTCACTGTTACTCTAATTCTGTTAGAAAATAAAGATTCCAAGTATATACAGTCAAAGAAGTGTATACTCCTATTTATCACGGATTTCAATAAACTCCTAATGTAGGTAAATACCTCATAAGTGGGTTGATCATTATACGTGACTTTATCGACAAAAAGGGTTTTGATTATAAATATACATGTAAGTGTTATTACTCGAGTCATTTCTTCGTTTAGTAACTTCAATTATTTCGATCTAAACGTTGTCAAGAAGATAATTTATATAGTGATGAGTATTTTTGTGAAAAATTTTTCAATAGGAAACCATAAACTATGTATTTATCCCAGATACAACCTTATGTGATGTATTTTGGTGAGTCCTCGTAATGTACCCGGGTTTTCTCCAGTTTTCTTTCTTCACTCTGATAAAGTAAATTATTTCCTATTCTATTAAGAGATTTATATTCTTTCCTTCTCCAGTTGGGGTTTGGTTTCCCACTGACATGTCTTCTGGTTGTAGTCTGAATCTTCCTTCTCACGGGCTACGATCCCTACCACCGTCTTGACCTACCGGTAGGTGCCATTCTTGGCCAAAGGTGTTGTGTATCCCCTATGTCGTGTCTTTTTAGAACGACTTTCCGTTACTACGATTGACATAAATACGAGGGATCTGAGGTCCAGTTGAATTTTGATACTCAAGTAATTCAAAATTAGGATATTAGAAAAATTCGTTTACAATGACTGTTACTGGTTGAAACTACCTAACAATCAATATATCTAGTATCCTTATAAAATAGTTTCGTTCTAGGAGATACTGGGTGGATGATGTCATTACCTTTATTTTTGTTTTCATTTGTTCAGTTTGGACCAATTTGACTTTTCGAAAACGTGTCGTTTCCTTTGATATTCGTCCCACTTTTCTGTAGGGAGTGTTACCCTTTTTTATTATCGTTAACTTTGTTGCCTATTTACTAATTAAAGGTTTTATATGTTCGTCGAGTATGTTGAGTTATGGTCTTTTTGTTTGTCGGGTTAGTTTTTCACCCTTTTTCTTGTCTGTAAAAAGGTTTCTTCTGTATGTCTGCCGATTGTTTGTACTTTTGTATGAGTTGTAGCGAGTAATAATCTCTTTACGTTTAGCTTTTGATGTTACTATAGTGGAGTGGGGTCATTCTTACCGGTAGTAGTTTTCAGATGTTTGTTATTTACGACCTCTCCCACATCTCTTTTCCCTTGCGAGAACGTGACAACCACCCTTACATTTAACTATGTCGGTAATACCTTCTACCATACCTCTAAGGAATTTTTGGATCCTTATTTTATTTTGGTGGTATACTGGGTTGTTAGGGTGAGGATCCGTATGTGGGACCCCTTTGGTTTAACTTTTTCTGTGTACATAGGGTGACGAGTGACGTCGTGATAAATGTTGCCGATCTTTCGTTGGATCTACAGGTAGTTGTCTACTTACCTATTTCTTCCACACCATGTATATGTGGTATCTTACAATGAGTCTGTATTTTCCTTGAGGAAACTCAGTCAAGACTATTCCACCTACTTGGATCTTGGATTGTCTCACTTCACTCAGTCTTTCTCTTTCCATTCATAACATAGGATCACGTATATACACCTTAGATCTTTTTACCAGGACTCCCTAAATATACACCCCGTCGTTATCTCCCTGTCTGTACCTTTTGGCTGAACACCTGTACCCCTCTCCTCTCCTCTCCCGTTCTACATACCTGTCTCATTATGTCTTTGAATGTAATGGTACACATTTTGTCTGTCACCTACCGTTAAACGGCATCCCGAGTCCTTTGAGTTTGTCTCCGAGACACAGTCGGATCTGCCCACCCTACCCCTCCCTCTACCCTCCCTCCAAGTTTTTCCGTCCTCTATATACATATGGATACCGACTAAGTACATCTCCAAACTGTCTTTTGTTTTAAGACATTTAGTTAATAGGAAGTTAATTTTTTTTCTTATAAAATTAAATAATGAGAAAGTTGTTTGTAAACGTAAATAACTCTTAGACTGTGACACGAGCCGGGAATCTTAAATTGTTTCTCGTTTTACTCCCCCTCCTGTCAACCTCCCTTCTGTCTGTAATTGTTCTTATCGTGTTTCCTTCTCTTTGACTTTATCAGTAATTGCGACGCGGTTTCGGATTTACTGTGGGTCGACACCTACGCAGACTACCACTTTCAGTTCAGACTACGACATTTCTTTTGTTATGACGTATCCTTGTGACCTTACAATCCAGGTACTCAGTTCCATTTAGCCTTCACCAGTTTGTCCTCTACCGTTCTCACTTCTAGTTGTAAAGTCCTAGTGACTTGATTTGACCTACCCTTTCCCACCTAAATTAAGTCTATTGCCAATATAGATGATGACACCCGTTCTTAGGGAATCTTCTTTACCTCATCGGGAGTATCAGTTGTCTCAGGCTTTACGTCATGGACCCACGTTAGAGTTTTTAATGTCTTACTGGAACCAAGTAAAGGTTGTGTCTTGTAAGTGGTAGTGTCATTAGGTTCAGATACGGGGTTGGTGATGACGGTTTCTTCGACTTCGATTTACCAAGATACTTCTGGATGTTCTGGAAGGTCTTGATTGTAGTTTTTTTCTACAGGAAAAGTAGTATCCCCTGACCTTACGTTTTCGTCCTTCAGTTCTCTATGGACCTCATCGTCCGTTCAAACCGGTACCCCATGTTTTACTTGTCCGTTTCCAATTGTCTTAAAACGGTTCTTTCGTGTGACAGTATCGTTTGTAGAAGGTTGCTGTACTCCGTTGAGTACCTGTAGTGGTTTACCAATTGTGACTTTAGTCTAACTAATATAAGAAAACTCTGTTTCTACCTCTTCGAGATTTGTCAGTCGTTTTTGTTCTGACCCTCGACTGACACCGAGTCTAGTACTGAATGACGTTTTAAGTCTAAACCTTAACTTCTTTCATTCCTTTTGGTGATCCGGTAAGTTCATGCTGGATTTAGTTTAGGAGATGCTAATATGTGACCTTTACTGTTTATTTAAGTTCCCTAATATAGACTACCTTACGGACTTCTTGATACCTGCCTCCAAGTATTGTGACATGTCCTTCGCCACTGGTTTTGGTAAGGATTCTTTTTCTTTACGTTTTTTCCGTTTTCAACGGACTACTCCGGAATGTTTATCGACTCTTTTCTTCTCTTCGTTTTCCGTTTCCTCTTTCCCCTTCTATGTGGGTAGACTTGGGTCTCAAGGTTTCTTGTCGTTTCTCTCCATTCTTTCGGAATTCACTTGTTACGTTTCCTTATCTCCTTATGTTATCTTACCCTTTCTGATTTCTAGAGTAGTTCTTTTAACCTCTATGGTTCCCTTGTAAAGTACGTTTCTACCTGTGTTCTTTCCTGACTTTGCGTTCATGGATCGTCTTCGTCTTCTCTAATTCTTCTCCATACTTATGTTTCTTGACATGTTTTTCCAGAATTACTGCACCTTTTGGTGTTACGACATTAGTGAGTGGATCTTGGTCTGTAGGACCTCACATTTCACTTCACCCGGAATCCTTCGTAATGATGTTTGTTTCGATTACCTCCACTACTTTAAGGTCGACTCGACAAAGTTTAGGATTTTCTACTACGATACTTTCACGACGTGAGTTATACGGTCGTTGAAACCTTTTGAGTCGTCACCGGTGTCGGGACCTTTTCTAGTCAAAAGTAAGGTTAGGGTTTCTTCCCATTACGGTTTCTTAGAAGTCTGATGACCTGTTAACATGAGTAAAGTGTACAATCGTTCCATTACTAGTTTTAGGAAGTAGGATCCGAAGTTGTCATACACTTGACACTTGAAGGTTTACAAGTTCGACCTAAATCTTTGCCGTCTCCTTGTTCTCTAGCTTAACGGTTGTTCGCAACTTCGTGTCTTTTTCGTTTTCTTAAGGACTCTTTGTGGATGGAGACGAAGTGACTGATACGATTTCGGAACCTGTGACACCTAGTGTTGTTTGACACCTTTTAAGAAGTTCTCTACCCTTATAGTCTGGTGGAATAAACGGGGGACTCTTTGGACATACGTTCCAGTTCTTCGTTATCAATCTTAATCTGTAGCTTGTTTTCTGACCAAGTTTTAACCCTTTACTCATGTAGTTCCGACATATAACAGTGGGACGAATAAATTAAAAATACGTCTCATGTAGTACTCTTTACGGTCCGACCTATTTAGTGTTCGACTTTAGTTTTAACGACCCTATTCATAGTTATAGGAGTCTATGCGTCTACTGTGGTGGGAATACCGTCTTTCACTTCTCCTTGATTTCTTGGAGAACTACTTCTAATTTCTCCTCTCGCTTTTTCGTCCGAATTTTGAGTTGTAAGTTTTTTGGTTCTATTACCAGGATAGTGAAGTACCGTTTGTCTACTCCTTTTTTACGTTTGTCACTGTCTGAAAAAGAAGCAGAGGTTTTAGTTACATCTACCACTGATCGGTTTTTTAATTTTCTACGAACGAGGAACCTTCTTCTCGATACTGTTTGGATTTGACATAATTTTTCGTCTCTGTAGTGAAACGGATGTGTCCAGGCATATGAATTTCGATACCAAAAAGGTCGTCAGTACATACCTACACTCTCAACCTGGTATTCCTGCCGACTCCCGGCTTCTTAACTACGAAAGTTTGACACTACGACCTGTTCTGAGAACTCTCAGGGAACCTGTCGTTCCACTAGTTTGGTCAGTTAGGATTTCCTTTAGTTGAGACTTATAGGTGACCTTCCTGACTACGACTTCGACTTCGAGGTTATGAAACCGGTGGACTACCCTTCTCGAATTAGTGACCTTTTATGGGATTCCGGTCCGTTCTGACTTCCGTCGTCTTTCTCCTTTGTCTCCTATTCTACCAACCAACCGTAGTGGTTGAGTTACCTGTATTCAGACTTACTTGAGGTCATCTGTCACTTCCTGTCTCTTCGGACGTATAACGTCACACACCCCAGCGTTTCTCAGCCTGTGTTGACTCACTGGTTTTTTGTTGTTCTTCTTCTGAAGGGACCACCGAGTGTCCCATTACTCAGAGGGACGTTACGTCCCTGAAGTTAGGGACCCAGTCCTTCTAGGGGTCTCCTCCCTTATCGATGAGTGCGGTCATAAGAACGGACCTCTTAGGTGTGTGCCTCATCGGACTACCCGATATCAGGGTACCCCAGTGTTTTTCACTCTGTGCTGGCGCACTAATTGTGTGTGTGTACTTCCTCTTCAGGTGTCGATTCCCGTGAACGTTCGTCTCTGTATTCCTTGAGGTTGGATCCGTCCATTCCAGACTACTCCTTCACTACGAACACCTGGACTCGCCGTTCTTCGACGGACTCCGTCTCCTACCAATCTTGTCTCCCTTGATTCGTGCCCTCCTTCCCCCTCGTGACGTTCTCACTCAGTCGTAAGTAGGTGAGTGAGTGAGTCTAGGACCTGTGTAGTAGTTACGAATAATAAGAACGAGGATCGCTGTGTTTTCACTGACTTCTCCATTCTTGAGACCGGAGTACCTCGTGTATGGTTGTCCCTCGTTTTCTGGTACTTACTATGCAATGTGTTATTTACAAGATCCCTTGTTCTTTTCTTCCTATTCGTCCCCTTGACAAAGTGAAATGTACTCCCCTTCACCCTGTACCGTCCCGTGCTTGGAAGGTCATTCCACTACGGTAAAAAGTCCGTTGAAGTATTAAGGTAGAAGGGTTTTGAAAAACAGAAAACTTTTTTGCCTTGACTTTAAAAAAGGTAATTCTCTTAAAAAATTTCTGACTTTGTCTATCTTTAGACTTCCACGTTGTAGACCACTTATGGTCCCTGCTTAGTCTTGCAGAGGCGGTTCTACATTGTGAAAAAAAGGGGGCCAGTAGTTTCTTTGTAACAAGACACGATAGGACTATCTTCTAATACGTAAAAGACAAGTGATTAAAGTCTGTACAAAGTGAGGCACGACAAAAGTCAACCAGATTAACCCTTGTCATGAACAACGTTACTTAGTAACCCAAAAGGTCTTCCTCAAGTATTATCTCTTGAGGGAAGGTTAGGGTAGTGTATGTTGTAGTGGAAGAAACCTACTTCTGACCGGCGACCACACCAACCAGTACCAGGTAAAGTAAACGGGGTACCGGAGAAGACAAGGTGTAATAACATGTTATAAGTGAAAAGGAGTGGGTAGTGTTAAACAACATTTTTACTTTGTAAAAGTAATGTCATCTCTTGACGTACTCCTTTATCCTTCCGAAAAAGGTGAATACACCTTTTGTTTGTACTTTCGTTAATTGTTTAATTGTCTGACCTGAAGACCAAGTTCTACCGTCTCATCTTTCTGTACTCGAGTAGGGGAGGACGTTTTCGTGGTCTTCACGCTGATCGATGATTTGTTGGTAGTTGTCCTCCTGTGACGACGACGACGATTCAGTGAAGTCAGCACAGGCTAAGACACGGTGGGATCTCTGCCGTCGGGTGGTCCGAGGCGGTAGGGACCCTAAGAGGTCCGTCCTTGTGACCTCACCCAACGGTGAAGGAAGAGGTTACGTACTTTCACTTTTCACTTTCCCTTCAGCGAGTCAGTACAGACTGAGAACCGCTGGGGTGCCTGACGTCAGATGGTTCGAGGAGGTAGGTACCCTAAAATGTCCGTTCTCATGACCTCACCCCACGGTAACGGAAGAGGACCTCCTGTGACCTTGGGTGGTTTTTTACTATGAGGTGCAGGTTTCTGTTTCTTCTCCGGCCTCGCTCTGCCGCCCTCCTCATGTTAGTGTTATTTTAGCTTATGTATGAACGACCTACCCACTGGGTTTCTGATCTCTTGTCAGTATGGTTTCTTCAAGAGTGTGACAACATTTCCAAGACGTGGGATACAGTCCGAAGATTCGGACGCCTAGACTGTTTCCCTGACCGTAAAGGGTCCCTTAGGCCGGAACTCACAGTCGTTCTAAACTAATGTCCTGAAGGGCCCCTGACCCCTTTTTCACTGAGGTCAGAACCTCCGTGTTTGTTTGAAGACGTACGTGGTTCTGGGTCTCCTCTCCTCGTCGCTGGGGTGTCCTCTTACTTGGTTTTGATGGACGATCATCACCCTGTCGGAGGACACCTCTGTACCCAGCCCTCCCCGAGTGGTGTCTCTGTTCCCCGTGACCTTCCAGGGTGAACCACATTTTGGAGAACCCTCAAGTGGTAATTCGGATGGTATCTCTGTTGAGATGTGTACCTGTAGTGGTCTACCAATTATGACTTTAGTCTAACAAATGTAAAAAACGTCGGTTTCTACCTCTTAGAGATATGTCAGTCGTTTTTTGTTCTGTCCCTCGACTGACACCGAGTCTAGTACTTGAGAATAACGGTTTAAGTCTGAATTTAACTTCTTTCATCCCTTTTGGTGATCTGGTAAGTCCATACTGGATTTAGTTTAGGGGATACTAATATGTCACCATCGCTGTTTATCTAAGTTCCCTAGTCTAAACTGTCTGTCTCGCGGACTTCTTGATACCCACCTCTAAGTACTATAAGATGTCCTTCGTCCCTAGTTCTGGTAGGGGTACCTTTTCTTTACGTTTTTCCGTTTTACCGACAGACCCCTCCGGAAGGTTTATCGACTCTTTTCTTCTCTTCGATTTCTGTTTCCTCTTTTCCTTTCTATATTCGTAGACTTTCGTCTCAAGTTTTCTGAACGTTCCTCTCCATTCTTTCGGAAGGAGTCGTTAGTTACGTCTCTATATCTCCTTTTGTTGTCTTACCCTTTCTGATCTCTCGAGAAGTTCTTTTAATCTCTATGGTTCCCTTGTAAAGTACGTTTCTACCCGAGCTATTTCCTTTCTTTGTATACCTGAATTGTCTTCGTCTTCTATAATTCTTTTCCAGCGTTCTTATATGTCTTCTTCATATGTTTTTTCTAGAATTACTGGTCTATTGGTGTTACCACACTAGTGAGTGGATCTCGGTCTGTAGGACCTTACACTTCAGTCCACCCGGTATCCTTCGTAGTGCTGTTTGTTTCGATCACCTCCACTACCTTAAGGTCGCCTCGATAAAGTTTAGGATTTCCTACTACGACACTTTCACGACGTGAGTTACACGGTCGTTTAAACCTTTTGAGTCGTCACCGGTGTCCTAACCTTTTCCAGTCAAAAGTAAGTTTAGGGTTTCTTCCCATTACGGTTTCTTACAAGTTTGATGGCGTGTTAACGTGAGTAGAGTGTGCGATCGTTTCATTACGAGTTTTAAAAGGTTCACTCCGAAGTTGTCATGTAGTTGGTTCTTGAGGGTCTACAAGTTCGATCTAAATTTTTTCCGTCTCCTTAGTTTATAGTTTAACGGTTGTAGGCGACCTAGTATCTTTTTCGTTCTCTCAAGGTCTTTTAGTAGATGAAGAGGAATAACTGATCCGATTTCGTTGACACCTTTTAAGAAGTTCTCTACCCTTATGGTCTGGAGGGGTATTACTACTTGATCTAAAGATCAAACAGAATATACCATTTATCATCGTGATAAGTAGTACGATTTTTTATCATTCTCTGAGAAATATTGTTTACCACGACCCTGTTGACCGTTTGGTATGTTTTTTTATTTTATTAAGACATGGAGAGGAGGGTGGTGTATCTTTTCAATTGAGTTTAACTAGTTTCTGAATTTACATTCTCGAGTTTGATATTTTGAGAATCTTCTGTTTCTGAATTTAGAAGAACTAGTGCTACGGCATCTGTATTGTGTTTTTCATGTTCTTTGTTCTTTTTGACATTTCAAAACATGACGTTTCCTGTAGTAGTTCTTTCAATAAATTTTTCTATTAAGTGTTTTACCCCCTTTTATCGACATTCAGTAAGTAGACAATTCCCCAAATATAGAGTTATTAATTTGATAATGTTAAGTTATTATTTTCCTGGTTATTAGGTTAATTTTTACTCATTTTGTAAACTTGTATATAAGGATGTTTCTTCTATATGTTTACTCGTTATTCGTACTCTCGAGGGAGTTGTGGTATGTCAAGTCAAGTCAGGGAGTGAGTACCGACTGAGACGTTAGGGTACTCAGGGTCGTTGGTCCAGAGGGACAGGTAGTGGTTGATGGCCTCAAATGGGTTTGAGTACAGGTGACTCAGTCACTACGGCAGAAGAGGAAGAGGAGGACGGGAGTTAGAAAGGATCGTAGTCCTAGAAAAGTTTGCTCAATCGAGAGGTGTAGTTCATCGGTTTCATAACCTCAAAGTCGAAGTTGTAGTCAGGAAGGTTACTTGTGGGTCCTGACAGAGGAAATCCTACCTAACCAACCTAGAGGAACGTCAGGTCCCTTGAGAGTTCTCAGAAGAGGTTGTGGTGTCAAGTTTTCGTAGTTAAGAAGTCACGAGTCGAAAGAAGTGTCAGGCTGAGAGTTTAGGTATGTACTGGTGACCTTTTTGGTATCGGAACTGATTTGCCTGGAAACAACCGTTTCATTACAGAGACAAAAAGTTATATGATAGATCCAACGAGTATTGAAAAGAAGGTTCCTCATTTGCAGAAAATTAAAGTACCGACGTCAGTGGTAGACGTCACTAAAACCTCGGGGTTTTTTATTTCAGACTGTGACAAAGGTGACAAAGGGGTAGATAAAGGGTACTTCCCTACCCTGGTCTACGGTACTAGAAGTAAAAGACTTACAACTCGAAATTCGGTTGAAAAAGTGAGAGGTGAAAGTAAAACAGTTCTCCGAAAAATCAAGGAGAAGTGAAAGACGGTATTCCAACCACAGTAGACGTACAGACTCCAATAACTATAAAGAGGGCCGTTAGAACTAAGGTCGAACACGAAGAAGGTCGAGTCGCAAAGAGTACTACATGAGGCGTACATTCAATTTATTCGTCCCACTGTTATATGTCGGAACTGTATGACGAAAAGGATAAACCTTGGTCAGACAACAAGGTACAGGTCAAGCTTGACAACGAAGGACTGGAGGTACGTCTAAAGAGTTCTCCGTCCAGTCCACCAGACCATAAGGACAGAGAAAGTCTTAAAAGGTGTCAAATAACACTAGGTGTGTCAGTTTCCGAAACCGTATCAGTTATTTCGTCTTCATCTATAAAAAAACCTTGAAAGAACGAAAAAGGTACTAGGTCGTCTACAACCGTTAAACTAGAGACCAAGGAGACAGAAAAGATTTTGGTCGAACTTGTAGACTTTCAAGTGCCAAGTGCATAGCGATTTCAGACCGAAGCTTTTAAAACTCGTAATGAAATGATCGTACACTCTACTCACGTTAACACGTCATCAGACTCGTAAGAAACCGTAACGGAAAGAAACCTTAACCTTACTTTTGCCTGGAAAAGGTCAGGACACCGGTGACGACTCAAAAGGTTTAAACGACCGTATAACTCACGTCGTCAAAATGTCGTAGTGGAAAATCCTAAACTTTATCGAGTTGACCTTAAGGTAGTGGAGGTGATCGAAACAAGCATCACTACGAAAGATTCCGGGTGAACTGAAGTGTAAGGTCCTACAGACCGAGATCCACTCACTAGTATGGTAGTGCTAATAGACCCAGCGTCTGGAACAAACGTGTCAAGAAGACACATAAGAACGGTGGAGAATTATAGAAGACGAAGACAATCCAGGTATGGTAAAGACAGGAAATAACTCGGGTAGAAACGTACTTTATAAGGAAACCATAGAGATTAAAAGAACTTCTCTAGAGATCAGAAAGGGTAAGACAGCAAAAGGAGATAAAGAAACGTGACTAGTGACTCCTTCCGAAAGAATAGAGAAGAACGATAAGAAACCTTGAGACGTAAGTCTACGCATATAGAAAGTAAAAGAGGAAACGAAAAGTGGAGAGAAGAAAGTTGTCGGTAAAACGAAAAAACGTAAAGAAAAGGTACTCCTACCAGAACTGGGGACAGAGGACATGTTACAGTACTTGGAGGCAGGTATCAAGTAGTCCGTGAGATAGATAGTCTAGATCAGGGAATTTAGATAAAGAGTGAAGGTGACATATTAGTATTCCCTAAACTAAATCCAGTATTCCAGTACTCCGTTTATCTATAGTCTTGGTGTTACTCCATTGTAGTGTTGGTGATCCTATCGATGTGAATTTTTCTGTCTGTTATTCTTTACGACCTCTCTTACGTATTTTTGACCTCGGGAGTATGTGACAACCACTTCACGAATTTCAATGTTGGTGATACCTTTTCAAACCGTCGATGATGTATAATAATAATACAATAATACGTTTGTAAAGTCGAATTTTTGAAAACTCGGTGAATTATTACGAAGTTAAACTGTAATGTTTTACGTTTATTCAAGTGTCTCCAAATCAGCTTACATTGGTAGACTTAGTAGATTTTCATTTGGTAAAATTCTGTATTATACAGAAAGTGTACAATGAATCCTTAAGTACAGACGTGTGAGTCCAAAGTTCCTTTTGAAAGGACTCAATTCGGTACTTCTTACCTACCGTCTCTTACAGATTCTGTACGGTTCCTTCATGAAGGTTGTTCTCTACTTGTGATGATTTCCAGTGTCATTACCATTAAATTAAGCATACATTGTTGAAGGTCTACATGTTCGACCTAAATCTTTTCCGTTTCCTTAGTCTCTAGTTTAACGGTTGTAAGTGACCTAGTAGCTTTTTCGATCTCTTAAGGTCTTTTTGTAGGTAAAGACGAAGTGACTGATGCGATTTCGGAAATTGACACACCTTATGTTGTTTGACACCTTTTACAAATTTCTCTACCCTTATGGTCTGGTGGAATGGACGGAGGCCTCTTTGGAGATACGTCCAGTGCTACGTTGTCAAATCTTGGTCTGTACCCTGTTGTCTTACCAAGTTTTGACCCTTTCCTCATACAGTTCCAACATATAACGGTGGGACAAATAAATTGACGATACGTGTCGTGTTGTACGTTTTACGGTCCGACCCACTTGGTGTTCGACCGTAGTTCTACCGACCCTCTTTATAGTTGTTGAAGTCTATACGTCCATTATGGTGAGATTACCGTCTTTCGTTTCTCCTTGATTTCTCGAAGAACTACTTCTAATTTCTCCTCTCGTTTTTTCGACCGAACTTTGAGTTGTAAGTTTCTCCCCTCCTGTTGGGTGAGGTCATACGAACGGACCTCTTAGGGGTACCTGTCTCTTCGTACCGTCCGACATCAGGTACCCCAGTGTTTCTCAGTCTGTGCTACTCACTAAGTCGTGTTGAAAGACCGTTGGTTTTATGCAAGGTTCGAATAGAAAGATAGAGGGGACGGGGATGTAATCTTAGTTAGTAAAGAGGTACCTTGGAATCAAGGAAAGTGACTGTTCATAATAAACTTCGTAGTGTCGAAATTCCGGAATAGTTGTCTGACTCAATTCCTTATCTATGTATATACGTGTTTGAGTACAGACATAGATGAAAATACAAATAGACATTTATACAATTTTTGGCACTCAGGTATGACTTTGACGGTTACGGTTAGATTGAGATGTCTTCAAGTAAAGATGGAAAAGGGAAAGGAATAGACTTGTGAAAAGAGAATGTGACTTTGTAGACTGAAAATATTAGTGGGAATATGTATAAATGAACGAGATTAGATCTTATGTGTCTCATCAAAACCCTCAAGACTGATAATAGTGACATTTTTTGTTTTTAGATGATTCAGTTCATGTTATAAACACACGTCGAAAAAAACAGAAATCAGAGTCCACACAAATCTCAAGAAACAGTTATCACAATGTCTCAGTTTGGGGACATAAGGGTTTCATAAATCTGATCAAGAAGGGTACCAGTAGGAAGTCTCTCAATACAATAAGTAAACTTTATATCAATCCAAGTAAACGAAGACACAAATAATAAGGTAAATCTTAAACTTCCAATAAAAGAGGGGAAGAGAGGGGATAGGAACATTTAGAACAAATAAACTCTTATACTTTGTAATTAAATCAAGATTGTCAATTTTGATCAGTTTCTCCATTTGTGTCTGTTCGCAGTCCGGTAAGGTAGGAAAGTCAGAGAGAGATGGGGTGGGAGATACATTGGTAGAGGAAAGGTCACCCAGAAAGGATATAAAGGAAGACAAGTTTACTAGTAATACACAAACATAAAATAAAGGAGGAGAAGACGAATATCATTGTATTGGATCTTCTTTCCAACTACTATTGTGAGACTACTGTCTTTCGTTTCTCCTTGATTTCTCGGAGAACTATTCCCACTTCCTCCTCTCACTTTCTCAGTTGAATTTTTCGATTTTTTTTGATTCTAGTACCGTAGGCCGGAATAATGAAGACCGTTTAACTTCCCCTTTTCCACCTTCATCACTGTCTAAAGGAGAAGAACCCGAGATTTTGGTGACGCCTACCACTGACGTCGGTACTTTAGTCTTTTGGTAAACGAAGAACCTTCCTTTTGATACTGTTTGGATCTACCACACGACTTTTCGTTTCTGTAATCATACGGTTGTTTCCAGGTGTATCAGTTCCGATACAAGAAGGGTCATCAGTATATACCAGCATTTTCGACCTGACATATCTTCCGTCTCGCGGTTTCTTAACTACGGAAACTTGACACCACGACCTCTTCTGAGGACTCTCAGGGAGTCTATCGTGTTTCTAGTTTGGTCAGTTAGAATTCCCTTTAGTTGGGACTTATGAGCGACCTTCCTGACTAGGACTTCAACTTCGAGGTCATAAAACCAGTAGACTACGTTTGTCGACTGAGTAACCTTTTCAGGGACTACGACCCTTTCTGACTTCCGTCTTCCAAGATCTTCTACCGTGGTCTCCTACTCTACCGACCTATCGTAGTGGTTACGTTACCTGTACTTGAACCGGTTGAAGCCCTCTACCACTCCCTGTCTCTCCGGACCCCACGACGTCAGGTACCCCAGTTTCTCAGTCTGTATTGACCCGCCTGACTTGTAGTTGTTGGATATCTATAAGAGAAACAGTGAATTGTTATATAGGACCTCTAGTCAAGTAGTCTCAGGTCAAGTCTATAGAAGAAGTAAGAAAAGTGTCGACGTATGTGTGTGAATATCTGTGTGTGTGTGTGTGTGTGTGCATATGTATGTGTGTAATATATATATGGTATCAAATAAGTTGATGAGAAAATACATCCTCTAACTTTTGTTACTGGGTATTTATTGGGACATATACCTAAAAGTATAGTAACCTGAACATGGAAGTTCTTTTTAAGGATATTGACTTTGACTATCCAGTTTTCCGTTTACGTATCCGTCCCGAAACGGTCTAGCAGTCACTCAACGTGGTCAGACGGAGCAGTCGTTACGTACGCAGTCAAAGGGGTGTGGGAGTAGTTGACGATGTGAAATTGAAGACAGATAGGTTGTCGAATTTTTTACCGTATACCTCGGTAGAAGTATGTAAAACCCCCCTAACAGGAATGACATAAAACTAGTGAAAAGATAGTCTAATGACGTCAGATAAGAGAGTTAAAAATTCTCAATAAATATATAATGTCTAGAGTTTGGAAATAGAACTATATAACGTCTATAAAAGAAGATCAGATGGTTGACAGAACTGATACAAAAAACAGTACGTTTTTTTTTAAAGTAAAAGTACGTTGTTTTAAAGAGTTAGGAGAATGACAGAGACATAAAATTCTCGATTTTAATAGTTAAGGCAATTGATCCACTATGAGGTATTGATCCCATATATATTACTGATTGGTAATGTGTTCATCTTGAATCTTTCATTGATGGTTTGAATTGTTACGTTTTAACAATTTCTTTTTTTTTTGGTCATACAGAATAAGTATTGATGTTTTAAGTCACTAGTTAGAGTGTATTAAGATGTTGAAAATCGAGTTTTACCTAGTTGATGGATTTATATTCGTGATTTTCGGTATTTTGACAGTCTCTTTTTTCTTACTTAGAAGTACTGGAACCTAAGGACTGAGAACTATGGTTTTCATGTTAGTGTTAGCTAATTTCCTCTTTTTGATCTATTTGACCTGAAGTAGTTTGAAATTTAGAAAACACGTAGTTTTCTATAATAGTTTTCTCTTCTATATAATAAGAGAATAGTTACTTTTCTCTTAGATATCTACAGTAATGTCTAATAGTCTCAAATTATAGGTCTTATATATTTCTTGAAGACTTTGATTTGTTGTTTTTGTGTTTTTGGGTTAATCTTATACCAGTTTCCTGGACTTATCTGTAAGGAGGTAAACATATACATGTTTACCGGTTATTCGTGTATATTTCTAGAAGTTGTATTAATCTGTATTTCCTTACGTTTAGTTTTGGTATTACTGTAGGAAGTATATATGATTCCGTCGTTCTTAAAAAAAGGATTTTTTTCTTTTTACTATTTTCTAAATGAGACGGTCATTTCTGCGTCTCTTTGACTTTGAGAACAAATAACGACCACCCTGACATTTTATTACGTCGATGACACCTATTGTCAAAATATCAAGGAGTTTTTCGATTTATATCTTATTACTATACTGGGTCGTTAAACTGAGAGTCTATATATAGGTTATATTAATTTTTGTCTGTGAGTTTACCCCGGTTACAGATTACGTTATAATAAGTGTTGTCGGTTTTCCACCTTTGTTGAGTTCTTAGGTAGGTGTCTATTTCTATTTGTTTTACACCATATTTGTATGTTACCTAATAAGAAGTCGGTGTTTTACTTTACTTTAAGACTATGTATGTGTTGTGTCTATTTCGGACTTTTATACGATTGACTTTATTCGGTCTTTGTTTTCATGTTTATGATATTCTCAGGTGAATCCACTTTATCTTGTCCGTTTAAGTCTCCTTCTTTCATCTAGTCATCATTGGTGTCCATCGTTATTTCTCTTTTACCCATTAAATAATAAATTATATATATGTCAAAAGTAAATTCCTTTTTCAAACCCTTTATGTGTCACCATTACCAACATTTTACGACACTTACATTACTTACAGTGACATAACATCTGAATTTTTACCAATTTTATCGTTTAAAATATAATTTATATAAAGTGCTAAAATTTTTACGAAGTATGTATTTTTATAAAGTTACAATGATAGGGAAGGTTAGATATCATGATCCAATACTGTAAATGTTTAATTAGTTCACTTAGATCAAATGATGAGACCTTGTGTTACGGTGCTTACAAAGTTTAGTCCTAATGGTGATATGTTCGTTGTCTCTTCCTACCAAACCAGTTGAGGGATTTCGACTTTGGACGTTACGTCTGAAGGGTGTGGTACTAGTGACAATGGTTCTCGGCTTTCCATTTCCAAACAAGGAGTATATAAGGATCAGAACTCACTTTTACGTTTCCACTTCCAACAAGAAGTTTTACTTTCGTGTCAGACTTTGTCAAAGGTAGTTTCAGGACCATAAAGGAAGGGATTAGGATAAGGAATGTTAATTCACAAAATAACTATTAAATTTAGATACAAGAGTTAGACAAAAACGGGGTGTATAATGTTGAAAGACGGAGAGGGTTCCTTTTGTAAAAGTAGTAGTACGAATAGATAATTAAGTACGAATACACACACACAATCGGTGAGTCAGTACAGGTTAAGACGTCGGGGTGCTGACATCCGACGGTCCGAGGAGACAGGTACCCTAAAGGGCCCGTTCTTATGACCTTATCCAACGGTAAGGAAAGAGGTCCCCTAGAAGGTCTGTGTCCCGTATATAAAATGGTGGACTTGGTGGTCCCTTCGGTTGAAGTCTGTCTTTGTCGTCTGGGTTCCCAGTTCTTCCAAAGTGTTATACCGTCGGTCGAGGTTGAACGTTCCCGCCCGATCCTGACGGTCTATCAAAGAATTTAATTTTTTACATTTTTGTCATTTCTTATACTGTCGATGTTAGGGTGGATGGATGGAACGATATATAGATCAAGTAATATATAAGTTAGTACAAAATGTACTACCGTAAGAAAAACCCCCGGTAAATCAGTTACAAAACCTCTTCCGCTACCGGTGGGTGAGGTCATGAGAACCGACCTTTTAGGGTACCTGTCTCCTCGGACCATCCGGCGTCAGGTACCGCAGTGATTCTCACCCTGTACTGACTCACTGAAGTGAAAGTGAAAAGTGAAAGTAGGTAACCTCTTCCTTTACCGTTGGGTGAGGTCACAAGAACGGACCTCTTAGGGTCCCTACCGCCTCGGACCACCCGACGGCAGATACCAGCGTGTCAGCCTGTGCTGACTTCGCTGAATCGTCGTCGTCGTCAGTTACAAATTGAAACCATAATTACGACCGTCGGGAGACCTTAAGGAGACTGGGTGGTCTGTCTTAAGAACCAAGAAGGGAGGAAAGAGACCGTTTATAAAGAATAACATATGTGTGTCCCCATTTCTTGTCCTAGTGACTGGGAAAAGTTCAAATATAATCGGTATAATGGAAGTTGAACTTTTTTTGAGGTTATATGTATGAAGAAACTTGTTTTCAGGAAGAATTTCACGAAATATTCCATATGCACATCGAAAAGAGGAAGTTGTTACGGTAAATTTCTTTTTTATTAGGGTGTCTAAGAGAACGGTTTAAAGTAGGTAGACTAGGGTTCAAAGTCGTGAAAAAAAAAATTGTATAAGTTCATTTTATTTCGTCTTCACAAAGTAAAATTAAAAGTCGTGTGTCTTGAGAAATTCGTTCTATGTCTTTATGTAAGACCGTAAGTTAGGGTTGACAACAGACAACTTATGTCAACATTTGGTAGACATTAGGTTGACTCTGATTTCATAATGTATTTTACTTGTTAGGTTTTTTCGCGTGTAAAAATTATACGGTGGAAATTTTTTTTTTTGGGAGAAAGGTTCAATCAATCCAAATAAAAAACATTTTAGGTGACGAGTTATGAAACAAAGACGATTGATTACTGGAGTCGACGAAAGATGGTTGTTTTAATCCTCCTTACTTAAGTATTAGTCATATGTGATTGTTTTCGGTACAAAGCTTTTAGGTTAGGGGTTGTAGTTACTTTTCTCGTCCGTTCTTTTATGGTGAAAACATATGTCTGTTAGTTTTGTATTTCTATTAGTCCCCTAATTCAGTGTGGTTTTCGATTCTATAGTGTCTAAGTCAGAGGGTGAAGTAATCGGTCTGTTGAACTTAAGACGTGACCATTGTCGATGAAGAAAAGGTTCGGTTTTCTTTGACCATGACTTCATTATGTGTTACCAAACTTTTTGTTTCTTTTTATTATTATTATGCTCAGATTCGAGACTGATTGAGATAATTTGTTAGTGTAAGATTGGGTTGGGGGTTCCTTTAGTATCAAGGATGTAGTGAAATTTGTGAGTGTTGGGTATTCATAGAGATTTTCCTTACAATGGGTTATCCTGTCTTTCTTATGATAATCGATAAGAATTTATAAAGTAACGAACTCTGTGTTTATTCAAAAGAAATGGACAGGGTTATTAGGACGTGGTACGTCCTTACCACATAGGAGATAATAACTAAATAAGTCACTGTTTAAAAATAATGTATTTTGACGTCTCATAAATCTACTAAGGATTCAAATACTTACTTATCCGAAGAAAGTACATACTGGATTTAGTTTAGGGAATGCTAATGTTTGACCTTCACTCTTTATCTAAGTTCCCTAATCTAGACTATCTTACGGACTTTTTGATACCTGTCTCCATGGTGGTAGTAGTTCTTTTTCTTTACGTTTTTTTGTTTTACCAATATACTCCCTCCGGAATGTTTATTGACACTTTTCTTCGGTGTCCGTTTCCTCTTTTCCTTTCTATATGGGTAAACTTACGTCTCAATGTTTCTTGTCGTTCCTCTCTATTCTTTCGGAAGGAGTCCCTTCTTTACCTTTTGTTGTCTTACCGTTTCTGATCTCGAGAAGTTCTTTTAACCTCTATGATTCCCTTGTAAAGTACGTTTCTATCTGTGTTTTTCGTGTCTTTGCCATGCCTGAATGTCTTAGTCTTCTATAATTGTTCTCCACCGTTCTTATGTGTCTTCTTGATATGTTTTTTCTAGAAGTACTGGGTCTATTAGTGTTACCATACTAGTGAATGGATCTCGATCTATAAGACCTTACTCTTCAGTTCACCCGGAATCCTTCGTAGTGATACTTGTTTCGATCACCTCTACTACCTTAAGGTCAACTCGATAAAGTTTAGGATTTTCCACTACGACACTTTGACGACGTGAGTTATACGGTCGTTTAAACCTTTCGAGTCGTCACCTGTGTCCTGACCTTTTTCCGGTCAAAAGTAAGGTTAGGGTTTCTTTCCGTTACGGTTTCTTACGAGTTTGATGGTGTGTTAACGTGAGTAGAGTGTACGATCATTTCATTACGAGTTTTAAGAGGTTCGGTCCGGAGTTGTCATGTACTTGACATTTGTAGGTCTACAAGTTCGACCAAAATCTTTTCCGTCTCCTTGGTCTCTAGTTTAACAGTTGTAGACAACCTAGTAGCTTTTTCGTTCTCTCAAGTTTTTTTTATAGATGCAGACGAAATAACTGATACGGTTTCGGAAACTGACACACCTAGTGTTGTTTGCCACCTTTTAAGAATCTCTACTCTTATGGTCTGGTGGACTGGACGGAGAACTCTTTAGACATACGTCCACTCCTTCGTTGTCAATCTTGACCTGTACCTTGTTGTCTGACCAAGGTTTATCCTTTTCCTTATGCAGTTCCGACATGTAACAGTGGGACGAATAAATTGAAGATACTTCTCATGTAGTACTCTTTGCGACCCGACCTTCTTCGTGTTCGACCTTAGTTCTAACGGCCCTCTTTATAGTTATTGGAGTCTATACGTCTACTGTGGTGGGAATACCGACTTTCACTTCTTCTTGATTTCTCTGAGAACTATTTTCACTTTCTCCTCTCACTTTTCAACCAATCTTGAGTTGTAAGTCTTTTGATTCTGCCACCGTAGAACAGGGTAGTGAAGTACCGTTTGTCTACCCCTTTGTCACTGCCTGAAATAAAAAAACCCGAGGTTTTAGTGACGTCTACCACTGACGTCGGTACTGTAATCTTCTACGAACGAGGAACCTTCTTTTCAATACTGGTTGGACCTGTCGTATAATTTTTCGTCTCTGTAATGAAACGGTTGTTTCCAGTCAGATCAGTTTCGAATCTAAAGAGGTTATCAGTACACACCTACACTCTCGACCTGATATTTCTTTCGACTCGTGGCTTCTTAACTACGAAACTTGACACCACAACCTTTTCTGAGAACTCTCAGGGAATCTGACGTTCCTCCAGGTTGGTCAGGTAGGAAGTCCTTTAGTCAGGACTTACAAGTAACCTTTCTGACTACGACTTCGACTTTGAGGATATGAAACCGGTGGACTATGTTTCTCGACTGAGTAAACTTTTCTGGGACTACGACCCTTTCTAACTCCCGCCCTCCTGTTCCCCTGTTGTCTCCTACTCTACCAACCTACCGTAGTAGCTGAGTTGTCTGTACTCAAACTCATTTGCGGTTCTCAACCACTAAGTGTCTCTCCGGACCGTACGATGTCAGGTACCCTATCGTTTCTTAGCCTGTACTGACTCCCTGACTTGACTTGACTTCGAAGAAAGATAACTTTACGTACAGAAGTCCGATTTTCATACGGGACCTTTTCTTTCCACTTTCTATCTTCTCGTTACATTTCAGAGACTTCATAAGTAGGGAGTCGTAGATGAAGATATTTTGAAATTATTGAAGTAGTCATTGAGTGTACATACAAAAATTGAGGAACGAAGTTAAAGGTTAAGAAAATAATTCCATATTAGTTTCTGTGAAGTTTTACTATGGTGACTTGGGTTACACCGTTTTTCATTGAACCGTACTTAGTGATTGAACTTACTTAAAAGCCAACATTTGGATTACGGAAAGTCAAGGCAAGTCAAGTCAACGAGTTAGAACAGACTGAGAAACGTTGAGGTACCTGACGTCGTACGGTCCGGAGGGACAGGTAGTGGTTGAGGGTCTCAAATGAGTTTGAGTACGGGTAACTCAGTCACTATGGTAGGTTGGTAGAGTAGGAGACAGTAGGGGAAGAGGAGGGCGGAAGTTAGAAAGGGTCGTCCCAGAAAAGTTTACTCAGTCGAGAAGGGTAGTCCACCGGTTTCATAACCTCACAGTCGAAGTCGTAGTCAGGAAGATTGCTTATAAGTCCTGAAATCGGGATTTGATATTTTTTGGTTTTAAAGGTCAATGTTCTGATACGTCACGTAAGAGTGTAACTTTCTGTTTAATAAACAGGAACTTTCTAGATGTTCTTTATACCACAAAAATGATGAAACTTCGAAACTAAAATTTTCTTCTTTTTCGGATTTTTGACTAAGTCGTATTATCATCAATTATTTACAATAGTGTCTTCATCAACCTTCTCTATACTATTCCTTGATCATCATCTTTGTCATCCACTATGTTTTGTGTCCTTCTTTGGTTTTCCTTTAGGTTCTCGACGTCTCATGTCATTGACTTTAATTTTTAAGTAGTTCTCCTGAGTTTTTGAGTGAACTTGACTGTCATCCATGGTCGTTTGCAGTTCTATACTTTAATCTTTAAATCTTAAACTCCTTTCTTTCTTTTTATTAACTTCACTTGTTTCGTATTTACTGCACACCCTGTGGTTGTTCTTGCTTTTTCTTTCTAGTCTCCCTTATAGACTTCTGAATTACTGGTTTTTGAAACGTTTAAACTAGTTTGTGTAGGTTCCTCGAGTTATTGGAGGTTCGTCTTTCTTGAGGTTCCCTGGATGTGGTTTTGTGTAATATTAGTCTTCTGTACTATTTCTTAGAACTTTCGTCGTTCTCTATTCACTAAGTAGTGTATGTTCCCTAGTCGTTATTATATTAGTCTAAAGAGTAGTGTCTCATACCTCCGGTTTCCTTTCGTCTGTACATAAATTTCACAATTTTCTTTTTTTCAATTGATTCTTAGGTTATAGACCTTTTGGACAGGAAGTTTTCACTCCCTCTTTAATTCTATAAGGGTCTATTTGTTTTCAACTACCTCAAGTAATGGTGATCCGAACGGACTGTTCTTTACGACCTCCAAGGACGTCCAATTTTATTTTGCTGTGAACTGTCATTGGACTTCAGTATACTTTTTTATTTTTAGACTCATTTTTATTTATATGTCTTTTGTCATTTTGGATCATAACAATTTTGAAACCAAACATTGAGGTGTAAAATATAAGATGCACTAAATTCTGTGATTACATAAAAAAATTAATTCGGACACCTGTGTGTTACATATTTTTACACTAAACCCATGCATTGTTGACTTTCCTTACTCTCGTCTCTATGTCTTCTTGTCTGAAAGATACAATGACTTCAATTTGACCATGTTTAGGTTTAGTGTCACATCATGAAGTCTTTCAATTTACGTTACAACTACTATTCGTGTTTCTTTTATCAGTTTTTTTATGTTTTGTCATTCTATTCTTGCATTTACGAAGTAATGTTTTGTTTGTTTGTTTAGTTGATTTGTGTCCTTCATTACTGTATGTCTTTTGTTTGTCCTTTTCTTGGCTTCCGAGTAGTCAGTCCGAATTTTTTCTTCAAGATTTCATGCTACACCTGGTTCGGTCAGTGTTATTTACTAAGGTGAATATTTTCACTTTCACTTCAGCGAGTCAACACAGTGAGAAACGTTGGGGCACCTGACACCGGATGGTCCGAAGAGACAGGTACCCTAAAAGGTCCGTTCTCATGACCTCACCCAACGGTAAAGGAAGAGGTCCCCTAGAAGGACTGGGAGACTCGGTAGTCCCTTCGGGAAAGGTGGATATACTATATGGATTTAATTCATTTAAGTATCACTTTCGTCTAATCTCCAATAAACAACAAGTCAGCGGGTCAGTACAGGCTAAGAAACACTGGGGTACCTGACGTCGTGAAGTCCGGAGCAACAGGGAGTGGTAGAGGACTTCAAACGGGTTCAAGTACAGGTAACGTAGTCACTACGATAGGTCGGTAGAGTAGGAGAACTACGGGGGAAGATCTTGGATCACGGGAGTTAGAAAGGGTCGAAGTCCCTGAAAAGGTTACTCAGTCGACAAGCATAGTCTACTGGTTTTATGACCTCGAAGTTGAAGTCCTAGTCAGAAAGGTTGCTCATAAGTCCCAACTAAAGGGAATTCTAACTGACCAAACTAGAGGTACGATAGGTTCCCTTAGAGTCCTCAGAAGAGACCGTGGTGTCAAACTTCCGTAGTTAGAGGTCCGCGAGACAGAAGAAATGTCAGACCGAGAGAGTTGGTATACACCGGTGACCCTTCTGGTTTCGGAACTGATATACCTGGAAACAACCGTCCCGTTACTGAGACGAAAAGTCGTGTAATAGATCCAAACAGTCTCGAAAGGAGGGTTCTTCGTTTGTAGAAGACTAAAGTACCGACGTCAGTGGTAGGCATCACTAAAATCTCGGGTTCTTCTCCTTTAGACAGTGAAGAAGGTGGAAAAGGGGAAGAATAAACGGTACTTCATTACTCCGGTCTATGGTAGAATCAAGAAAACTTATAAAGTAAAGTTCGACCGAGAAAGTAGTTCTCTGAGAAATCAAGGAGAAACGAAAGACGTTAATCTCATCATAGTAGGCGTATAGACTCCAACAACCACAAAGAGGACGGATAGAACTAAAGTCGAACGTTGAGTAAGTCGGACCGTAAAGAGTGGTACACGAGACGTATGTCCAATTTGTTTCTCCCACTGTCGTCTGTCGGGACAGTAGGAGGAAAGAGTTAAAACTTGGTTAGTCAAGAAAGTATGTCCCAAGATTGATAACGAAGAACTGGACGTATGTCGAAAGAGTCCTCTGTCCAATTCTACCAGACCATAAGTTTAGAGAAATTCTCGAAAGGTGTCAAATAATACTAGGTGTGTCAGTTTCCGAAACCGTCTCAGTTACTTTGTCTTCGTCTACAAAAGGACTTTAAGGGATCGAAAGAGATACTAGGTCGGTGACAACCGTTAAACTAGACAAAGGAGAAGGAAAAGATTTGGGTCGAACCGGGAGACCTTCAAGGACCAAGTGTGTTACGATTTCGGATCATACGTTCTAAAATTCATACTTGAATGTTCGTACCCTCTACTCACGTTGACGGAGTACCAATCGTACAAGAAATGATGGGAAGAACTCTTGACCCTACTCCTAACTGGAAAAGATCAGGACACCGGTGACGACCCAGAAGGTTTAAACGACTGTATAACTTACGTTGTGGAACTACCGTAGTAGGAAATTCCAAGACCTATCAAGATGACCTTAAGGCATTGTAGGTGATCGTCGTCACGAAGGATTCCGGGTGACTGAAGTAAGAGGTCTTACGGACCGAGACCCACTGACTGGTGTGGTAGTGTCATTAGACCGACTAATTCCAGAAAAAACACGTCAAGAAGACACATAAGAAAGGTAGAGAAGAACTAGAAAAGTCACAGATGATCCAGAGATGTCAAAGGCAGGAAATGATGTGGGTATGAACCCGTTTTACAAGGGAACTATAGAGATTAAGAGGACTACTCAAGAGATCAGAAAAGGGAAGACAACAAAAGAAGATCAAAATATATGACAAGTAACTTCCTCCGGAAGAACAGAGTGGTACGACAAGAAACCTTGAGACACAAATCGACCTATCTAGAGAGGGAAATACGGAACGAAAAGCGAAGAGAAGAAATTGATAAACATTCCGGAGGAGTCTATTGGTGAGCGGAAGAACGTAAAGAAAAAGAAACTCTACCAAAATAAGTGAGGGAGGACATGTTATAATGTGTGGAAACAGGTATCAAGAAGTCGGTTTCAAATGATCTAGATTAGGGAACTTAGATAAACATGGAGGTGACGTATAAATATCCCCTAAATTCAGTATGAACTGACCGGATCACCAAAAGGGTCGAAAGAAATCCAATGTTGACTTAAAACGACACTCTTCGACTACTGACTTCCGTGTCAGTCGAGGTCCAGAACAAAAACGACTGACATATGTCGAAGAGGTAACCGATGTTTCTTACATTAGTTAAACTAAAACCATAACTGGTAAACCACTACAGGTACGCATTTCCGTAGAGAACATAACAACTTTTTACCATAAACGACACTGTTTAAGAGGACCGTCTTAAGTCAATTCGAAACGGGACGAAGTAAAACAAGAGGTTCCGGTTTGAACGGACAATGAGGTCCATAGAGAACTAAAGAATGAAAACGTAAGGTTTATGGGTTACTACTTATCTTGGAAAAAAAACTCCAACGTGGGTTCATGACGTAAAACCTTAGAAAACAACTAATACTCCCGATGAGGTAAAGAAGATTCCTTCAGAACAGGTGTTACATCTTTATTACCAGTAGACTTAATTTAAGCGGGTAAGGGTAGGTAAAGTCAGGTGACTATGGATTCTACAACTACAAATAAGAATGGTAGAGGACCCACTGGTCCAGGTTAAATAGAACTAAGTGTCTGGATTGGAAGGTCCAAGGATACGTTATGACAAGAAACATCGTAGTCTAAAATGAAAGTAGTGGTAAGAATTTTTTCTTCAAGATTTCATACGATGTTCTATCGACTTGAGACTCCTACAAACGAAATAACTGATACGGTTTCGGAAACTGACACACCTAGTGTTATTTGACACCTGTTAAGACTTTCTCTACTCTTATGGTCTGCTGGACTGGACGGAGAACTCTTTAGACATACGTCCAGTCCTTCGTTGTCAATCTTGACCTGTACCTTGTTGTCTGACCAAGGTTTATCCTTTTCCTTATGCAGTTCCGACATATAACAGTGGGACGAATAAATTGAAGATACGTCTCATGTAGTACTCTTTGCGACCTGACCTTCTTTGTGTTCGACCTTAGTTCTAACGACCCTCTTTATAGTTATTGGAGTCTGTACGTCTACTGTGGTGGGAATACCGTCTTTCACTCCTCTTCGATTTTTCGGAGAACTACCTTCACTTTCTCCTCTCACTTTTTCAACCGAATTTCGAGTTGTAAGTCTTTTGCTTCTAGTACCGTAGTCCAGGGTAGTGAAGTACCCTTTATCTACCCCTTTGTCATCTTTGTTACAGTCTGAAATAAAAAACCCGAGGTTTTAGTGACGTCTACCACTGACGTCGGTACTTTAATTTTCTGCGAATGAGGAACCTTCTTTTCAATACTGGTTGGATCTATCACATAAGTTTTCGTCTCTGTAATGAAACGGCTGATTCCAGGCAGATCCGTTCCGATACCAAAAAGGACACCAGTACATACCTACACTCTCAACCTGACACTTCTTCCGACTCCAGGCTTCTTAACTACGAAAACTTGACACCACAACCTCTTCTGAGGACTCTCAGGGAACGTGACGTTCCTCTAGGTTGGTCAGGTAAGACTTCCTCTAGTTGGGACCCTAAAGAAACCTTCCTTACTACGATTTCGACTTCGAGGTCATGAAACCGGTGGAGTACACTTCTCAACTGAGTAACCTTTTCTGAGACTACGACCCTCCCTAACCCCCGTCCTCCTCTTCCCCTGCTGGTTCCTACTCTACCGACCTACCGTAGTGCCTGAGCTACCTGTACTCAGACTCACTTGAGGCCCTCTACCACTACTTGTCCCTCCGGACCGCACGACGTTAAGTACCCCAGTGTTTCTCAGCCTGTGTTGACTCGTTGACTTGACTTGACTTGACTTGACTCCTGCAATACGATTCGTTTCGTTGGGTCAGTGTTATTTACTAAGGTGAATATACTACATGGATTTTATTCATTTAAGTATCACTTTCATCTAATCCCCAATATGGTCACCGACCTTCTTCCCTACCTTGTCCTTTAATAGCAAAGTGACTATGTTCAAAGTAAGACCTCACTACTTTTTTACAACCTTTATCTGTCACCACTACCAACAGGTTGTGACGTTTATAAGAATTACGGTGACTTGACGTGTGAATTTTAGATTGTTTCGAAGAAAAATTGATTTTTGTTAGATCCACATTTCTTCGAAAAGTAGAAGGGGGAGGGTTGTGTACGAGTTTTTTTAGAACTTCTCTATATCTCTGTTAAAACTTTTGTCACCTTTTCTCTTTTGTTACTGGTCACAGATAGACTTGTAAAGAGTGTTCCTTGTGATTCTAGCATGTTAGAGGACTATGGTTTTCTGTCCTAAATTTAAGACAGTGTACTGTTTTTGTCTTTTGTGTACCCGATTATTAGATCCATCTGAGGACCGATCCACCCGGTTTTCATAATTGTTCAGTCACGGTGGTTCACATGGTGATCCGAGATAGGACAAATTGTCACATAGTTGTTGAGTCTCTGGATTTATCGTACGAATAGGTTCTACTGTGGTTACGCTTCGGTCTCTCCCAATCGGTGAGACGGGGTATTAAGTTTGTTTGATTAGTCCGATTATTTGACTATCCATCTCTGTTATACGGTGGTAGAAGTGCAAATGTTTTCGTATATGTATATATATGAAATACCTCTATTTACATTTTTGGTTTTGAGTTTTTCGTTGATGATTTCGAGATATTGACGACTTTTCCATTCGTTGTAGAATTTGGCGTAATTCTCTTTATGTTGAAAATTCAGTTCCCTCATTCTTGGGGTCTCATGATAGACTAGGTTGGTGTGGGATTGTTGAGATATACGTCAATGTGGTAGTAATGCCAGACGGGTTTTCACACGTATGACACCACTGTATGATACCTTTACTCCAGAATTTTGTTGATCACCTTATTCAACCCTTATAAACCGGATCTCTTCTTTTAATACTTCCTCGTCACGTACTGTAATTGACTTGAAGTTATTTTCAAAGATTTATAATTATTTCCTATACTGTCCGTGGAAGTTTATAAAATTCCGACAATGTGCTTTATGTTGTAAGACGACTCTAATTCCTTTCTTGATCATGGTTGTCTGTTTTCGCATCAAAGGCTAGTAGTTTTGAAAGACCATCACTTGTAACCACTAAAAATGTGTCCCACCCTTCAACCAGGGGAGTCACGTCCCTCTAAGGTGACCGAGAATTACGGACACCATGATTCCAAAGGTTGTTACTTATCCATTGGAGTCAATTGCTTTTATGTCACTTTACCAATAGAGGGTGTGACTCGAAATTCAAGGTCTTGTACCTGGGTTTCTTGTCTCGTATTAGACCGAGGTTACATCTGGTTGTGAATTTATAAGGAGTAAACTGTTTTTGATCATGTTGACGTTTAGGACAAAAAGAGGGTATGAATCTTATGAACCCCTTACTTTGTCATCCAAGATTTACGATAATTTATAAACGTAGGTTCTCGATTAAGATTAAGTAAAACTCATTTCGTTATATTTAATGTGTGTGTGTGTTTAGGTAAATGGAGACGTCTGGTTGTCCCTATTATGTGTTTTATTAGTTGAACTCTCTTTTTTTGTTTATAAAACAATGATCGTATCATACTTAAGGATTAATATAATGATTCAGTAAAAATTAATAAAAAAATTTTTTTAATTTTGGACGAGTAACCAAAAATTCTTAGTTCATTATTCTTTCCCAAATTACATTGATCATGTAGAGGGGTTAGGGTGACGGGTCCTCATTGGAGACAATTGAGACACATGTGACGGTCGGTAAGATGCGGGTACAATGTTCAAAACAAAATTAATGTTTACCTTAGTGTATTGATGTTATGTAAGTGAGTTATGTAGAACCTGGAGAAAGATAAAGTGGTATGTATGACTAGACGGGGTTCACTGCGATCACCATTTCTTGGACGGGTTGTTACGTATTCTGAATTCCCTGCGCCCAAGTTAGGGACCCAGTCCTTCTAGGGGACCTCTTCCTTTACCGTTGGGTGAGGTCATAAGAACGGACCTCGTGGGGTACCTGTCTCCATACCAGGTGTCCCATCGTTTCTCATCCTGTGTTGATTACACTGAAGTGTGTGTGTGTATGTGTGTGTGTGACTAGACGGGGTAAAAAAAAAAAAATTACCGAGTGTTTCGTGAAGTAATATGCCATCACGGGGTCAAATCAGGAGGACTACTGTCTACAAATCCAGTAAGGGTGGAAAACGATAATATTTACGACATAATATAAATGTATTATAGAAATGTGTTTAGAGAAATATACGAAGTCAAGTCAAGTCAAGTCAGCGCAGGTTGAGAAACGCTGGGGTACTTAGCGTCGTGTGGTCCGGAGGGACAGGTAGTGGTAGAGGGCCTCAAGTGAGTCTGAGTGCAGGTAGCTCAGGTACTACGGTAGGTCGGTAGAGTAGGAGACAGCAGGGGAAGAGGAGGACGGGGGTTAGGGAGGGTCGTAGTCAGAAAAGGTTACTCAGTTGAGAAGTGTACTCCACTGGTTTCATGACCTCAAAGTCGAAATCGCAGTAAGGAAGGTTTCTTTAAGGTCCCAACTAGAGGAAGTCTTACCTGACCAACCTAGAGGAACGTCACGTTCCCTGAGAGTTCTCAGAAGAGGTTGTGGTGTCAAGTTTTCGTAGTTAAGAAACCGTGAGTCGGAAGAAGTGTTAGGTTGAGAGTGTAGGTATGTACAGATGACCTTTTTGGTATCGGAACTGATCTGTCTGGAATCAGCCGTTTCATTACAGAGACGAAAACTTATATGATAGATCCAACCAGTATTGAAAAGAAGGTTCCTCATTCGCAGAAAATTAAAGTACCGACGTCAGTGGTTGACGTCACTAAAACCTCGGGTTTTTTATTTCAGACTGTGACTAAGATGACAAAGGGGTAGATAAAGGGTACTTCACGAATACGTTCATGTTTATCTTCTATTTAAGGACTTACACTTTAACGACCCATATAAAAAATAAGACTGTTGATAGTGATTCAACGAGAGTTTTCTTAAAAAAACTTACTTGAGGATTGTGGACAGACGACGACGACAATTCAGCGAAGTCAGTACAGGTTGAGACACGTTGGGGTATCTGTCGGGTGGTCCGGGGCGACAGGGACCCTAAGAGGTCCGTTCTTGTGACCTCACCCAACGGTAAAGGCAGAGGTTACGTACTTTTACTTTTCACTTTCACTCCAGCGAGTCAGCACAGGCTGAGAAGCGCTGGGGTACCTGACATCGGATGGTCCGAAAAGGTAGGTACCCTAAAAGATCCGTTCTCATGACCTCACCCTACGGTAGCGGAAGAGGCGGTTGTGGACAGTCCTCTAAGATAAAGGGGACGTTAGATCGGTTCTAATTCGTATTGGTGTAAAACTTTAGAAACGGTCAGACTACTCACCTTTTGTAATAAAATTAAACATAAAGAAGTAATGACTTCAACCCCTGGAAAAGTGCATAGATAACCTAAAGACGTCATTTTGTGAACAGGTATAGGAAACCGGTGAAAGAGGATTTTCAATGACGGATAAAGAATATCTGAATTTCTCGTTAGACGTGTTTCATTTGAAAATAGTAAACAAAGTTCACAAAAATAGTGACTAAATGTCACATAAATGAAAAAAAGAAAGAAAAATTTTAAAATATACTAATGGGAAAACGTGATGCAAAAACTATAAATAGAGTACGAATCAAAAAATATTTTTCAGAAAGAATAAGGTCGAAATGACAAAACAAAAAATAAAAAACGGTTTTCATTCGATTATCGGGGTTGTGGTAAATGACTTATTATGTCGAAGGGAGTGACGAGGGGTTCGTGATTCACTAAGAGACCTCTCTTCCCGTTTCTTATTCTATAATGATTGAGTTTGAAAATTTCGGTGAAACATTGCAATCGATCTTATTTTACTATGGGTTTACAAGTTTTTTTAGAATAATACAAACGTGGATATTTTCTTGTAATATAGAAGTATCATTTCCTGTTAAGTCCCGTTACGGATACTTTTAAGACAGAAAAAATGTCGTTACCTGTTTGACTAAGAATTTAAGTATACCCTTACGTTCCCCGATTCCGATTTGTTTTGTTAGAGTTTTTTCTTCTTGTCCTGAAGGGACCATCAGGTCACCAATTCTTAGACGACGGTTACATTCCCTGTGACCAAGGTAGGGACCAAGTCCTTCTAAGGTGTACGGTGTTTTGGTGGTTCGGGTACGTGGTGTGGATGACTCGGACGTGAGACCTCGGGTCCTCGGTTTTGATGACTTGGGGTTCGTGGGAACTCGGGTACGAGGTGTTAATCTCTCATCAGGGACGATCGGTGTTGATCCCTTTCGGACACGTGGTGTTACTTCTAAGTCACGTCGGTTTTATATTTATTATTATTATTAAACAAAAATTTTCAACTGTCCAAGTGTTAGAGAAAGTTTTGAGTCATGTTTGCAATGTTTTTAGTTTTGTCACTCCATGTCCATAGTTTTGTCTGTATACCTAGTTACGGTGTCCTGACTCTTAGATCTTTATTTAAGTATGTAGGTACCAGTTTGCTAAACATTGTTTCCATGGTTCCGTTAAGTTACCTCTTTTTTTATCAGAAGTTGTTTATCACGACCCATTGACCTATAAGGTACGTTTTCTTACTTCGTCCTGGGAGTAGATTGTGTATATACTTTTAATTGAGTTTTACCTAGTTCTGACTTTCGACATTCGGAGGATCTTCTTTTGTGTCTAGAAACAGTGGAACTTCGTCCGTCACCAAAGAATCTATATTGTAGATTTCGTGTTTGTTGTTTTCTTTCCTTTGTCTATTTGACCTGAAGTAGTTTTAAAATTTTCGAACACGATGTTTTGTGGTTTCTGGGGTTTCTTTCACTTTTCTGTTATATTTTACTCTCTTTATAGACTTTTGGGAGAATTTTCCCAGAATATTTACGACGTTATTTGTGAAAGTGTAGTTGGACAAACATACTAACACGTTCATCTCCGTATCATGTATAACAATACTTCCTAGATTTTATGTCTCTCTTAGAATTTTGAGTTGTTATTTTTTGGTTTATGGTTTTAGTACTTTCTCCGTTTCCTACACTTATTTGTACAGAGGTTTCCATACGTTTGTCAGTTTTTCGTGTACTTTCCTACGAACTATAGTGGTCAGTAATCCTTTTATCTTTAGTTTTAGTTTGTTATGGTAAAGTATTGGGTGCCCTACCGTTAAATTTTTTTTTTCTTTCTTTTATTGTTCATAACCTTTCCGTCTCTTCTTTAATTATATTATTGAAAGAACATATTCTTTCAAGTGTCGTAATAATAAGTATAATCGTTTTTTTTTTAGTCTTTGTTGGGTTTACAGGGAGTCAACTATGTACCTATTTGTTTTGTACCGTATACGTATGTTGTTGGTTTTTTTTTCTTACTTTACTGTAAGATATTGTACCGATTTATGACCTTTGTGGGATTTTACTTTTTTCAGTCTGTGTTTTGCAGTGTAAATAGGTAAATGTACGTTATAAGTCTTGTCCGTTTGAGTCTCTGTTTTTCACCAGATTATCGACGGTCTCCCACCCCTTTCCTCTTTTGTCTTCACTAATGATTACCCTTTCCCCAAAGAAAACCTCCACTACCTTTACAAGACCTTAATCTAATTACATACTGAAACACTGATACGATTTTTGTGAATTAACACATGAAATTTTACCGTTTAAGATGTCATATACTTAATATAGAGTTTTTTTTCATTTCCTGTCCTAGACGATTTATTAAACAGTACTAAATGGAGTCGTTTTTGTCTCAATCATAAGTCAAACATCCACTGAAACCCAAATTTTGATGTGTTGGACTTATTTCTAATTAACCCCCTGAATGAAGTTCGTAAATATCAGTACCCTGGTATCTGTCATGTTAAAGGGTTCACATCTTCTATCTCTTTACTCTGAACATTGATTCTTTGGTCTACTCGTTTATGTTCCATTAATAAAGGTCTCGTGTCAAGGAAACTCTATTTGACGATACTCAGTTGCACGTGATATCGACATGGATTGAAATTAGTTTAGGTCAGGAAAAATACTTGCATAGAAGTAATGTCTATATATCTTCTCCCTATTTTAGTGGTAAATGAAGTTTTCTAAAAATTTTTAATTTTTAGTTTGTCCTACATTTTTCTTTGATTTCTCTTATGTTTGTCAATTATTTGCTTGGCTTAAAATAACGTTTACCCACTGGGTTGACGTGTTTTAATACATCCCTTCTTTTCTTGAACGGATTCCTTGAAACCTTTTGTCTAAATCTGGCACATGACATTTGGATTCTTTTTACGATATGACATCAAATTTTTACATAAAGAGTCTGTAGTCTCACTTTTCGATGGAAACGAAGAGGGGAAGTTAGATGTTGGTGATCTGTCAATGTGTTAGGTTGTTTTGCACTAAGGCGGGGTGTGTGGTTGTTCGATACTCTTTTTAGTTTCGTCAAGTTACTCGAGTTCTTATTTTAATTACTTGCCTTCCTTGTGAAGTGGTTTCTCTGATTTTGAGATTTGTCCTTGGTTTGTCTTTAAGACCTCGGTTCTTGTTGAGTTGTTTGTTCTGCTTCTTACTTAAGATTTTGCCTTTGTCTCGTCTGGTATACCTTCTCCTTAATCGGTTGAACTTCTGTCTTTGGATCTTTACTATGCTCTTCTCCTTTGTCTTTACTCCATGAGATTTTTTTTCCTTTAAGACATTCTCGATAGTCTTAGAAAGTCCTTCCCGTTGTAATCCTATTATCCGTAGGTTGCTCTTCTCTCCCTCTTCCCTCGTCTCAAATAAATTTCTTTATTATCCACTCTTGAAGGGTTCGGACCTCTTCCTTGACCTATTTGTTCAGGTACTTTGATTCTCTTGTGGATTAATCGAGTTACGTTTTTCTGGAAGAGGTTCTGTGAGAAATAATTTTAACGGTTTTCGGTCCATAAAATTTCCGTCGGTCCTTATTTTCCTACGATTGGATGGTTTTTTTGGGCATTCCGAAGGACGTCTAAAGAGTCGTCTCTTTCCAGTCCTCCTTCATCTTATTGTAAGAGTTTTATGACTTTCTATTTTGGACAGTGAGTCCTCATAAGATCGGTCGTTTCAATAGTAAGTGTACACTTCCTCTTTATGAAAGGGTCTGTTCATTTCAACTCCCTCAAGTGGATGTGATCTGGACGTAGATGGTCTTTGTTTTTCCGTATTTATGTGTCTTGAAACTCATTCCGTTGTTTGAGTCTTTTCACGTTGAGAAGTACTCGTATGCAAGAAATTGTGAAGTGACATAGTATTTCCAATTTCCCCCTTTTTTTGTCTTTTTTATTGATGTCTTTGAAGTTAAATGATTATTTACGTTGTATTTGTCTCTTTTAGTCTCTGTTGTTTTTGTGTTTCTTTTTTTCCTACCTTTGATACATCCACTAATAAAGTAGAATCGTCCTTTTTCTTTAATTACAAAGAGTGTGCCCCTTTCCAATCGTTAAGACTTTGATGAAAACACCCACGCGTGTTCCTGACTCGTTTCTTCGGTTATATAACACCTATTCTTAGACCCAAGGATGGAAACCTCTTCCTTTACTTTCCCCTCTTTTTTCGACCGGTCTCCCATCACCTTGATTTACTCAGAACTCCATACCCTACCCTTCACCGTCGTAGTCATTCTTGAGCACTAAAAATAAATGTATAACTATCTATTCCTTTATTTTTACATACAAATAATATGTTTACACATAATGATATGTATACACACGATCGAGACAGATGACTCTCCTGGATCTTTGTCAATTGTGGGGTTGTCATGACTCGTGTGGACCGGGGTCTAGAACCGCAGATCTGTGGTTTGAGGTTATTTTACTTAGACGGAAGAAACTTTTTTACCAAACTAAGGTACCGACAACGGTTGTCCATTTTGTACTTTATATGGATCTTTGACACCATAGTCTTTCACTTAATCATGAGTGTTTTAATGTCTACGTAACATATTTCCTGTGTCGTCCGTTTAAACATTAACAAGAGTTTTTGTTTTCGACCTTACTAGACTCGTTGTTTCGTAATACAAAATTGAGTATGTCATTTTTATTTATAGGTGTCTAGGTACATTTGTTTGTTAACCCGTTAATCGTTTACCTCCCTTTTCTAGTTAAGAAAGAATTGTGTCTTGACGTTAATTGTTTATATCTACCTTACTCTGATGTCCTCAAGTCTTGTCCAGAGGGGTTCTATAAGGTGAAACCGTACACCCAAAAAAACTCGATTTCCGTTTACGTTAGGTCATACGAGTTTCCTATGATGACGAGTTGGGAACTGTTGGATGATGATTTAGACTTGATCGCTAAAATGGGTCTTTTTCTCAATGTTGGTCTCTAATTCAACGAAATAGTTATACCGTTTCGCTTATAGATTAATGGTTTGTACTGGGAGAACAGGAACCTTCGGGGTCCGGGGATTGGGGTAAGGAACCGAGTCTTACCGTATGAGTAGAGTAAAATGAAAGGACAGAAACTTGGAGAGTATATACACGTCAGAGACAAACACCCCAAGGACATGTATGTTTAATTTTAAACTAAAAGAGGACAATTAGACAGAGTACGGTAAGATTAAGAATCTGGTCGGTCTTTTTGGATCTTCCCATTTCACAAGAAGGAAAGACTGTCTTCTTTGTCTTTTAGTAGTAATTTATTAGTGGTGTCATAATTGACGGCGGTCGTTCTCGGAGGTTGTCTCCGTTTTTAACTGGACACTTTTCATACTACTCTACGTCCTACGAACGTCAAAGTTTCATGGAGGAGTGTGTTCCTTCCATAATTAATGTTAACTTAATAATGTAATGCTTCTTTTTAGTGTCTAATATTTTGTAGGTTGAAAAATGGCATTATTGTTCTCAAATTTTTGTCTGACGTCGGGAGGAAAAAATTTCCTTAGTGAAAGGAACCTTAAATGTCTGTTTACCATCTAAGGAAGAGGAGGAAGGAGGATACAGTTACTGTGAGTAAAGTGTGTCATCAGTTGGCTACCTGAATTAAAATGTCCGATACCGTTTGGTTAGTGAATACTTTAGTTTCTGTACTGACATCCGAAGAAGTGTGAGACATGAATGGACTGAATTTACCGATATCCATGTCGTCCCTCCACATTTTCGGGAAAGCCGTTAAACACCAGTCTATGTTATCGTAGTTTTCGATGGTTGAAACTTAGAATTCTAAATTTTCGACTTACTGTTAATGAAACGATGGTCTTTCAGTGGAAATGAAATAATTAGAGAACACTGTTTACCCCTTTAATTACATATCCTTTTGTCTTGACAAAAAGAAGGATGTCGACGACGATTCAGTGAAGTCAGCATAGGTTGAGACACGCTGGGGTGTCTGCCGTCGGGCGGTCCGAGGCGGCAGGGACCCTAAGAGGTCCGTTCTTGTGACCTCACCCAACGGTAATGGAAGAGGTAAAAAGGATGTCTCTATGGTCATTTTCTAAGGAGTTTTTACTGTTACGGTGTGTTGATATATGTGCATTTCTTTGTAATTTGTGTCACTCTTATAGTCTTACCAGGGAACGTAATCTTGACTTTTATGTACAAAGAACAGGGTTTGTACACACCTACTCGACCACCATTACAGGTGTGAATTGTTTTCTCTTATTTTTCTATGGACTGTTCGTTTACTTTCAGGGTGGATAGGTTTGGATTTATTAGTTTAGACTTTCTTTAGTGACTGAAGATTCTCCTCCGATGAACTTTAAAACATTGACCTATTTTTCCTTTTCCTGTAGTGTCTGTCCTCCGGACGGTAAAAGACTTTGTTTATTGAGTCTCGTGAAGTTTGTTGTCATTATTACGAAAGTTTGTCATCTTAAAGACTTTCGATCACTTTATTACTTAAATTGGATCTAATTTTTGAAAATTAGGGCTAAAATTGTGAAAACGGATGATTATCTTTGTTTGGTACTTTATGAGTTTGGGGTTCGGTTGTCTCAGTTTTTGTTGTATTAAACTTCTTTGATGCTCTTTTCGTAATTCTATTATTTTCGTCGATATCAAACGATCCGTATGGTAAGTAGAGTGTCTTTTTATGCACTTCGAAACTTTAATCTTCTTTCTAGTTACGGTTTTCATTACAGGAGTTAAGATAAATGGTTGGTTCCATTTCCTTTAAACATAAACAACTCGTCGAAAAAGTACGGTTCCTGAATGTGTAGAACGGGATGACCTAGGTTTGTTCAGACTCCATCTCAGTAGTAAGAGGGAAGTGTTCACTCCTATGGTTCCGAATCTCCTCAATTGAAGGAACCGAAACCGATCTTGTTACAAAGAGTTAGAGTCGTCGTGACTGTAAACCCCGGTCCATTAACAAACAAGACCATCCCTGTCCCCCTGACAGGACATTTAGTGTCCTACACATGGTCTTAGTGATCGGAGATAGGTGACGTACCGTTTTCGTAGGAGGATGCCAACACTAGTTACTTTTGGAGAGAGTCAAGTCAAGTCAACGAGTGAGTACAGGTTGAGAAACGCTGGGGTACTTAGCGTCGTGTGGTCCGGAGGGACGGGTAGTGGTTGAGGGTCTCAAGTGAGTTTGAGTACAGGTAGCTCAGGTACTACGGTAGGTCGGTAGAGTAGGAGACAGTAGGAGAAAAGGAGGACGGGGGTTAGGGAGGGTCGTAGTCTCAGAAAAGGTTACTCAGTTGAGAAGTGTACTCCACCGGTTTCATGACCTCAAAGTCGAAATAGTAGTAAGGAAGGTTTCTTGTGGGTCCTGACTAGAGGAAATCTTACCTGACCAACCTAGAGGAACGTCACGTTCTCTGAGAGTTTTCAGAAGAGGTTGTGGTGTCAAGTTTTCGTAGTTAAGAAGTCGCGAGTCGAAAGAAGTGTTAGGTTGAGAGTGTATTTATGTACAGATGACCTTTTTGGTATCGGAACTGATCTGCCTGGAATCAGCCGTTTCATTACAGAGACGGAAAGTTATATGATAGATCCAACCAGTATTGAAAAGAAGGTTCCTCATTCGCAGAAAATTAAAGTACCAACGTCAGTGGTAGACGTCACTAAAACCTCGGGTTTTTTTATTTCAGACTGTGACAAAGGTGACAAAGGGGTAGATAAAGGGTACTTCACTACCCTGGACTACGGTACTAGAAGCAAAAGACTTACAACTCGAAATTCGGTTGAAAAAGTGAGAGGAGAAAGTGAACGTAGTTCTCCGAGAAATCGAGGAGAAGTGAAAGACGGTATTCCCACCACAGTGGACGTATAGATTCCAATAACTATAAAGACGGCCGTTAGAACTAAGGTCGAACAAAGAAGGTCAGGTCGCAAAGAGTACTACATGAGACGTATCTTCAATTTATTCGTCCCACTGTTATATGTCGGGACTGCATGAGGAAAAGGATAAACCTTGGTCAGACAACAAGGTACAGGTCAAGATTGACAACGAAGGACTGGACGTATGTCTAAAGAGTTCTCCGTCCAATCCACCAGACCATAAGGGTAGAGATAAAGTAAGGTAAAAAAGGATTTACATAGGTCATTCGAATCGGATTTGATTGGATTATACTCATTAACGGAACATGTCAGCTGAGCGGAATAGGTGTCCAAGACATACCGTCTAAGTTGGTTGACGTATAGTTTTTTTTTTTTTTAAAGTCTTTCAAAGTGTTTCGTTTTGAACTTAAACAACGTACAATCGTTGATAAACGTAACAAAGATGTCCATGAATATATTGTAAATCTAACGTAATCCATAATATTGTCTCTTCCGTTACCGTTGGGTGAGGTCGTGAGAACGGACCTTTTAGGGTACCTGCCTCCTCGGACCATCCGACGTCAGGTACCCCAGCGACTCAGCCTGTGTTGACTCGTTGAAGTGAAAGTGAAAAGTGAAAGGTCGTAACCTCTTCCTTTACCGTTGGGTGAGGTCACAAGAACGGACCTCTTAGGGTCCCTGGCCCCTCGGACCACCCGACGGAAGATACCCAGCGTGTCTCAGCCTGTGCTGACTTCACTGAATCGTCCATAATATTAGTCAGATCTCTATTGAATGTTCACATTCCCTCGTACATGTGTCCGATATACATTTAATACTGTGGTAAGACCTAGTACCTGAACTCGTAGGAGTCTAAAACTATAGACAACCCAAGGACCTTGGTTAGGGGTCTATGATTCTTTTCTGTTCAAGATTCTACATATGGAAACAGCCATAATTGACTTTTGGAATTTCGACCTTCTGTATAATTGGTTACGTATATTTATGGTCGGTATATTTAAGTTCTCCTTTAACGTGATTTCCGGAAAAAAAAAAAAAAACTCTTTAGAAAAGGACGTTCTTTGTTGCCGTAATTGGTTCTCAAGTGGGTTGTTCAAAAATGAAATGACAGAAAATGGTTGTGAACAGGAGTACTTTTGACATTTTTATTAGAACAGTGTTGACTACGGACTTTAATGATATTTCTTTTAGATAGAAAATTGTTTCATTTCCACCCTTCTTGAAAACTTGCATCTTTCTCTAGAAATTCTACAATGTACATTGTTACCACATTAAATTTTAATAGGGTCGATTAAAATGGTAGTTCGATTCCACAAGAATCTCGAAGGGAACATCGAGTCAACCATTTCTTAGACGGACTAACATCCTCTGGACCTAAGTTAAGGACCCAACCCTTCTAGGGGACCTCTTCCTTTACCGTTGGGTGAGGTCATAAGAACGGACCTCTTAGGGTACCTGTCTCCCCTCGGACCGTCTGATGTCAGGTACCCCAATGTTTCTCAGTCTGTGTTGAATCGCTGATTTGGTAGTGGTTCCACAAGGAAGGATGAAATTTTGTTTTAAATTTGAACTAATACTTTAAATTTGTCTAATACCAATTGGTTCTAGTGTTTTGTTTTAGTCGGGACTCCAAGTTCCCCCTACAAGGGATCTTATAAAACTAACTGTGACGAAGTAAATTGTCTCAACTTAAGATGACTGTAATTTACTTATTATTTTTGTAATTCTGTTTAGTGCAGAAATCCCGACTTGACAGTCTTCTGATGTAAAATGGTTACAAAAGACGTCGTAGGATTGAGACCCAATTTAATGATCTCAAATATTTTAAGATGGTGTACTAGAGAAAATCAAAGTTGAGAAAAGATTTTTATGATTAAATAAAACAATTGTTTTACTGTTTGTATTATTTAATAAAAGGTGTCGATTTCTATACTTTATAAAAATGTTGAACCAAAAGATAATAAAGGATAATTTCTTTATGTTAATTGTACCGAAGAGTAGGGAAAAAGGAAGTCAAGGAGGTTGCTAGGATTGTGTTAGAAAAGAATTGTGTAAAGGTCGTTAATTGTTAAACTTGAACTTATTCTTTGATAAAATTTTTCACGTTTCTTTGTATGATTGTAAAAGTTTACGATAGGTTTTTCGAGTTCACTAAAATAAGATCTACCTGATCGGATAGGAGATTGGAATTTAATTCGTACAGGATTTTAGAACTTCCAATAATTAGAGATATAAATTCCAATACAATTTATCAAAGTACATATAATTTAAATATCACCAAAAAGATATCTTTTCTGGTCGAGGCAAGGTTTCCTTTTGTTAGGTGATAACCCTTCCTAAACGTTTAATAGGTCGATCTTTATCGAAAAGATTATTTAGTAGGAAAATTTGTAGGTTTACTACTTAAAAAATTTTTAGTTTTTTTCTCGGTAAATAAACACGTAGAAGTTAAGGATGTACGATAGACGAAACTAGATCCTACACCTATTTTAGGATTGGGTGCTTACCTTCATATCCTAGTCAGGAACTTTAAGGTCCTTTGACTGTGAAGTCTATGAAGGTCACTGACTGACCTCATAAGTAGGACCTCCGATTCCGATTTTTGACCAGTTCCAAACGGCTATTTCACCCTCTTTCCAGGTCTTCTTAGTTTTGACTTCATGTCTTTCTTTACTCGTGGTACCGACTTTCCTCAGTTTGTCTACTTCAACATCTGTACCGTGTGCGGGATCCTGGAGCTCCGAGGACGAGGGCCCCGGTGACCGTTAAGGTAGGACGCGTGTGGATCTCCATCCCCCTTGAATGGATGTGTGGTTGGTCTCAATAGAGACAAAGACCCCTTGTCGTCGTTCGTTAGTGAGTGTGTGAGTGGTCCGACACATAGTCGGTAGGAGGACCCGTGAAATGTATGGTCCGAAGTAAGAGAGGAATGTGATTGGAAGGTTTTTTTCCGTAAATCGGGTAAATGTCTACCTTTTTGAATCGTGGATTCTTTCGAAATCTTTGACTCATTGAGCACTCTGAAAATCCTCTCCCTTTTTTTCATGGACTGTCCTAAGTTTAGATTCGGACGGAGAAAAATGTGACAGGGGACCAAACAACCATCTCGAGGTTAAAAAGAGATACCCGAATTCCGGAATTGTGATTTCTTTTAAGACGGGAATTGAGATGGGTAAGGCATTGTTATTACTGTTGAAGTATGTCTCGTAAGACCGGTGTTGACATGGGGGAAAGTTATAAGTTACAATATTGTTGTAATGATACATTTGTGATCCGTTCCGATGAATGTTAATTGTAAATGACTCATGACGGTGTATGAAAAAGATTTGTGATTGTTGGATTTACGATGAGTTTACCACACCACACATACGAGTCAACGAGTCAGTATAAGTTAGGAAACTCTGGGGTACTTGACATCGGATGGTCCGAGGAGTCAGGTACCCTAAAAGATCCTTTCTTATGGCCTCACCCAACGGTAAAGGATGAGATGCCGTAGATGGGATGGTCCCTAGCTTGGCCGTAGAAGACGTGACCGTCCGCCTAAGAGATGGTGACGTAGTGGACCCATTTGAGAATAGTTATAGAAATAAAGTGTCTATTTCTTTGGCTTTATTTTGGTCGACATAATTACACGTGTTCCGGTGTACTACCATTCACCCCTAGGTCGTAAGTTTAGTTCAACAGACCAAGGTGTTACGTATAGAAGTTACAATCGGAAAGAGAGAGACCTCACCCAACGGTAAAGGAAGAGGTTACGTATTTTCACTTTTCACTTTCACTTCAAAGAGTCGGCACAGGTCGGGAGTCGCTGGGGTACCTGACGTCGGATGGTCCGAGGAGACAGGTACCCTAAAAGGTCCGTTCTCATGACCTCATCCCACGGTAACGGAAGAGGCTTTATACATTCGATTTATAATAGTTAGGGTAAATATCTACAAAGGTTTCCCCGAGTCTTTCTACTTAAATGAATTTTCAGTGTGTTGAAAATCACCAATTCCATATTAAGGTTAAGTAAACAAAGTGTGGGTATTCTACGATTATATAGAATAGACTGTCTCTTGTGACAGATATTTTTCCTTTCGCTAGATACATAAAGTTTTGTCGGTTAGCCAAAACTTTTAAAGATCCGATATATGTTCAAGAATTTTTACAAAATTCTTTTTCCTTTTTTGTCACAATACCCTTACTTTTCGACTGTTTTTACCGGAGCTAATAATACTCCGTCTTTGGTGGTGGTCAAAAATTCTTGACTTATTGGAAAATGACACTGCGGTTTAGTAATAAATTGGTATTTCATTGGTTCTGAGTCAGTCGGTGTTCACATGTGGTTCGAAGGTTGTGTGTTGGTGAGGGAGGGTGGAGTAGGGTAGAGTGTTGGTGAGGGAGGGTGGGGTTGTCTGTTACTCTTAGTCGAAATAATCAGTATGAGGAAAAGTTCTTTCTCGTTCTTTGTCTTTTCGTTGTACATTGTTAGGTGACTGAAATCCGATATGAGAATTAAGGCCATTGTAAGATTTTCGTCTTCGAGTTCAAAGTGTACAATAAATTCTACGTTGATGGTTGTTTGTCCATACAGTTACGTAAATTATAAGAAACAGAGAACACTCCTTTTCTAGACGGAAGGAATTTCGATGATTATGTCTGTTCCGTCTTTTTTAAGTCTTTCCACTAAAAGGTATGATGGTCGTTTTTAGTGACGAAAGTTTACGACAAAGATTTCTAGGTTAATCTGTCATTTGTAGGAGACGTCAATAAATGTAATCATAAAGTCTTTTACAGAAGATAGTTAATAGGTAGGTCTCATTTTAATTAATTCGTTCTATTAGTACGGAAAACAGTATAAAGAGAGTGTAGGGTTCCCAGAGTCTGTTGTTTTATCTAATAGTGTATATTCTTTGCAGATAAAATTTTATTGATCAGGATGAATCATGTTAGTTGGAATCCAAAAGTTGTTACCTTTTTGTTTAATCTTTCGTCGGTCTTTCGGGTTAACGTCGAGGTGACATGGTCCACGTCTAAAATTTTTGGTTTCTATGTACTCCTGTTTTACACTAGACATTTGTAGAAAGTATCGTAGAACGTCGGGGTGAAATAAATTTCTTTTTTTTTTCCTTATTTAAATTTTTCTACTAGTGTGTGTTCAGTCAGGTTTATCACACCAAGAAAGTTCTCTCTTTTTTGTTGCTGTAAATAAATCTCAACAAGTTGCTAAATTTTTTTTTTTTTGTTTTTTGTCACGACACATACTTTCGTGATCTATGAAATATTCCGGTTTCCTTAGTTCATTGTACACTTACTATTAGGCCACATAAACGTCCCAGGTCACCTGCTTGTCCAAGGTGACAGTTGGAGGATATTTCGTACAAAACTTTGCTCCTCCTTGAAAAATTTCTTTCCTTTAGTGGAGTATTATAAATCGATTTCAGTCTCAACTAAAAACACTTGACTTTTTGTGACTTAAAAAAAGGGGTTTTGACTTGAATTATTTTTTTTAATAAAGAAAGAATATTTCCTTAGGTCAATTTAGTTTATTTCCGTTTATGTCTCCCTACGTCACGTCTCGGAAGGGAAGGGTAGAGGTGGAGGGGACCTCACTAAGGAGAGACTCTCGATACCTTTGTCGTCTCTACGGTAGACTTTACTTTTGAAGGGAAGGTTTGGGGTTCGATTTCTTTCGTCCAAGGAGGCCTTTCGTAATAGTTCGAGTCAGTGGGATGTCTTGGAATTAAAGACTTTGAGGGATACAATGCTTTTATGTTCGATCTATAGAGTCCTTCCGCTAAGGAACCTGTGAAGTGTTAGCTTCCTTTTTTTATTTTAGCCTTGGTTTTGGCACCCTTTTCTGTTGAATTTTCGGTTGGTGGTGTGGGAGTTGAGGCGCGACGTTGGGCGGACGGCCCCCCGGAAATGGAAGTAGAAGGTAGCTTTGACGTGAACCCAACTACCGATGTTTCAGAAATCACAGTCGGTGCCGGTGTGACCCTTCTTCCTCTCCTCCTCTTGTTCTCTTCGGGGGCCTTAGGGTCCGACAGTGGGGGCGAGGGCCGGTGCGCCGGGCGCCGACGCGGGTGGTGGGGATCGTCGTCGTAGACGTTCTCTTTGGCCTCTTCGTCGCGACTGCCCCCGCCCCTCCCTGGTGGCGGGTGGCGGGGTCCTCGAGGTCCGGGGCGCGGGCGCGGGACCGGCGGGCGTAGGGGGTTGAGTGCGGCCGGCCCGTCGCGGGGCCTCTGCGGGGGTCGGCCCATGATACCTGCGGGGGGGCCTGGATCTTCAAAGACCTTTGCCCCCCTGTCACCCATTAGGCCCGCGGGAGGGGGAGTTTCGGGGTCTGGGGAGAGACCCGACGCCCATGAGTGGGCGTTCGAGCGCCCTCGCCGAACGGTTCGCCGCCGCGGCATGCCCGCGGAGAGGGCCGCACTCCCGCCACTGGCCCTCCCGCCCGCCCGGCCCTTCCCCTCGTCCACTCCTCTGGCCAGAGCTCGGCCGGGCCCGAGCTACGCCGGCACGACCAGGCGAGGGCGGAGGCGGAGGACCCGAGGCGGGAGGGGCGGCGGGCGGCGGGGCCGCGCGGGGCGTGGGGCCCAGGCGGGGCGTGGGGGCCCGCGGGCGCCTGGCTCGAAACAGCGTGGTGAAGGCGGCACTCCCCGCGCCCGCGTCCGCGTGATCGTGCGGGCCCGCCCCTGCCGCCTTCACTCGCCTCCGGTCCAACGGCCAGGCCTCCCCCGACGCCGATCCCCGCGGGCGAGGCTAGGGTAGAGAGGGCGAGAGTGGGGATAGGATGGGGCCTCTGCACGAGCCGGAAAGGTGCGTGGACGGCCCGCGTTCACACCCTCTCGGTGAGCGAGGGGGCACGGACGGCGCGGAAGAGTTCTCCGTCGGCGCCCCAGCCAGGCTCGCCCGTCCGCGTCGGTACAAGCACCGGGTGCTCTACAAACTCGCGGGCCTGCTACTCTGTCCCTCGGGGGGGGTGCGGACCGCCGGCAGTGTTAGACCCGCCCGCTGCGCGCCTGGGCGTCGGAGCGAACGTCCGAACAGTGCCGACGAAAGGCGACTGGCACCCCGTCCAGGGGAGCCCCAGTGCAGAGGTTCAAGGTAGGGCTACCCCAAGTCGGAGTCGCGTCAGCCCGTCTCCTCGGCTCTAGTAGCCAAGGTCACACGTTGGCCTCTCCCATCTTGTCGATTTCCGGAGCGCGGGGGTCTACCTTCGATTCCTTGGCCGGCAATGGAAGTCGGAGAAAACCGTGAACTTTAAAGGCGAACGAGTCGTGGATTGGATCTGGGGGTAGTTCAGTCAAAACTACCTGTCAACTCAAATCATTAGGAACAGTTCAGACTGTATCGTCTTCAACTTGGATTTAGGAGAGCGGGGGTTTAGGTGATCTGCCGTCCAGATATGGACGACTCAAGGTCGCGTAGGACGTTTCTTGAGTCCTTTACCGTTTTCTTTGCAGAAAGGAACATATGAATCTTCACAAAAAGAAGTAGATGTGAATCCGGACAACTTTTAAAACGGGGAATGGCGAGTCCAGGACATTGTACAGGAATACACGAGAATGGTGTACAAGTCGTAGTTTTATTTGTTTCCCTGTCCTAATGGATAAGACAAACCGGGGTCCTATTCACCTTGATCAGATCCTAGTTTTTAGGACTAACTTCCTATCTAACTTCTTTGTAGCGCTAAAATAAGACACTCCAGTGAAATTTTAAAGTTTTCACTTTGGGATTTTAGTGTGATATATATATCGGTAGAAACCGAACATACGAAAAACAAACAAATCCCGACTATGTACATTCTAATACTAGCCATGTTGTTACTGTCAAGATAGAGAATGAGTTACAAAATTAGTCAAACCTTACTAACAATGACACCTGGATATAGATTTCATCCTTTACGTGTCCATATCTGTAATAAACAATAATTGCACACTAGAATGTTTTATCTTCCATTAAGAGGTAATTTAACGAAACTACTCGACTTTTTAAAAAAGCTTCCGTTGAAAAGTGTCAATAGACAACATTTGACGTTATGAGGACGTAACGATGACTTAAGGATCAATTATGGAGGAGGTATCTAAATAGTGAGGTACCAAATATTGATTTCATTGAATGTTACCTTAAAATGAGAAACCAACGGAGTTAACATTTTCGATAATAGACATAACGGTTCTGTTTTTTGGACTAATTGTGGTCGCAACAGGTCTTTTTAACAATGTATGAAGTAAGAATTGGGTAACCGTTAATAGAGTGCTTAAGGCCCCGTACCGTTATTCTTTTTGGACATTTCCCATCGAAAGTTGGTGATTCGACTAAGAATTCGAAGTAGTTGTATAGAGATGTCAGTCAGTCAAGTCAGCGAGTACAAGTCAAGTACAGACTGAGACACTGGGGTACTTGGTGTCGTACGGTCCGGAGGGACAGGTAGTGGTTGAGACTCTCAAATGGGTTTGAGTACAGGTAACTCAGCCACTACGGTAGATTGGTAGAGTAGGAGACAGCAGGGGAAGAGGACGGAATTTAGAAAGGGTTGTAGTCCCAGAAAAGTTTACTCAGTCGAGAAGTGTAGTCCACCGGTTTTATAACCTCAAAGTCGAAATTGTAGTCAGGAAGGGTAGGAGATAAGATACGGACATGTGGTGGAGGTGGTTCGACCGGTTATAACCATTGTGGTTGAAACTGAAGGACACATATACTTTTCATAGTAAACAATTGCTATAAGTTTATCCTAGTTACCCCTTACGAAACCGGTGTTCGAAGTCGTTAGAGGGAAGAGAGTCGTAGAGGAGACTATTTAATTGGACGTACTTTAAAACTACGTCGTCAGAAGTGAAGGAGTAGAGACGTCCTTCCCCTGATTTTACATCCTTGTGACGTAATGGATGTAAATACACACATATATGTGTGTTGTACGTATATATAATACTCTGAAAGATCTAGATCTGTATTATAGGTGGGAAAAAAAGGGAGTTTTCTAGTAACACTGATAGACTATTTCTACTTCTGTCCAACACTTAATATTCGATACTTTCAAATTCTAATAGTATGTCTTTTTGGTCGATTTCATACCTGATATTCCTCGATTTTATTCTAACTACCGTTGTTTTCCATAATACAAGTTCAAAGGAGAATTAAGAAGAAATCTTTATTTACGAGATTTTTAGAAATGGGGGTAAAACAATTTTATAAATTGGATATTTTAATTTATACAGATTACGTTTTCCACCAGCATGTACTCGTTATCTCCCCTTTAAACAGTCTGTAGAGAAGAAACCCCTCATAATGTTTCTCCTTTACAACTCCTTCCTGTCTGTACTACAAGATTAAAATAAATATGACATGGCATAATGTGTTTCCAACACTCCATAGGACAAAAGTCATAGTTTAAACTATCGACCGTAAAAATATTTGGACCTAATATTTCTATATACACCGGAAATCCTAAATTTTAATTGAATCCTTTCCAATAAAAAAATTTAGAGAGAAGTTACAGAACTGAAAATTGAACAAATTTGATGAATTTCAATCATTGATTCTTTAATATGTATTGACGACCTTCTTTTTCGACAGTATAAACTTTGACTTAGAAAATTTTCGAATATTTCTGTTATGAAATAAAAACATTCAACTAGGTGAGGTTGTCGTGTTCTCTTCATAAAAAGAAGAATGTCCTATTTCTTGTGTGATTTCCTGTACGATTCCCAGTGTAAACTCTTTTATGTCAGAATAAGGTTCTTTACAGGATACTTTACTTACAGTATTGTTGTTGGACGGTTATAACGATATCTAGAGGAACCAAGATACAAAATCGTCATCCTCTTCACATTTTCGACCTTCGTTCTTATTTTTAGTTTACCCGAGTTTTTACTCGTCATCTTTGTTCCCTTAGATTTCATATAAGAAAATTAAAAATTTCGTCAAATAAGGTTTATACTGAGTCCAGGGAACAAGTTCCCAAGACTCGTACGTCACTATAAACCCTAGAAACCATGTATCATGATGGTTAGAGGACCCAACCTCTATTCCCGTCCAGCCCTACGTCCACTTACTCCTTTCTTTCTCTCCCTCCTTTTCACTCACACTGAAGTGCAGGTTCTTGGTTGAGACGTGAACTAATAAAGGTACCTTTTATAGGTATCTTATAAGGTGTAATGGATATGTTACATTCTAGACTCTAAGTTTACATGGGTAAATTTTCGGTGAGACAGGTCAAAAGTCCGATCGTATTAAGTAGAGATCAGGGTTTTGTATAACAAATATCATTTATATATAATTTTCTGGATAACTTATTTACCTATTAGACTTTTGAAAACAACAACAAGTCAGTGAGTCAACACAAGATGAGAAACGTTGGGGTACCTGACGTCGTGGGGTCCGAAGGGACAGGAAGTGGTAGAGGTCCTCGAACGAGTTTAAGTACAGGTAACTCAACTACTATAGTAGGTTGGTAGAGCAAGAGACAGTAGGGAAAGAGGAGGACGGAAGTTAGAAAGGGTCGAAGTCCCAGAAAAGGTTACTCAGTCAAGAAACGTAGTCCACCGGTTTCCTGACTTCGAAGTCGATGTCGTAATCAAGAAGGTTACTTATAAGTCCCAACTAAAGTAAATCCTGACTGACCAAACTAGAGGAACGTCAGGTCTCCTGAGAGTTCTCAGAAGAGGTTTTGGTGTCAGGTTTTCGTAGTCAAGAAACCACGAGTCGGAAAAAATACCAGGTTGAGTGTGTAGGTATGTACTGATGACTTTTTTTGTATCGAAACTGGTTTATCTGAAAACAGTCGTTTCATTACAGAAACGAGAAGTTGTACGATAGATCGAAACGGAATCGAAAAGAAGGTTCTTGATCACAGAAAATTAAAGTACCGACGTCAGTGGTAGACGTCACTAAAACCTCGGGGGGTTTTATTTCAGACAGTGACAAAGGTAACAAAGGTCGAACACGAAGTAGGTCGGACCGTAAAACGTACTACATAAGACGTATATTCAATTCATTCGTCCCACTGTTATATATCGGAACTACATGACGAAAGGGTTAAACCTTGGTCAGGCAACAAGGTGTAGGTTAAGATTGACAACGAAGAACTGGACGTATGTCCAAAGAGTCCTCTGTCTATTTCACCAGACCATAAGGGTAGATAAATTCTTAAAAGGTGTGACACTTGTTTCGATCACCTCCACTACCTTAAGGTCGACTCGATGAAGTTTAGGATTTTCTACTACGACACTTTCACAACGTGAGTTATACGGTCGTTTAAACCTTGAGTCGTCACCGGTGTTCTGATCTTTTCTAGTGAAAAGTAAGGTTAGGGTTTCTTCCCGTTACGGTTTCTTACAAGTTTGATTACGTGTTAACGTGAGTAAAGTGTTCGATCGTTCCATTACGAGTTTTAAGAGGTTCAATCCGAAGTTGTCATACACTTGGTTCTTGAGGGTTTACAATTTCGACCTAAATCTTTTCCGTCTCCTTGGTCTCTAGTTTAACGGTTATAGGTAACCTAGTATCTTTTTGGTTCTCTTAAGGTCTTTTCGTAGATGAAGACGAAGTGACTGATACGATTTCGGAAACTGACACACCTAGTGTTGTTTGACACTTATAGACCTTTTCTCAGTAGTATTTTTTTAAAGTAACAACTCACTTATTTGTATTAGGGTGACAATGAAACGAAGAACAAAAGATACTTGTTTGTTTTTGTACTCAGAGACGAAAGGAAATTTCGTTTTTTTTTTTTTGGTACCTAAAAGTTTCCAAATTTTTACTTGAGTGTAGAGGTTTGGTACTTTCACAATCGATCCTGTTGAACTAGATTTCCTTTCTCCATGATTAGTAATTGTACTCATAATTCATAACTCATGACGGGTCTTGTCCACTTTAAAGTGTGAACCTAAAACTTGAGTCCATTGGTAAACTTTAAATTTTTATAGTTACAACTCCACCGAAGAAGACACGTTCATCCTTTAAAGTCGACTCGAACACGAAATCTAAGATTACCGTACGTATAGTTACGGACTCTTTCGGTTTTTGTGAGCTTAAGAGTCATGTTAGAAGTCAATTAAGGAATCTCTGTAGATGAGTAGTCAATAAAAGAATCTAGGTACCGTAGATGAGAATTAAGAACCTTTTCTGCTGAGTCTCTACTCCACATTCGGTATCCTGAATCTTTTTGGTTCTTTGAATTTAACGATAACCGGTTATGGAGGATGATTGAAACTTTCGGAACGAATACCCAACCTACAGTATTCATCAACTTTAATAACCTGTCTAAGGTATCACACAGACGGTCCGGGGACGACACAATCGTCATTATCGGAGCGGGGGGGGGGAGGTAAATTTTCGAAGGAGTTAAAGTGTAGTCATTGTGGAAGTTAGAGAGAAATGAGACGACGTGTGACCCTAGACTCTTTCGGAATCCTTTCCGACGAAAGAAGTCTGGAAGTTTTACTAAGTAAAATGTGTATTTCAAAAGATGGGTTGGTAAAAGATCTTCACTTTGTGAAAACGTTTCGAACGTAGAAATGGACTTGAACAGGGGACAGAAAGGTCCGGTGGGTGTCTTTAATAAAGGGAGGTGACACGAAGGGTAACCCTCTTGTTTACTCTTTTTCCCGTGGTTTTACGGTAATACTATTATTTACTTTCTCTTTAGGTGTCGGGTCTTTAAAGGGTTTCGAAATACTTCTACGACTTCCAATCGGATCCTGTTAGTTTGTTTGTCTGGTACAAAGACAACTCGTAGGATGTGTTTTACCTCCTGGGTGTGGTTTCCCTACCACGTTCTACCCACTATCTCCTCCTCTTAACGGTTAACCGTCCTTCTTCGAAATTGTTATGTTTGTTTGAAAATTTCTTATTTTTGAAGTCCAATCTTTTAGGTAGTGATGTTTATTTCTGGTCCCTGAGAGGACCATCAGGTCACCGGTTCTTAGGTGGACGTACCCAATCTAGGGTCTGTCCCTTACTTCTAGGGTGTACGGTACGACGTCGATGAATCGGGTGTATGAGACCTCGGACCTGTTACGTTGCTTTATATGGTGTACCCTGTTGGTTCTAGGGTACACGGTGTTGTTTACGTCATTTTATTTATAAATTTATAATTTTTTTTTTTCTAGTCTACCTTTTAATCTAATCGTCGTGAATGTTATATTCGAGTCTGTCTGTTGAAATAAAAACGAAAAAAGTAATATTTTCTGTTACTAGTGCATCGCAGAAAGTCTTCCATAAAATTTATTAAGTTATAACGGTTTAATAGGGGGAAATAAACCCTCTCATCCTTTTACATCTAAGATCTTTCTTTTTCTCGAGAGATGTTCTGTCCTTGTTCATTTGACTTCATGTCTGACCACCGAACTTGGTTAGGATGGTCAGGAGCCAAGTTTCTTAACTCTGGGTTTGATAAAAGATTCTTTGTACGAAGTGTTGATGACCCTTATGACCCGTCACCAGGTGAGATGATCCAACCACGTCTCATTAACTCCAAAACGTAACAACTTAAAACGGCAAACTATAACTTTATGTAAGAACTTATTTACACCAAAACAATATGTAGTAAAATTACGTGTAAAGAGTGAAATACCAAAAAAAAAAGCGAGTAAAGGAGTAATAATAAACGACAAATGAAACAAAATCTGATCCCTTTCCTACAACCCGTTTTTCGTTTAAACTCACTAAAAGAATAAGTCTAAGTTTTACCCAACATTTCGTCGTCTCTGTTGAGTGTTGTAGTTTCACGGAAACCGGGTCCTTGACGATTACTTATATGTCACGTCACCACCAAGTCATTGAAAACGCTTCCTCTTTTTTCGGAACTTCTACTCCTCACGTCGTCACCACCCACTAACCTTCAACTGTTGTTGGTTGACTCTCATAGTAGTTTTCGACTAGGGGAATGTTGATGTGTTCTTCGACGGATTCTTGAGCTACAGTTGGTAAGGTACCAGTAAGTCATAAACTTCGTTTAACCCTTCCACTTTTCCGGGGCATTCACCCACGGAGTACTCGACTGACGTTTATTTGTTTTTAGCAGATTTGTTGTTGTTACCTGGTAAAGAGTTAGTCGAGAACTACACGCTACTTTTCACCTAAAATATGTCGTTGACCAATACTTATCGAGGCACCAACCTGGTTCTTCTTTGAAGTTTGGTGAAGGGTTTCGGTTTGTACGTGGGTTTTTCCCGTACCAGTGAGAAACAACCAGACGACGGACAGACTGGGTGATGTCGAAAGATTTAGGACCATTTTGGTAATATAGACTCTCCATACGAGTCGTTTAACTACCTTTCACTTTCACTTTCACAATCAGTGAGTCAGTACGGGTTGAGACACACTGGGGTACCTGGTTTCGGGTGGTCCGAGGAGATAGGTACCCCTAAGAGGTTCTTTCCGATGATGTCCCCCACCCGTAAGGGAAAAGGCCCCTAGAAGGGCTGGGGCCCTAGCTTTGACTCGGAGGACAGAACGTCCGTCTAAGAAATGGTAGACTCGGTGGTCCCTTCGGGTCGTTGAACTACTCTACAGGACTTTTGACGTTGGGGACGTTGACCGTAACGAGTCGTCTTTCACGGGTTAAGAGGTGCTGTTTCGGACTGGCGTATGCCGTGTCGGTCGGAAGTTTTCTACTTCCTTAACCTCATACTTCGAACCGGATTAGACGGTATAAGTGGTCTTGAGAACGTTTGACTGATGGCGAAGAAGTTCGTAGAACTGTTGAAGAACGTCGCTTCTAAGAAGGTCTTGGTAGTCCTCCGTCTTTTACGAAAGGTTCGCAAACAGTTTAAGGTTTCGTGTCAAAAATACGAGACCCTTATTTGTTTGAATACAACAGACCGTCTTTAAACACTTAACATTAATAAGGATAGAACTAATTATTTCTACGTAAATTCTGAGCAAATTTAATAAATTTTAAGTGTCAGACTTTGAAGTTAATGTAAACGTGGTTGGATTGTTTTATAAATTGTCACTCGACTGTTTGATCTTTACCGTAGTCCGTGGTACTCCTCTCATTTTTCTCGAAACAAGATGAGGTTTACTATTTCGTGTAGAACATTACTCACAATGTCACTAGGAGTTTGTAGGCGGATGGTCGTCAAAGTCGTAGTGAACATCTCAATATTCTTTACGTCTAAAAATCTAGGATGGGTCTGGATGATCATTACGAGTTTTAAGAGGTTCGGTCCGAAGTTGTTATGTACTTGGCACTTTAAGGTCTGTAAGTTCGGTCTAAATCATTTCCGTCTCCTAGGTCTCTAGTTTAACGGTTGTATGTAACCTAGCAACTTTTGAGCTCTCTCAAGGTCTTTTTGTAGATGAAGACGAAATAACTGATACGGTTTCGGAAACTGACACACCTAGTGTTGTTTGACACTTTTTAAGAAGTTCTCTACCCGTATGGTCTGGTGGACTGGACGGAGGACTCTTTAGACATACGTCGAGTTCTTCATTGTCAATTTTGACCCGTACCTTGTTGTCTAACCAAGGCTTAGTCCTTTCCTCATGTAGTTCCCACATATAACAGTGGGACGAATAAATTGAATATACGTCTCCTGTAGTACTCTTTACGATCTATCCTACTTCGTGTTCGACCTTAGTTCTAATGACCCTCTTTATGGTTATTGGAGTCTATACGTCTACTGTGGTGGGAATACCGTCTTTCACTTTTTCTTGAGTTTTCGGAGAACTACTTTCACTTTCTCCTCTCACTTTTTCAACCGAATTTCGAGTTGTAAGTCTTTTGCTTCTAGTACCGTATACCAGAGTAGTGAAGTACCGTTTATCTACCCCCTTGTCACCTTTGTCGTTGTCTGAAATATAAAAACCCGAGGGTTTAGTGACGTCTACCACTGAAGTCGGTACTTTAATTTTCTGTGAACGAAGAACTTCTTTTCAAGACTGGTTGTATCTATCGTATAATTTTTCGTCTCTGTAATGAAATGGTTGTTTACAGGTAGATCAGTTTCACATCCAAAAAGGTCATCAGTACATACCTACACTCTCAACCTGACTTTTCTTTCGACTTGTGGTTTCTTAACTACGAAAACTTGACACCACAACTTCTTCTGAGAACTCTCAGGGACCCTGGTGTTCCTCTAGGTTGGTCAGGTAGGATTTCCTTTAGTCAGGACTTATAAGTAACCTTCCTGACTACGACTTCGACTTTGAGGTTAGGAAACCGGTGGACTACGATTCTTGACTGAGTAAACTTTTCTGGGACTACGACCCTTTCTAACTTCCGTCCTCTTTTTCCCCTCCTGTCTCCTACTCTACCAACCTACCGTAGTGACTGAGTACAGGTAACTCGGTGACTCAGGTAACTCATTTGACACTCTCAACCACTACCTGTCCCTCCGGACTACACAATGTCAGGTACCCCAGCGTTTCTCAGCCTGTGCTGATTCGTTGACTTGACTCTGGATGACCTAGTCTTTAAGACCCATAACCCGAGTCGTTATTTACTGAATTGTTCGGAAGGACAAAAGGGGTACTAAGACTTACGAACCTTCATGATATCGGAAGAATAATGGTAAGAAGAAGTACCTTTTCGGTTATGGTTCCTTCAGTTCCGGAAATTACGTATTAGTTCGATAGTTAGTCGGTTGGGACCTCGGACAGGATGGTGTTCTGAAGGTAATGATGTTCTATTATTTGGAAAAGTCGATGAAAGTCGATCTTTGTAGGATGAACTATCTTAGAATTTACTCTTTTTTATCAAATGGAGTATATGTATTCAATTTTCTATCAGCAACTACGGACATGTTCAATTCAGTGAAGTCATGGCAGGCTGAGAAACGCTAGGATACCTGACATCGGGGGTCCGAGGAGACAGGTACCCTAGGAGATTCGTTCTTATGACCTTACCACCGGTACGGGAGGAGGTCTCCTAGAAGGGTTTGGTCCCTAGTTTGGGTACAGAGAATGTAGAGGACGAAACCGTCTATCTAAGAAATGGTGATCGCGGTGGACCCTTCGATTTACTCTTTTGTATAAAATGAAATTTATTCATCCATTTTTCAATCAACCAACTCCGAATCCGACGAGGATACGACGACGACGACGACGATTCAGTGAAGTCAGCACAGGCTGAGACACGTTGGGGCATCTGTCGTCGGGTGGTCCGAGGGGGCAGGGACCCTAAGAGGTCCGTTTTTATGACCTCACCCAACGGTAAAGGAAGAGATTACGTACTTTGACTTTTCACTTTCACTTCAGCGGGTCACCACAGGCTGAGAAGCACTGGGGTACCTGACGTCGGATGGTCCGAGGAGGCAGGTACCCTAAAAGGTCCGTTCTCATGACCTCACCCCACGGTAACGGAAAAGGCTCTGACGAGGATATGTTTAAAAATTTTTAAGTTATAGTATACTGTATAAATTTACTATTTTACAATTTATTTAATGAATTTTACGATTTCCGTCACAATTAATTATCCTTCGATGTCTTATTCTACATTCATTTTTGGTGACTTGTTCTCACTGTAGACAAAAAAATTGTCTAAAGGTATGATCACATCTTTCAAAATTTTATCGACAACTAACGTCTTTGACGAAACCCTTCAAAAAGAATAATGACCAATCCTCATAAAATTTTAATACGTCGATGCGTAATATAAACCTTTGTAATATAGAATCTTAAAAATAAAAAAATTACATCAACACAAAGGATTGTATCTGAAAAAGAACAAATTAAGAAGTTGCTTATTGATGGTTCACTTTCTAAGATGATCCTTTAACAATTTTTAATTCAAATGTGGAAGAATTTCATACTGTCAGTAAAAAAAAGTGTGTGAACTTTTTTTAGAACTTTTTTCTATAAATAATGAAATTTCAAACCTGTGGTAGAAAAAAGGTAAAATACTGAGTTTCATATTTTAATTTTCAATTTTTCTACACTGTAATTTTTTTTTAGATAAATATAAGAAGAGATCAAATTTTTCGGGAGAAGGTTGTTGTGTTCTCTTCTGAGATGTGTACCTGTAGTGGTCTACCAGATATGACTTTAGTCTAACTAATATAAGAAACGTCGGTTTCTACCTCTTCGAGATACGTTAGTCGTTTTTGTTCTGGTCCTCGACTGACACCGAGTCTAGGGCTTGAGGAACAACGTTCTAAGTCTGAATTACAATTTTTGTATCCCTTTTGGTGATCTGGTAAGTCCATACTGGATTTAGTTTAGGGAATACTAATATTTCACCTTCACTGTTTGTCTAAGTTTCCTAAGTTAGACTACCTGTCTTACGAACTTCTTGATACCTGCCTCGTAACACTGTACCATCTCCTCCGTCCCTAGTTCTGGTATGGGTTCTTTTTCTTTACGTTTTCCGTTTTACCAACAGACTCCTCCGGAATGTTTATCGACTCTTTTCTTCTCTTCGTTGTCCGTTTCCTCTTTACCTTTCTATACGGGTAAACTTACGTCTCAAGGTTTCTTATTGTTCCTCTGTATTCTTTCGGAAGGAGTTACCAGTTACGTTTCTTTATGTCCTTTTGTTATCTTACCCATTCTGATCTCTAGAGAAGGTCTTTAAATCTCTATGGTTCCCTTGTAAAGTACGTTTCTACCTTTGTTATTTCTTGTCTTTACCATACGTGGATTGTCTTGGTCTTGTATAATTCTTGTTCACCGTTCTTATGTGTCTTCTTGATATGTTTTTTCAAGAAGTACAGGGTCTATTGGTGCTCCCACACTAGGAAGTGGATCTCTGTCTGTAGGACCTTACGTTTCAGTTCACCCGGAATTCTTCGTAGTGACACTTGTTTCTATCACCTTCATTACGTTAAGGTTAACTCGATAAAGTTTGGGACTTTCAACTACGACACTTTCACGACGTGAGTTATACGGTCGTTTAAATCTTTTGAGTCGTCACCTATGTCCTGAACCTTTCCAGTCAAAAGTAAGGTTAGGGTTTCTTTCCGTTACGGTTTCTTATAAGTTTCATGGTGTGTTAACGTGCGTAAAGTGTACGATCGTTTCATTACGAGTTGTAAGATGTTCAGTCCGAAATTGTTATGCACTTAGTACTTGTAGGTCTACAAGTTTGACCTAAATCTTTTCGTCTCCTTGGTCTCTAGTTTAACGGTTGTAGATAACCTAGTAGTTTTTTCATGCTCTCAAGGTCCTTTTGTAGATAAAGACGAAATAACTGATCCGGTTTCGGAAACTGACACACCTAGTGTTATTTGACACCTGTTAAGAGTTTCTCCACCCTTATGGTCTGGTGGACTGGACGGAGGACTCTTTAGACATACGTCCAGTCCTTCGTTGTCAATCTTGACCTGTACCTTGTTCTCTGACCAAGGTTTAGCCCTTTCCTTATGCAGTTCCGACATATAACAGTGGGATGAATAAATTGAAGATACGTCTCATGTAGTACTCTTTGCGACCCGACCTACTTCGTGTTCGACTTTAGTTCTAACGACCCTCTTTATGGTTATTGGAGTCTATACGTCTACTATGGTGGGAATGCCGTCTTTCACTTCTTCTTGATTTCTCGGAGAACTACTTTCACTTTCTCCTCTCACTTTTTCAACCGAATTTTGAGTTGTAAGTCTTTTGATTCGAGTACCTTAGACCAGGGTAGTGAAGTACCAGTTAGCTACCCCCTTTATTACCTTTACCACTCTCTGAAATAAAACCCCCCGAGGGTTTAGTGACGTCTACCACTGAAGTCGGTATTTTAATTTTCCTCGAACGAGGAACCTTCTTTTCGATACTGGTTGTATTTGTTGTATAATTTTTCGTCTCTGTAATAAAACGGTGTTTCCAGGTAGATCAGTTTCGATACCAAAAAGGTTATCAGCACATACCTACACTCTCAACCTGATATTTCTTTCGACTCACGGTTCCTTAACTACGAAAACTTGACACCACAACTTCTGAGAACTCTCAGGGAACCTGGTGTTCCTCTAGGTTGGTCAGGTAAGATTTCCTTTAGTCAAGACTTATAAGTAACCTTCCTGACTACGACTTCGATTTTGAGGTTAGGAAACCGGTGGACCACGATTCTTGACTGAGTAAACTTTTCTGGACCTATGACCCTTTCTAACTTCCGTACTCTTCTTCCCCTCCTCTCTCCTACTCTACCAACCTACCGTATTGGCTGAGTTATCTGGACCCAAACTAATTTGAGACCCTCAACCACCACTTGTCCCTTCGGACCACACGATGTCAGGTACCCCAACGTTTCTCAGTCTATGTAGACTCGTTGACTTGACTTGACTTGATTAAATGTACTAATTTGACGAGTAAACTTAGGACCTTTTTACGACGGTTCCATTTCTACGGTTGTAACGTGTAAACTAATCTCTTAAATTTAATGAAAATTCTTTTAATCTTAGTTAAAAGTGACTTATCGGTAGTTTTGATGTGTAGACAAATCACAAAAAGTCAGCTGTATTGCAAAGTACATGTAATAATTTAAATTAGGAGTGTTGGGATGCTACAATCGTCTGATCGAGATAAAAAAAATATCGACTGTTCAGACTCTGAGTATCCACTTCAAAGAACATATTTCTTAAAGAGTGATAAATTACAGTTTCGGTCCTCGGTTTATAGGTGGAACCGAAGTTAAAGGAATTTTTAAGGTGTCACCGGTAATCTTTATGTCTTCTTCCATAGGAGAGATAACTTAATAGAAAATATCAAATAGTAAAACAAAGTAATTTAATAACCGTAGAAAGTTCGGGTAATTAGGACTCGGATCTTATAGAGTGGTCCCTGAAGGGACCACCGAGTCAGTCATTTCTTAGACGGACGCTACGTCCTCTGAGTCTAAGCTGGGGATCCAACCCTTCTAGGGGACCTCTTCCCGTACCGTTGGGTGAGGTGATAAGAACGACCTCTTAAGGGTACTTGTCTCCTCTGACCGTCTCATCTCAGGTACCCCGACGTTTCTCAGTCTGTACTGACTCGCCGATTGTCAAAGTGAAAGTATCGAGTAAACCTCTGTAAGTTCTTACGTAATTAATTATCCCTGAACTAAGATCTTGTAAGAACCAGTAACAGATGTAAATAAGTAAACAAGAATAGATTGGAAGTCTGTGGTAGTTGCCCTTTTAGTACGAGGTTCATCTTCTACAAAATCTTAAGGAACCTAAATAGAAGAGTGTCAACTTTTAATGATAATTTTACTTTGACAATATTATTAGTGTTTGTCCGTAAAATCTCTCTAATAAGTTATTCATTAACTCTGTACAAGTAATTGTACGACATAACCTTTTAGTTGTCTTATGTAAAATTCGTACACAAGATTCCTAGATTTGTTCTCCGTGATTTATCATAATCCTTATGATTAAAGTAGAAAGGTTGAACATTTTACAAGGAAACAGGAATCATAAATATTAATATGAATGTATAAATGGTCTCATCCCCATTGCTTTTTTGACTCTCTATATAAAAATTTACGATTCTGGAGTATTACCGAAGTCTATCGTACTTCCTGTATTGTTGATAATATGGAAAAGATATAAGACGTCAAATTTGGTTGTTAATTTCCACAGTCAACGACATAGTCAAGTCGGTCATTTATCGATGTTTTCTTGATATCTATTTTACATAAAAGTTAATAAAAGAATTTTCTTATTCTGTTTCTGTGCCAAATTACTACAGAAGGTAATTTCATAACATAGTGTGATCATCCTGAACATCCAGAAGTATCTTGGCACGTTGTAGTCGAAGAAGTCGCAATGACCAACCTCGTGTCTGAACCTAATGACACTATGACTTACCAAACGGAACCTCTGCTTGTCTCTAGTAAGACAGTAAAAACTCTAACGCAGGTTCATGACGTAAAGTCCTAGAAAACAACTGGTACTACCAATGAGGTAAGGAAGACTCTCTAAGGACGGGCGTCATCATCTATATTACCAGTAGACTCAATTTAAGTGGGTAAGGTAAGGTAAAATCAAGCGACTAAGGATCTTACAGTTGTAAGTAAGAACGGTAGAGAACAAACTGGTGAAGGTTAAACGGAACTAAGTACCTGGACTGTAAGGTCCAAGGATACGTTATAACGAGAAATGTCGTTGCCTGGAACGAAGATAGTGGTCAGTGTAGGTGTTGACCCATAACAAAAACGAAACCGAGGTAGGGAAGAAAGAAAGACCTCAGTAAAGAGGTGACTAGTGGTCATCGCACAACCCGTGGATGACTGGACCCCTCAAGGAGAAAGTCATAGGATAGTAAAACGAAAAAGTATGACAAGTACCCCAAGAGTTCCGTTCTTATGACTTCACCAAACGGTAAGGGAAGAGGTCACTTGGTGTAAGACAGTCTGGAGAGGTGGTACTAGGCGGGTAGAACCCAACGGGGCACCCGTACCGAATCAAAGTAACTCAATCTGTTCCGACACCAGGGACACAGGAAAAGTAATATCCCCTGACCTTACGTTTTCATCCTTCAGTTCTTTGTGGACCTCATTGTCCGTTTAAACCGGAACCTTACTCCTTACTTCGTCCCGTTTCTGATTATCTCAAGACGGTTCTTTTACGTGACCAGTATCGTTTGTGGGAGAAGGTTGTTGTGTTCTCTTCTGAGATGTGTACCGTAGTGGTCTACCAGTTGTGGTTTTAGTCTGACTAATATAAGAAACATCGGTTTCTACCTCTTCGAGATATGTCAGTTGTTTTTGTTCTGGTCCTCGACTGACACCGAGTCTAGTACTTGAGGAATAATAGTTTAAGTCTGAGTTTAACTTCTTTCATCCCTTTTGACGATCTGATAAGTCCATACTGGAGTTAGTTTAGGGAATACTAATATGTCACATTCACTCTTTATCTAAATTCCCGGATCTAGACTATCTATCTCACGTACTACTTGATACCTTCCTCTAAGTACTGTAACATGTCCTCTGTCCCTAGTTCTGGTAGGGGTACCTTGTCTTTACGTTTTTTCGTTTTACCGATAGACCCCTCCGGAATGTTTATCGACACTTTTCTTCTCTCCGTTTTTCGTTTCCTCTTTTCCTTTCTATATTCGCAGACTTACGTCTCAAGGTTTCTTATCGTTCTTCTCTATTCTTTCGGAAGAAGTCACTAGTTACGTTTCTTTATCTCCTTTTATTGTCTTACCCTTTCTGATCTCTAGAGAAGTTCTTTTAATCTCTATGGTTCCCTTGTAAAGTACGTTTCTACCCGAGTTATTTCCTGTCTTTACCATAC
>SJYO01020080.1:116652694-116688787 GCA_006410555.1 Capra ibex
TCCACCGTTCTTATGTGTCTTCTTGATATGTTTTTTCTAGAAGTGCTGGGTCTATTAGTGCTACCACACTAGTGAGTAGATCTCGGTCTGTAGGACCTTACACTTCAGTTCACCCGGAATCTTTCGTAGTGATACTTGTTTCGATCACCTCCACTACCTTAAGGTCACCTCGATAGAGTTTAGGACTTTCTACTACGACACTTTCACGACGTGAGTTATACGGTCTTTTAAACCTTTTGAGTCGTCACCTATGTCCTGACCTTTTCCAGGCAAAAGTAAGGTTAGGGTTTCTTTCCGTTACGGTGTCTTACGAGTTTGATGACGTGTTAACGTAAGTAGAGTGTACGATCATTTCATTACGAGTTAAGAGGTTCGGTCTGAAGTCGTTATGCACTTGGTACTTGAAGGTCTACAAGTTCGACCAAAATCTTTTCCGTCTCCTTGGTCTCTAGTTTAACGGTTGTAGGAGACCTAGTACTATTTTCGTTCTCTCAAGGTCTTTTTGTAGGTAAAGACGAAATAACTGATCCGGTTTCAGAAACTGACACACCTAGTGTTATTTGACACCTGTTAAGACTTTCTCTACCCTTATGGTCTGGTGGATTGGACGGAGAACTCTTTAGACATACGTCCAGTCCTTCGTTATTAAACTTGACCTGTACCTTGTTGTCTGACCAAGGTTTATCCTTTTCCTCATGCAGTTCTGACATATAACAGTGGGACGAGTAAATTGAATATACGTCTCATGTAGTACTCTTTGCGACCCGACCTCCTTCGTGTTCGACCTTAGTTCTAACGGCCCTCTTTATAGTTATTGGAGTCTATACGTCTACTGTGGTGGGAATACCGTCTTTCACTTCTCCTTGATTTCTCGGAGAACTACTTTCACTTTCACCTCTCACTTTTTCAACCGAATTTCGAGTCGTAAGTCTTTTGTTTCTAGTGCCGTAGACCAGGGTAGTGAAGTACCCTTTATCTACCCCTTTGTCATCTTANCCTTAGTTCTAACGGCCCTCTTTATAGTTATTGGAGTCTATACGTCTACTGTGGTGGGAATACCGTCTTTCACTTCTCCTTGATTTCTCGGAGAACTACTTTCACTTTCACCTCTCACTTTTTCAACCGAAATTTCGAGTCGTAAGTCTTTTGCTTCTAGTGCCGTAGACCAGGGTAGTGAAGTACCCTTTATCTACCCCTTTGTCATCTTAGTCACAGTCTGAAATAAAAAAACCCGAGGTTTTAGTGACGTCTACCACTGACGTCGGTACTTTAATTTTCTGTGAATGAGGAACCTTCTTTTCAATACTGGTTGGATCTATCGTATAAGTTTTTGTCTCTGTAATGAAACGGGTGATTCCAGGCAGATCCGTTCCGATACCAAAAAGGACACCAGTACATACCTACACTCTCAACCTGACACTTCTTCCGACTCGCGGTTTTTAACTACGAAAACTTGACACCACAACCTCTTCTGAGAACTCTCAGGGAACCTGACGTTCCTCTGGGTTGGTCAGGTAAGACTTCCTCTAGTCGGGACCCTAAAGAAACCTTCCTTACTACGATTTCGACTTCGAGATCATGAAACCGGTAGAGTACGCTTCTCAACTGAGTAACCTTTTCCGAGACTACGACTTTCCCTAACTCCCGTCCTCCTCTTCCCCTGCTGTCTCCTACTCTCCCGACCTACCGTAGTGACTGAGCAACCTGCGTTCAGACTCACTTGAGGTCCTCAACCACAACCTGTCCCTTCGGACCACACGACGCTAAGTACCCCAGCGTCTCAGCCTGGGTTGACTCGTTGACTTGACTTGATCATCCCGACCCTGTTGACATCGACCTCTAAAGCTGTCCTTGGACACTTCGACATTCAGTAGTAGTGATAGGGGGACCGAAATCGTTACTGAGAGGTAGAAGATTTCCCGTGTACACGACAAGAACTTTTTCATCTCGTTGGGGACAGTTGGAACTAAAACCTTTATGTACAGTAGTTTACTAGATATAGTCATCAAGAGTTTGATACCAGGAACAGTGGAATCTTGAAGAGTCTTTACGTCTAAACCCCGAGACGGAGTCTGGACGACTTAATCGTTGTCATGCCCATCCCGGGACGTCAGACATAATACCATAAAATCCAAATTCGTGACTATATGTTCTTTATATTTTGAAGACACATTTTTTCAGGAGTTAAGGTTTCTTGTCGACTCTTACATATAGACTTAAAATTCGGAGGAGGTCGTGAGAAAAAAAAAAAACCGGTACACCGTACGTCCTGGAATCATGGGGTTGGTCCCTAGTCTTGACTTGAGGGGAGTCACCTTCGAGTCTTAGAATTGGTGATCTGGTGGACCCTTTAGGCATTTGGAGAAGGTCGTGAGAATTTAGTATATACCGAAACTGGAAACTAATCAATAGACAACCGGATTCTGGTGAATAAAATTTTCTGATTCCCTTTCCCGTGTCTTCTCTACTAAGAAGAGGGGAGAATTCATTGCGACTCGTAGCGTACACATATCGCTATCTTGAAAGTATACCCTGTCTTGACTTCGTGTCACGTCGTCGTCCCCTCGATACCAACCCAAGAGTCGATACTTAAGTTGGGAACAAGAGGATAAAGTCCAAACTTCTGGAGACCTTGTTGCGAAGAAACTGGTCCACATAGTCCAAAATCGTGGTGGTCAATATTTCACCCCCTTCAAAGTATCTGTTTTTTACGGCAATGAGAACTTTACCACACAAGCAGTCTCTTTGTCAAAGTAGGGAGTTTTTGTTTTATTGTCGTTGTTTTTTGATACATCGTAAAGTCTCCAATATTTTTTGTAAAAGCCATGTAATATGTCTTTAATATACCACCTATGTCTCGTTTTCACATTAAAAAGTCGAAACCACTTTATCCTAAACTGTGATTAGTTAGTGAAATTTGTTAAACTAATATTTGATACATAAGTAATATATTCTGGTTTTATGAAGTTATTATGTTAGATAATTACTATAACAAGTGTTACCTAATGGTTTTAGTAAGACCATTTTTGTTTCTAATATAATTGTCATTTTTTTTACTATTATTTGAATAAAATTCCACATGAATTTCCGGTATGAGATCAAATCACTATTTATAATATTATTTGAATTACCATGTCCTGTGTCAATATTCTTGTCAATGAGTAAATCTTGTTTCCTTTTCTTCGTTCTACTCAGTTGTCAAAGGTGATTTTCCTTTTGTATGGGTTCTTTCGATCCACAAGTTTATGTAATGGTCACTCTTGTTAAGTCATTTCTCTGGGTTGTATTTCCACTAAAATAGGTCTGTGTTTAATCTCATTGATACAATATTGACGTATATTGTCACTCAAATGTTTTCGAACTAATGTAGAGTCACTTTAGAATTTCTGAAAGAAATCACAAGGATATTAAAAAGATGACACAGTAGAAATTGTCGTTATTGTACAAGAAAGAGATACGCATAATTGACCGGACGAACCTTCCTATCGTTTACCACATAAATTATAATTAATCTGGTTTTACCCTCAAAACTCTAGATAACATTTTGTATATTGGGGTAATGTTTATTACAGAAAACGTTTATATTTACCCCCACCCCCACTCCTTTAGAAACTCAAACTCGTCAAGGTCTTGTAGAAGTAGAGGTACCATGATAAATGATATCATGTTTTATGTGACTTTCTTATAGGAAACGGAGTAAGTTACTAAACCCCTCGAGTCCGACAAGTCTTGTCCTGGAGTAAGCAATGAAACCTTCGGATATGGGATACCTTCGTATATGGGATACCGTATATGAGAACGTATAACATCATTTTGTGATAAAACAAAGAAAACGGACAAACAATATAGTAGGAAGGTCTCGACCTAAAAGAACCTTTGGTTCTTTTTTTAATTCAAACTCCCGGGGAGCGAACGTCTACATGGAAAATTCCAGGATTTTCTGACGATCCAGAGTACCAAACCATTTTAAATGTTTTCTATAAAATTGACGTTTACTGAAATCTGGTGAGAAAAACGACTGAAAAGAGGGAAGTGTACAGAGGACAGTATCGTGACTACGTCGGTTCCCTTTTTAAGACTTAGACCGAATTTCCTTCAACTCTACTCCTCTGTAAATCTAACATAAACCTAAATCACTGTATATTTACACCAAACATCAGTACAGACACATACCAATTCAGTAACCATCGACAGGACCATCCTGTAGATCCTTATAAGAGTGATGGATATTAGGATTTAGTGTTCTGGACTTTAGAAATGTATTCACACAGGTCACCACGGGTCGTGGACTTCACATACCCACCATTTCCTCTTTGTCTCGGTCTTTGATTAGTTGAAAAGATCTGAGATTATTTTTGGTTTATATTTAATTGGGACAATCCTTATAGACTTAATAGAAAACTACTAGAGAAATCTTTTATAATCTTTTAGTAAAAGTGTGTTTCACCACTAGTTTTTGAGACATCAGATTTTTACATCCTTGTTTTGTAGAATCCTACATAGGTACTAAATCGTTTTTACGTATAAAAAAAAATCTAAAACACTACAAATAATATAAACAGTGGGTTTAGACATTAAGTAACTCCAAAGAATATGGTAAGATTCAGAAGTGAAATATAGGCTAAATTATGATATTAAAACATAAGAAAAAGAATTTTCTTCGAAGGGGTTTAACTGATTGGAAGTTTGGAAAGTTTTTGTATCTAGAGATGGATTTCCCTAAATTACACAGAAAGGATGTGTCATCAATACTACCAAAATAAAAAATTGAGGAAATAAGAGTTAATTACTCTCTTTTGTGGTCCTCTTTTTCCCGTTTTTCTTTCCTTCTCCGTTCCCTTTCTTCCCTTCTTTCCCGGGAATGACTACCTCCATAGAGTCATACTCCGTCACTTGGTCTGACACCTCAGTCTGTCCGTTTGGACCTCGACTTTAGAATGACGTTAGTACACATTCGATACACGGTTCGATATACGATTGGGATTGGAGTGGAGGACTTTGGAGTCAAAAGAGTGAGTATTTCACTCCTATTATTTACTGTTGTATATATTTCATATAACGGTTCACGGACCGTGTATTCTGTAAATCATCTTTAAAAATTAAAGAAGAATAAAAAAAAATTGAAAAACCGACATGGTGTCCCTTTCGACCTAGAATCAAGGGACTGGTCCGTACCTTGGACCTGGGGGACGTCAACCTTGGACCTTAGAATCGGTGACCTGGTGGTCCCTGTAGGGATTTAAGGAATAAGAACTTACTTATTAGGTTCAACATAAAGAACTTTATTAGAATGATTATACGACGGAAATCCTACGTGTCCTTTCTCTATTAAAGTCGTAAAAAGGACGAGAGAAGTGTTGTGTGATACTCGTCATGTTGTGTACACCCTTCGAGTAAAGAAAAAGACGATTTCGTACTTTGATAAACATGTTCCACTCTTTTATACAGTAGAAAGTAAGACTTGTTTTCAATCGTTTATTTTACAATGTTTGACAGACTCTTCACCCTATCCTATCGTTTAAATCCTTAGACGTAATTTTTTTCGATGTAACATCAAATTTTTTTTTCCCGAAGTATAAACTCAATTACACTAAAAAAAGTTTTCGTTTCCTAAACCACAAATAGGTAAAGTAGGATACCAAGTTTCTGTAGACTCGTGTCATCTAATCCTTTCAAATCTTCGTCTATTGTTCTAATCTTCATTGAGTCTTCAATTGAGTCCCAGGTCCACAGAGGGTCCGCACAGATTTTGAGGTGTCGATACTGTTATACCTGTTCTTCTCTCCTTGTGAAAGGTTTCTCTGGTATTATTCGTTGACTAACAGTCGTGATTTACGTCTTTTTTTCCTTCCATTTTCTCCGAACTATAGTTCGCCCCTTTCACCAATTTTACATGACGATTCAGTGAAGTCAACACAGGCTGAGACACGCTGGGGTATCTACCGTCGGATGGTCCGAGGGGGCAGGGACCCTAAAAGGTCCGTTCTTGTGACCTCACCCAACGGTAAAGGAAGAGGTTACGTACTTTCACTTTTCACTTTCACTTCAGCGAGTCAGCACAGGCTGAGAAACGCTGGGGTACCTGACGTCGGATGGTCCGAGGAGACGGGTACCCTAAAAGGTCCGTTCTCATGACCTCACCCCACGGTAACGGAAGAGGTAATTTTACAGTGTGTTATTGATTTTAAAAAGGTACATGGGTAAGTAGTTACTGACGTCTTCATATGAATCAATAAATAGAAATATGACTTCTCCAATATTTTGGACATTTTGATACCCACGTCCATCAAGTCACCACCTAGTCCGAGTCTTTTCGATCAGTAACCACGGATTCGAAAAGGGGACTCCACAAAAGACCTACATCGATATAAAGGGAAGGAATTACCTCCTAATGTGCGATGTACTTAGAGGTTTCTACAACCTAAAACAAAAGAAGTCGAAAACTAAAGTCTCACCGTACGAGTCTGACACCTCATAAATGGTGACTCAGTTTGTTTACTTGAGATCGAACACATGGACGTAGCAGAAACAAGGAACAACAAGTCAACGAGTCAGCACAGGTTGGGAAACGTCGGGTTACCTAACGTCGTATAGTCCGAAGGGACAGGAGGTGATAGAGGACCTCAGACGGGTTTGAGTGCAGGTAACTCAGTCACTACGGTAGGTTGGTATAGTAGGAGACAGTAGGGGAAGAGGAGGACGGAAAACAGAAAGGGTCGTAGTTCTAGAAAAGGTTACTCGGTCGAAAAGTATAGTCCACCGGTTTCATAACCTCGAAGTCGAAGTCGTAGTCAGGAAGACTTCTTATAAGTCCCAACTAAAGGAAATCCTAACTGACCAAACTCGAGAAACGACAGGTTTCCTGAGAGTTCTCAGAAGAGGTTTTGGTGTCAAACTTTGGTAGTCAAGAAGCCATGAGTTGGAAGAAATACTTGGTTGAGAGTGTAGGTATGTACTGACGACCTTTTTGGTATCGAACCTGTTAAACCTGGAAACAACCGTTTCCAGAGACGAAAAATTATACGATAGATCCAAACAATATCGAAAAGAAGGTTCCTCGTTCCCATAAAAATTAAAGTACCGACGTCAGTGGTAGACGTCACTAAAACCTCGGGTTCTTTTATTTCAGACAGTGACAAAGGTAACAAAGGGGCAGATAAACGGTACTTCACTACCCTGGTTTACGGTACTAGATCCAAAAAATTTACAACCCAAAATCCGGTCGAAAAAGTGAGAGGACAAAAGTGGAAGTAGTTCTCTAAGAAATCAAGGAGAAGTGAAAGACGGGAGTCCCACCACAGTAGACGTCTAGACTCCAATAACTATAAAGAGGGCCGTTACGATCTAAGGTCGTAAAACGTACTCAGTGGAAGTAAGGATTCCCCAGACTTAGTAGAAAGATAAGTGACGTAGTCTTATCACCACGACTATACCCGGAGTACACAGTAAGTGAGAAGAGAAAGTACTACGTCTTTGGTAGTGATGTGGTAGAGAGTTCCTCCCAGTGTATGGGACGTGAGGCGTTTTCTACCGGGTAACAAAACGGAGTGAAAAAATCTTTCAAGTAGGAATAATAACATAGGGTTGAGAGGGATGTCAAGATGAGTAATCAATGCCAATAAAGGAGACCCTGGAGGGTTTATGGTGGAGGTAAAAAGAGGTGTTTAACCGGGATACACAGGACACTTTGTGTGTTCCTTGTTCAGGTATGTGTCTTGTTAGTGGGGAATGTAAAGAAGGAGTGTCTCGGATTGTAAGTCCTAAGGAAGGTTGTCGAGTCCCATCGTAAGTAATAGACGGATCTGGGGAGGGGTGACGGTGGGAGTGGTGGGTCGGGGACTCTTGGTTAAGGTGTTTACTCAAGAATCACGGAAGGTCCGTTTTCCGTGAAATAAACGGAAGGTCCTGTATGACCCTTCGTTCACCGAGGGTTTATCCACGAGTCAACGATGACCCTACTCGTGTCGTTGTCCCTCGATATTCTACGGAGGTTTCATTATGTACCACTCCTCTCCCCTGTTCCATTCTCTCAGTCTTTTCCGACGGGAGTCCCTGGTGTATAACTTAATTGTGGACTGCCTCTCATCCATAATTGATACCCTTCTATTACACATTGTCAACCCTGTTTCCGGATTGGTCCTACACTGTCCCTATGTCTCTCTCCTCTTCCTCGGACCTCAACCCCACGTCTCTGGTTTCCGTCCGTGTGTCGTCCTTTCGTGTACCCCCGACCGTCGTACCACTCCGACCCTCAAAGTGCCAGTCAAACAGAGACCTTCTGGGGGATTGACGTCACTCTTCTTGGGTAATCTGTCCTCTCGTCACCGACCTCCCTCTGGTTACTTTGCCGACAGCGTTATAAAGTCTATTCTTCTCTCGACCGGAGGACCCGATCCCACCGTTCTCCTTCTTCATCTAACTTATTGACCCCCGTACTACGACGACGACGACGACGATTCAGCGAAGTCAGCACAGGCTGAGACACACTGGGGTATCTGCCGTCGGGTGGTCCGAGGGGACAGGGACCCTAAGAGGTCCGTTCTTGTGACCTCACCCAACGGTAAAGGAAGAGGTTCCGTACTTTCCCTTTTCACTTTCACTTCAGCGAGTCAGTACAGGCTGAGAAACGCTGGGGTACCTGACGTCGGATGGTCCGAGGAGGTAGGTACCCTAAAAGGTCCGTTCTCATGACCTCATCCCACGGTAACGGAAGAGACTTAACTCCCGTATGAACCCCTATTCTGACTTTCCTAAACGACTATTTAATCTATAACTGACTCCCTCGTCTTTCACGACCTCTACTGAGGATCCAGAGACGGACTCATCGTCCTACCTACCACCATGTCAGAGAGTCTCTTCTGTCCAAACCCTCTCTCTCATACTCTCAGACACGGTACTGGTCTTCTTCTAAGTAGAAGTAGGTTCGGTAGTTAGAGTCAGGAACCCACAAATATCCGAGACTTCACGACGTCTGTGTGAACAAACACAGGGGGTTCAGACATACGACTTTGGGATTGGGGTCACACTACCGTAATCCTCTCCCCGGAAACCATCCACTGTCCAGTACTCTTCTCTCGGGTGTACTTACCGTAATCACTGGAATAATTTCTTTTCGACCTTTCGAGGGAAGAGAGAAAGACGTTACACTCCTGTGTCGGATCTTCAGTCGTAGACTTGCGCCCTTCGTCCAGAGTGGTCTATGGTCTAATCGACCGTGGACCTAGAACATGCAAGTCGGAGGCCTTGACACTCTTTATTTGAAGACGACAAATATTCATATACTATAAAACAATGTCGTCGGGTTTGTCTGACTCCGTACTTCTTTTGGTGACCTCTGAAAAATAGACCACTTATTTGTCGAAAGAAAAATTTTAAAGAGGGAAGTCTATCTCTGACAACTTAAATGGTACTATTTGATCAAGTTGAAAATTACAGTATAAATTATCAGGGTTTATAATTCCAAGGCGAAGTATAATAGGGTCGTTAAATTGACAGTTACAACGAATGAAATTGATAGTCACAACGAAACATATGTTAGTACGTTTCAGGAGATGTCTTTACCCCATCTCAGAGACGGGAGATGGAATTTAAGATGTTCCTAGTAGAAAAGAAGGACGAAAATTTCATAATTTTGAAAAAGAGATGGGTTCGTGTTCCTGTTCCTCCTTTACCGAAATCAAAAGGGGACTCTACAGTAAACTTCATGGTTATCGTTAAGTACTTAAAAAAACCTCCGAAAATTTTTACCTATTGAAACCATAGGATAGTTTTATATTATTATGTGAATGAATTCTTCGATTGTTAAGAATTATAAAGAATTTGGTTCGACATCATTTCAAAGATAGTAAAATGGATCTCTCCTTTCGGACGTAGTCGTTGGGTTGTGGGATACGTCACAAGGTTTAGAGTTGTATCGAAAAACCCCCGTAGACTCCTCTGAGGAATTAAAAATAAGACAGTAAGTCTTGTCTGTATTCTCGGTTTTACTTCTTGATTCAAAGATTCTAAGTTTAATTTAGGTTTATAAATAAATTGTTGGGTGGTTCCTCCAACCATAAATGATTCTTTGTTTCGTTCTTTATTTTGAACTCGCTAGGACAAATTGACCTTTTGAAAGGAATTCGGTGACTTCTCTTTGAAATCTTGTCGGAAGTTTTGTTTTAGACCAAGATTAGACATTGGTGTCATATCTATAACACGTATTGGGGACTGGGGGGGAGGTTTCTGGTAAGAGGAGTAAAATTTGTTTGATTAGTCCCGTCCAGAACTCGGTGTTTTATGAACGATACTATCGTCACATACCAAAAACGGAGTATAATATTTGTGAACTCTTGTCGAGAAAGATGATTAATTCTGACGTTTGTAGTGTCTCCCCCATATGATGTGGACTAGGAGTAGTGGGTATTTTTACGAGGTGTGTGTTATATATACTCTTTGAACGGATTAGTAGTTTTCTTAAGGTGTTTTGTTCTACTGTTTCGTCTCGAGACAATCGTGCCGTCAGTCAGGAGCGATCCAGTTGTAAACATAAGTATAAATATATACTCCTGTAGTAACCACAGTACCAACGTAAAAGTCTATTGTTCTTATACCTCTCTATCGTTTTTTTAATACCCATAATTAAAACAACCTTCTACTATAATATAATCAAGTTCCCAGATTAAGGTTTTTCGTATAAATAAATATCGATAACATTTACGGGAGACCAGGGGTTCTAGTGAGAGGAAGAGGATTCGTTTAAATGGTAATTTATCCGTTCTGGACAGTCCAGTCGAGAATCTAGATTAAAGAACAAGTCTTTCTTCAGAAAGACAAGTTCTCTGTCCTTCCGGGGTCCAGTAAGGGGTTCAAGAACAGATAAGTCAAGTCAAGTCAAGTCAGGGAGTTAGCACAGGCTGAGAAACGCTGGGGTACTTAGTGTCGTGCGGTCCGGAGAGGCACGTAGTGGTTGAGGACCTCAAGTGAGTCTGGGTGCAGGTAGCTCAGTCACTACGGTAGGTCGGTAGAGTAGGAGACAGCAGGGGAGGAGGAGGACGGGGGTTAGGGAGGGTCGCAGTCACAGAAAAGGTTACTCAGTTGAGAGGCGTCAGTAGGAGATACAGGACTAGGGAGTAGACATCCTATGTACCTTCTTCTCTAAGTTCAACTACTTCGGTGGAGTCCCGTCATATTCGACACAACGACAGTGATCTAGTAATTCTCTAGTTCGCACCATTTTACCTAGTCAAATTTCGGTTCGCATACTCTCAAGGTTAAGTGGAAGTCGTGAACGACCGACCACCGGAACCCGTTCCGGAGAATGTCAGACTTTCAGACGGAAGGGAGTGGAAACATAACTCCTAGGTAGGATACCCTTATATTCCTAATCTCTATCGATTACGTCCAGGATTTTGATATGTGTAATCGTTGGAGGAAAGATTGAAAGGTTACTCGAAAGGTTCCAATCGGTACTGATTGAAACTGGAGTAAAGAGATTAAGACACTCTGGAATACGACGTCTCGACAATTAACCAAAGTCTTTCCTTGACTTATACAATAAAAAGAATGACAGAGGTAATCAAATGTATCACTCAATTCTTTAGTCGTGTTACGAGCAACGATAAAGTCCAGTAGGGTTTACCAACAGTTGACCCCTCCCCTGGTAGGTGAGTCGGGTTCTGTCTCCTAGGATAATTTAAGATTGTCAGGAGACTTACATAAAACATTGTAAATTTTTTATTTGAATTTCTTTTTTTTTTATATGTTCGGTATATCGGTGTAGAGACTTTTAAATGTCTATGACTCTTTTCCCGCGCCGTTAATGGATTAGGTGTAAGGTGTCAAGGTCGGGGTAGGAAAATCGGAGGAGAGGGAGGGGAGGGACGAAGTACTCCGGACTTCTTCGGACACCCACACCTGAATCGGTTACACCGATTGGGTCTTTGTCGTGAACACAAAGACCGAAAGGTGAATTTTTCGTTCGTATATGACTCTGAACCTTTGGTTCTCTAAAGGAACATTACGGTTGTGGAACGGATTTATTCTCTATTAGATCTGGTCGGATTGGGAGAATCAATCGTGCCAGACTTAAAGGTCGTGAACATTTTAGTAATTTCCTCGACGTATTCTCGTCAAAGGGGAGTTTGTCATTATTATTAAGAATAAAAAGACTTAATACGTAGTTGAAAACCCCTTTGGACAGTAATCTCCTAAAAGACAGACGACTGGAAACGAAAGAGTGGAACCTTCACAAAATAATTCATCCCGTGGAACAAATTTATGTCCAGTGACGAGGACAGAGGGTACTCCAAAACGTCAAGATCAATGATCGCACTATGTATGTGTTAAATACTGAAAAAACCCCAGAAGCTACACCGAGGTGTAAACAGGAAATGGTGATGGTAGGAAAAAGGATTTGATCTAAATTCACTTAGTTTGTGTCGATAAAGAAGAATGTTAAACCATACTAAGTCTTTTTATCAAAATCCTTTACGGAAAAGTATCTAATATTCCCTATCTTATTCTATTTAGAGTTTTGTCATTTTACTTACGTACCAAAAATTTTTCTTTACTAGTTTGTAAAATCGTCCAAAAAAAAAAAAAAAAACCAAAACAAAAAAATACAAATTTGAGGGTGTACGTGACGATCTTCACGAAAGTTAACTGAAGGTGGTTTTTTCACTGATTAATGAGACTTTCTAGGAGTGTTAATCACTAGACAAACTCCGATAGTAGGAATGTCAGATGCTTTACAAAGAAACAAACCGTTTAGGACCACTATAAGTGGATCTATATTTATATATGTTTTTCGGTTCATATAAAGACCCCGGACTATAATAACAGACAGTTTTACAATTGTCAAAATTTTAAACACAAACTCCGGGATCCTTTAATAGTTCCTTAGGTGTGTTAAATTGAGCCTCATCAAATCAGATCGATAAGACTTTTTTTTCTTTCGTGTTCCAAAATAATGTCTTGAACTCGAATTAGAGCCCTAGGTTTACAAGGTTCAAGTTTATTTGGGGGGTGTACGGACAAGCGAGGAGACGGTTCAGACTTGTCGACTTTCGTTTACGGCTGCACGCGGATGTTTGTCCATTTAATCGTTTTGGATTTAGTGGTTCACTGTATTTTCGTTGTGGGTCTTCGTTTGGGGGTAATTGGAATTTCCATTTTATTTGTTTTACCATGGACAAGAAGGAGAGAAACCAAAGAGTCGTAGCTATTTATAAAAGATTAACGTACCTCTCCTATAAAAAACTTTATTCTCTTAGAACTGACTCCGTTTTCTAATAGGTACTACTCCTCTAGTGCTTCTAGGAATAAACGGGGAGGGACAGTCGTTGGTGTACTTTAGATCTTCGAAGTGTTAAGGAGTCTACGGATCTCTAAACGAACATCGAACTGGTGAAAGGACGTTTGTTTCGTCTACAAGAAGAGGAACGACGAAGGAGAAAGTCCACCTTAAGTACCACTTTCGTTTGTCGGCGGCAGGGTCCCGGCGGACTTTCGAAGGTCTTTACGTTATGGGTCTCCCGTCGTCCTCGGTCCTCCTTAGGTCCCCGACCAGACGGCCTACGTTTAACGAATCACCATCACTACACTGACAGGATAAAGATCGTTGTCGCAAGACAACGTTCGATACAATTATAATCCATCGACCACTGAAAGGTGTGGGTGTCTGAGAGTACTCCAAATTAGAATTAAGAAGACTGTCGAAAAGATCGAGAATTTCTCCTGTACTGTACCAAAAAAGGACAAAGAAAGGTCTTAAGAATAGTCGTACTCGTGTGTGTGTGTGTGGGAGCCGCCGTAGAGTCAAGATTTCACAACTTAGTAAGTCGGAACTCTTCGTAACAAAGTCTCCTAAAGATTTTTTTTTTAATTGTTTAATGAAGTCAGAAGTAGGAATAGTTCCTCAAGTTACAGTCGTGAAATTTGCCAACCAAATGTGATAGTACGTAATACGTTGAACGGGTCATTGGTCTAGGAAATACAGTCGACTTGTTATCGACGTTTGTCTAAAACAAAACTCAATTTTCCGAAGAGAGGTACTTAGGAATAGTGTATGAGTGTCCGACTTAGGACCTTGTAATTTAAAGAGGTCTGAAATAAGACTCGAATTCCTTCTTTTTACAATATTTAAATGAAAGATTGAGAATACTTTTCCTAAGTACGAATTTTTTCTCTTGTACCATTCTCCAGACACCAGTATTTCCTGTACTTTAGAATTTTAAACATCAAGTTATAAAAGAATTAAGAGATACCTTCAGTGTCCCAAAGACTTGTTTCAAGGGATCATCCGAAACGATAAAATAATGGGAAAAATAGAAACGTCATCGACCAAATAAACTACTTTGTAAACCGGTGAAAAGACTCCCCGTCAGTATGTATTAGGTCTCATATATAGTCGGTCACTAAACGAAAGTCCACTTTCTCCTTTCGACCAGAAAAGGGGAAGTCTCTCTTGTGACTTCCGGTCTCACGTCTCCAGTTCGTCTCGAACCCCTTGAGTAAAACGTCGGACGCGGAAAGGGGACGTATCGGAGGGACTGTAGGACCAACCCGATGAACGGAAGTCCCTTGTGTGAGCTAGTCGATTGTACCCGACACGACACTCGTCGGTCCGGTAGACAGTCCGACCGCAGTCGGGTGAACGTTCCACTAGAAGGTCAGAGCGGTCCCGGTCCGACCGTTAAGGTTCTCCAGGGAACGTATTATGACGATTCCGACCGAGGAGCCTCCTCCGGGACGGGAGTACTGGGGGGAGGTCCACGTGACGATGTATGAGTGCCTCCGAGAACGTCGGGAGAAGGAAGTGTCCGACCCCTGTCGGGTGAGATTATCAACGTCTCTTCGTGGTACGAAAACTCGGTGGTCTTCCGATTCCCGTACACATAACACGGGAGGGTCGGACCAGACCGGGGCCCTTCTCCCCACCGGGAGTCCCGTGACCCGTGTCCGTATCCAGGTAAATATGTGTACGAGGTCCTTCGGTGTTCGACGGGAAACCGAAGAGAAAAACTTTGATAGTTTTCGAAGTGTCTCCGGAGAATACGCCCGTCCCGGTGTGGGGGTGTCGTGCCGACCACTAGTTTCGGAGAAGGGTTACCTCGTCGCGTTTCGTCTGGAGTAAAGTTTACCAACAAAGTGCCAGTAGAAAAGGACCTAACTCCTCTCACTACTTTTCTCTACCCCTCCCTCCCTTTTTTGGAGGTTTGGTTTTTGATAGGACTGATCTAACTCGTACTTTTCTTTTTGACCACTTCGTTTACGTTAATTTTAAGGGAATCCACAAATCAACCATTATTTATGTTTAACACAGATTGTAAATGATCCGGAAACCCAACCCATGACACGATCTAAGGAATGTACATAGTAGAGTATATTAGGATATCGGGAGATACCCCATTGACTTCGAGTCTCTCCTATTTGTTGAACGACTCCAGTGTGTCGATGTTTCATCTCTTCTCTAAGGTTAGTTTATCAGACTGGGGTCTTATAGCTAAGGGTTAATCATGTCACGTGTCGGAGAGTCGGGTAATGTCTTTACCTAAGACTCTTGAGGAGATTCCTAATTGACTTTTTCCCTTCCACACCTATACGGAACATTTTCCTTTTGTGTTTACAGTTGACACCCTTAAATGTCTGGTTCTACTGTTCCAAACTCTGGTCCACGTAGAAGTACTTCTTAGTATGTGGAAGGATGGGACCTAAGAGATATTTATTCTCTCTTAATAATAAATGGAGAAGTTCTAAAGAAACACTTTACTAAGATCACTAGAATTTCTCAAACATAGGTACCTATGTCCAAAAGACGAAACGTTTACAACTTTTGACGATATTAGACAAAGACAAACTGTATCCGACGTCACCAGGTAAAGAGACTTATAAATTGTGTTTGTACCATACCCTAAACTGTGTGGGTCAAAGAGTCCATTTACAGTAGTAGGGAAACACAAGTGTCACAGGTGGGGACCGTAGAGTCGGACCTCCCCAAGGTACAACTAGTGGTGGTACTGAGTCGACGGAACCGCTTTCCGCCAGCCAGTCTCACGACTACAGACGTCACACAGACGTTCTTGGTCTTGAGACACATCGACGAAGTTCACTATTCTCCAAATAAGGTGAGGGACGTTTCTTGTGTTATTTCTCGCCTTACTGCTGGACAAACCTGAGGGAGGGTGGGGAACAGGAGATAAGTTGTCTTTTTATTGGTCGTCTTTAGTGTCTAGTCCTTTCCATGACTACCTCCGACGTTAGAGTGATCCTTTCCTATAAGTACACAAGAGAAACTAAAGATTCTTGATGGACCAAAAAGTGTTCGTCGAATTTTATACCCCTTAGAGTCAGAGAAGTGAACTTCTCCTTATATTTCTCCGTTTTGGTTTCGGTCTTTTTTACCACTGTTACACCACTTCTCTCTCTAAAATCAAATAAGGAAAAGTTTGTAGCCTCTTCTACTCTATTTTTACGCCCAAACACTTCGGTGGATCGTCGTGCGTAACGTTTGTCATCCATAAAGTAATTACGTACGGTTACATTAAACAATTTCCCCTTTCCGTTTTTCCTTTCTTACCCTGGGTTCACAATTTAAAGACTACTCTTTGTCCTTTCCTTTTGTCTTTTGTATAGAGGTCCTATGGAAATTCACCCGCCTCAAAGGGTTAACGTAGTCCTGTTTTGATTTTGGCGTAGTTAAAGAAAGAGAAAAAGAAAATTTTGGTAGTCTCAACTCTCAAAGCAAGAGACCCTCGATGAGGTCGGGTCTATGGTTCACTGGCCGTCCGTCAAACCTACTACCTCTTCGTCGATCGGGATCTTTGTCTTTGGTAAAAAATATTACTTATGGTGACTCTTTAGTGAGAAGGTTGATCCAGACACCTTTGACCGGGTCGGAGGACCAGGGGGTTTCTGTCAAAATGTACTTTAGTCCTCTCTCCTTTCCCTCCGTAAATGGTAACCAGTAGTCCTGTTCAAGTGTGTCGTGGTTTCAGACGAAAAGATACGTGAAAGAATTTCGAGAAGAATTTCGTGAACGCGGTGAAGGATACTGTAAAAGAGCCACGGGGGTGGTACGTCCCCATTAACATAGACAAATACCAAGTAGACTACGCTTCTTGACTGAGTGAACTTTTCTAGGAGTACGACCCTTTCTAACTTCCGCCCTGCTGTCTCCTACTCTACCAACCTACCGCAGTGACTGAGTTACCTGTACTCGAACTCATTTGAGGTCTTCTACCACTACCTGTCCCTCCGGACTCCACGACGTCCGGAGGACTTGACTTACCACGTAAACTCCTAAAGGGACCACCGAGTCTACCATTTCACAGACGGATGTTGCGCCCTCTGGGCCCAAGTTAGGGACCCAGTCCTTCTAGGGGACCTCTTCCTTTACCGTTGGGTGAGGTCATGACAACGGACCTTTTAGGGACCTTTTAGGGACAACGGACCTACCTCCTCGGACCGTCCGATGTTAGGTGCCCCAGCGTTTCTCAGTCTGTGTCGACTCACTGAAGCGAGTGAAGTGTTCACCGAGTCGTCATTTCTTAGATGGACGTTACGTTCTCGACGTCCTGTGTGTCCAAACTAGAGACCTAGTCCTTCTAGGGGACTTTCTCCCGTACCGTTGAGGTCATAAGAACGGACCTCTCAGGGTACCAATCTCCTAGGACTTTCCGATGTCAGGTATTGTTGAATCGTGTGTGCGGACTACCATGTAAGAATGAAAGGGTCTTACGTACAAGTTGAGGGTGGGTTCAAGGATAATATTGGTGTCAAGTCGGTCACGTCTTCTGAACCCAAGTTATGGACCCAGGTCTGCTAGGGGACCTCTTCCCTTACCGATGGGTGAGGTCATAAGAACGGACCCCTTAAGGTACCGGTCTCCTCGGACCTTCCGATCTCAGGTGTCCCAACGTTTCTCAGTCTGTACTGATTCGTTTATTGTGAAAGTGTATACATGAAAAAATATCCACGATTAGAAAATAGTTATGTAAGAAACAGTTAATAACGTTTATACAAGATCAAACACCGAGTGAAGTGACAACCAAACTGCAAACAAAAAGTCTCCCTCTACCTCAAAAAATAAACGAACAAAACTACTTCTCAAGAATTAAAATTAAAACAATACATGGTCAGAAAAGGAAATACTTAATGGAGTCCCAAGATACTTGCTCCCACGTTCCAAGTTTCGTCTGAATGACGGATAAAAACATTTATTTCAAAATAGTCCTGTATCTATACGAGTAAGAAAGTGCACAACAGACACTAGTGAAAGGACGATGTCGTCGTCCCGAGTCTTGAGGATTCTATAAATGAGAGACCAGGAAATGGGGTTCCAGTATTTTTAGTAGATGAAAAAGGTACTCTCAACAAGGAATTAAAGATGGTTTACCTTTACCTCACGAAAATGAAAAAAATCATAAATAAAAATAAATAAATTAAAACCGACACGACCCAGATTCAACATCTTGAATCCCCGGAAACTAGAAGTAACGTGGTACGTCCTAGAAATCGACGTGGTGCACCCTAGATCAAGAGACTGGACCCTAACTTGGGTCCAGGAGACGTAACCCTCAAACATCAGAATCGATGACCTGGTGGTCCCTTCAGGGTCCTCGGAGAAACGTTGAAATCATATAGAGAGAGACAACCATTTGAAAGAGTAAAAGGTCTAATCTTTTCTCAACGTTTGATCGGTAGTGTCCGATTAAAACAAATATTTTGTCAAACCAACCATTGTAAAATTTTTAATTTACGTTCGCAAATTTCAGTCTAAACTGTATTTATAAACTCAAAGACTAAAGAAAACTTTCTAATCTTCAAGCTTTTCAGAACCGGACGGAAGGTGTCACCACTGTGAGAGAATCCTCTCTCATCATCCAGACGACGGAGGGCGCCAACCCGACCGGAGGGACTACTGCGACTACGACAACCGGACCCCTTGAGTAGAACCGGTTTGGACCCAGTCGAGGAAACTCAAAAGAAAAATTGATACAGGGTTCTAACTGACGAATCAAAACCGTTTTCAGGACGACCCAGTCAAATCTAATTTAGAAAGTGGAAGTATAGACTAGTGGTACTGAACAGAAGTCCTTCTTAGGATAACTCAACCAGATCATTCTGAGAGGATCGGAACTATAAAGGAGAATCATTAAAAGGTAGGTAACTGGGGGTTGGGACGAGAAACCGACGACAACCCGACGTGGGACTCCCGGACGTTCGGAAGAGTAACGAGTCGGAAGTCTGGTTTCTTTCTCGGGTCCCAGTCACTGTTTCTGTAGTTATCAAATAACCTAGAATACTCTGACTTTGTTTTCCAGGACCCCGTTGTGGGGTAGTACATACCGTCTACCCTCCGTTCTGCACTGTCGTTAGAAGTGCTAACCCCATCCTCCGATGGTAAGAATCCCCGTCAACTACGGTCCAACTGAGTAGTCAATGGTCCCTTTAGTTGTAGTTCCCGTCCCCTGTTCGTGTTTCCGTCTATAGGATATTAATTCTCCTAAACCTCTCAGTAAACTCACCTTGTCCCGAACCAGTTCGTCCCCTAATGTCTCTTGTTCTCTTGACGGTAGAACATACTGGACTGGTAGGACGTCAGAGGCGAACATGAACCATTAAAGTCTCAACTCACATTAGAGAGACGGGGTGCCAGTCCGGAGGGAACACCATCAGGGAGAACTTATTTCAGAGGAAATAGTAGAAATTGTTCAGTACTTATTAAAAAAAGAAATAGTGTCACATCCATTCTCCGAGTTCTCTCAACATTGTGTACAAACCCAATTACAGAAGGCTTGAAAAATGTACTAAGATCATGTCACGAAGAGTTAGAAAGTATACGTATATTTGGTGGACCATTCGGACCGTACTCATGTTCTAAGATGTGAAGATTGTTCAACGTCCCACTACGGTTACAAGGTGTAGGGGGAGGGGTTGTGGCGGGGGGTGGGGGCGGCGGTAAGACCGACCGCTCTAAGGTCGTGGACAGGACCTTATATGTTGGTTGTGATAGAGTCTCGGAGGTAACCTTTGAAGGTAAGACTACAGGACAGTCCACTCAAAGGGGGTAATACAAGTAGCGTCAAACGAGAAAAAGATAAGTAAACAAAGAAAATAATAGAGGAGGGAACGTTACATTCAAGGCACTCCTATTCTTTGTGTGGGTGGATAGTCAGTAAGGATTGTGGGTCTTGTTTGTCGTTGTTTAACCTTCGGTCTCGTGTCTTGTTCACCGGAGACTGAAATCTCTTATCTCCTCGACTTCGGACTCTGTTGTGTCTTTTGACTCTTCTTTAGGTTGTACCAGACGTCTTAAGGGGTCTCCGAGTCCTTAACCGTCTCACTCATTGAAACCTTTACCCTTACCTGTATCCTTCCAGTTAACCTTTCGAAATTCTTCGTAAACCCCCGAAGGGACCACCAGATCACCAACTCTTAGACGGACGGTTACGTCCCCTGTGTCCAAGCTAGGGACCAGGCCCTTCTTGGTTCGGACACGTGGTGTTGATGACTCGGACTCTAGACCTCGGGTACCAGTTGGTGTTCTTCAGAGACGTTACTCTTTGGGCTCGTGTCGGTGGTTCTCCTCGGGGGTGAGCGGTGTTGATCTGGGACGAACGTCGTTGTTTTTGGGTCGTGTCGGTATTTATTTATTTATTATCGGGAAAATTTTCTTCTCCTTCTTCGTCGTAAACCTGGTCTGGGGAAGAACGAAGGAATTCCTCCCCTGACTTTAAAGGAAAGTCTTCTAACCACAGATAGAAGAGAGGACAAGTAAACCAAGAAACCCAAACACGGGGAGGAAAAAAAAAAAAAAAAAAAAATTCTGCAACTGACAGTAAACCTTTCTGTGTTTCCACTTCTGGTTAAGAGGGACACACGTCGACGGTGGAAAAAGTAAGAAATGTAGAGTCGAATTTATTGTGGAGGAACCTCTCCCAAAAGTATCTCTTAGATACAAGACACCTTATGGATCTGATTCAAAGGGGACTGAAAAGAGTGATCGACTCAGGAAAGACCACATTGACCAAGTGACTTGTGTCACTTGAGTATCCCACTGTATTTTTATTTGTAATAAAATCTACGGATGACAGGGAAATTTACACAAGATACTCCTCACACACACACACACACACACACACACGCGCGCGCGCGCGCGTCGGAATGGAAGGAGATATGTCCTCATTTGAAAACCCGGGAGGGGTCCTACAAAAATCCTTGACCTTTAAGGATGTTATTGAAATTCAGTGTTCGTGTCAAAGTTAAAATATGACGGAGTAGAGTCCTTTTTTACAAGTTGGACTAAATAGAGTCAGAAGAGGGGAGGGAGGTCGACTCTGGGCGATTCGTGACTGATAAACGTCATCTTCTCTCTCCTCACCAGGAGGACGAGCACAAGGGTCAGATCGTAAAGAGGAGTGGGGAGACTAACGACTCTAAAGACCTAGACGGTCACGTTTCCGTCCCCTATCTTTCTCTTCATTATACCTACCTTTCAAGAAAGAACCGACTACGACGACGTTCTAAAGGAATAGAGAGACCCGGACCCTCAACAAATCTTGAAATAGAAGGGGACTACCAAAAAGTAAGTAATTTCGGAAATCGTGGTCGAGTTCAAGAGGAGAGATGGGGTCCGGACGGTGGTAGAACATTGTCTACAGTTCTGAATGATTTAACGAATTACTCTGAAGGTACCGGGAAAAATCTATATATTTCATAAAGATATATAAAAGATCACACGAAAGTAAAAATGTAAATCTATGAATTATGGTAATTTTAAAATAAAACATGTCAGTAGGGAACCGTAGATACTTCCTAACCAAGGTCTTCGGCGGAGTTTATGGTTTTAAACACTTACGGGTTCTGAGAATATATAAATATTACCATATCATGGTAGTCGGGAGGTGTAGGTACGTGAGACATAGACGTAAAAGTTGGTTGGCACCAATACAATAAAACATATAATGTCAAAATATTTTAGACGTATAGAACCACAGAAGTCCCTGGACCTTTGTTTGAGGACACCTAGGACTCCCTGCCGACATAAGTCAAGATTAAATACGACAAATGATCGAATGATCCGGACGGTGTTACTTCATGGCGTCTGGTCCACGGAATTTGTTTTCTTTTCATAAAAGAGTGTCGAGACCTCCGATCTTCAACCCTAGTTTTACAGTCGTCCCGACCAAAGAAGCTTCGGAAAGAGAAACCGAATATCTGCCGGTAGCAGTGAGACAGGTGTACCCCAAGGAAGACGTGTACTGGACACAGGTTTGAAGGAGAAAACATTTCTGGGACCAGTATAACATAATCATGGGTGGGATTACTAGAGTAACATTTGATTGATTGTGAATGTACATGAATAGAGGTTTATGTTTGTGTAAGGCGTCCTGTTTCCTAATCCTGAGATTGTTTACTTGAACCCTTCCAGACCCACTCCCACCCCTCTGAATTAAGTCAGTCATTGTTGAACCTAGATAAAAGTCTACGAGATGAATAGGTAAAGATACAATAGTGTCCATATTTGTTGTATGATAATCTTTAATTGAAAAGAGAAAAATTTTAATTAAATGAAAAGTTAGTTTCCTATTAACAAAATGTATTAAAACAACAAAAGACAGTTTGGAGTCGTACTTAGTCGGTATCCATATGTATATAGGGGAGGGAGAACTTGGAGGGAGGGTAGAGGGAGGGGTAGGGTGGGGAGATCCAACTATGTCTCGGGGACACACTCAAAGGACTCGGTATGTCGTTTAAGGACAACCGATAGACAAAATGTATCTTTCATTGAACAGAATTACCAAATGTCGTAAGGATTTTGAAAGAGGTTAGGGAAGGAAGAGGATGATCTTTGTTTATAGAAGGTGACCTAAAATGAACTTATGTACACTATTGTTATAAGGGAAGTATTTCTCTACACAGGTGAAGAACGAAGTTTGAACACCCTTCTCTTGTTTAATCGGTTCAACCGTACAAGTCTGAGAGAGTAGGGTACGAAACATTTATTACTGATACATTGTTGACTCTAGGACAATGTCGTGGCGCGTACACGCAGTACTTCATGAGTACTGTCGATGGACACTGCCGATGCTAGTACCCGATGAGACACGACATACCTATATACTCGAGGTGGGTCTTTCGTCGTCGTAATGCGACGTAGTTCAGAGACCGGTGACACGGTCGGTCTTCTCTCCAACACGACCCAATCCGATCCGATACCATCGACGATACCGACGACGTAGTCGGTCCTCTCCTATTTGCACAGACGTCAAGGATACCGAGGAGTTGAGAAGGAGGTCTGAGAATTTGAACACGGAACGGATGGGACCCAAGTCGACTGTCACACTTGCCGTTCTGTTGACCGTAGTGTTTGTCCCAGTTGTTATGTTTTGAGTTGACGTTTGAGGATCCCGAGTTTATTAATTGTAGGTTTTTAATAGTAAACTTTTAAGTATAGACTGTAACAATTGTCAAAAAATTACTGAATGTCATGAAGTTTCTGACACAACACTCAAAACGAACGTTGCAGAGGATTCATGGGACATCTCATCCTGTGTTATAGTGTCATTAGGTTCAGATACGGGTTGGTGATTACGACTTCTTCGACTTCAACTTACCAAGATACTTCTGGATGTTCTGGAAGATCTTGACAGTGGGTTTTTTCTACAGGAAAAGTAGTATCCCCTGACCTCATTTCTTCATCTTTCAGTTCTCTATGGACCTCATTGTCCGTTCAAACCGGGACCTCATGTTTTATTTCGTCTCGTTTCCGATTGTCTCAAAAAGGTTCTCTTACGTGACCCAGTACCATTTGTGGGAGAAGGTTGTTGTGTTCTCTGCTGAGATGTGTATCTGTAGTGGTCTACCAGTTGTGGCTTTAGTCTAACTAATATAAGTAACGTCGACTTCTACTTCTTCGAGATATGTCAGACGTTTTCGTTCTGTCCCTCGACTGACACCGGGTCTAGTACTTGAGGAATAACGTTTAAGTCTAAATTTAACTTCTTTCATTCCTTTCGGTGATCTGGTAAATCCATACTGGATTTAGTTTAGGGAATACTAATATGTCACGTTCACCGTATGTCTAAGTTCCCTAATCTAGACTGTCTGTCTCACGGACTTCTTGATATCTGTCCCCAAACATTGTAACATCTCCTCCGTCACTAGTTCTGGTAGGGGTTCTTTTTCCTCACGTTTTTCCGTTTTACCAACAGACTCCTCCTGAATGTTTATCGACTCTTTTTTTCTCTTAGATTCTTCCGTTTCCTCTTCTTTCTATATGAGTGAACTTACATCTCAATGTTTCTTATCGTTCCTCTCTATTCTTTCGGAAGGAGTTATTAGTTACGTTTCTTTATCTCCTTTCGTTATCTTACCCTTTCTGATCTCTAGAGAAGTTCTTTTAATCTCTATAGTTCCCTTGTAAAGTACGTTTCTACCTGAGTTATTTCCTGTCTTTGTCATACCTGAATTGTCTTTGTCTTCTATAATTCTTCCCAACCGTTCTTATGTGTCTTCATGATGTGTTTTTTTAAGAGTACTGGGTCTATTGGTACTACCATACTAGTGAGTGGATCTCGCTCTGTAGGACCTCACGTTTCAGTTGACCCGAAATCCTTCGTATTGATACTTGTTTCGATCACCTTCACTACCTTAAGGTCAATTCAATAAAGTTTGGGATTTTCTACTACGACACTTTCACGACGTGAGTTATACGGTCGTTTAAACCTTTTGAGTCGTCACCGGCGTCCTGACCTTTTCCAGTCAACAGTAACGTTAGGGTTTCTTTCCGTTACGGTTTCTTACAAGTTTGATGGTGTGTTACGGTGAGTAAAATGTACGATCGTTTCATTACGAGTTTTATGAGGTTCGGTCCGAAGTCAACATGTACTTGACTCCTAAAGGTCTACAAGTTCGACCTAAATCCTTTCCATCTCCTTGGTCTCGAGTTTAACGGTTGTAGGGGACCTAGTATCCTTTTCGTTCTCTTAAGGTCTTTTCGTAGATGAAGACGAAACAACTGATACGGTTTCGGAAACTGACACATAATGTTGTTTGACACCTTTTAAGAAGTTCTCTACCCTTATGGTCTGGTGGACTGGACGGAGGACTCTTTAGACATACGTCCAGTTCTTCGTTGTTAATCTTGACCTGTACCTTGTTGTCTGACCAACGTTTAACCCTTTTCTCATTCAGGTTCGACATATAACAGTAGGACGAATAAATTGAATGTACGTCTCATGTAGTACACTTTACGGACCGACCTACTTCGTGTTCGACCTTAGCTCTAACGACCTTCTTTATAGTTATTGGAGTCTATAGGTCTACTGTGGTGGAAATACCGTCTTTCGTTTCTCCTTGACTTCTCGGAAAACTACTTTCATTTTCTCCTCTTACTTTTTCGAACAAATTTCGAGTTGTAAGTCTTTTGATTTTAGTACCGTAGGTCAGGGTAGTGAAGTAGTGGTTATCTACCCCTTTGTTACCTTTGTCTATCTGAAATAAAAGAACCCGAGGTTTTAGTGACGTCTACCACGGACTTCGGTACTTTAATTTTCTGTGAACGAGAAACCTTCTTTTCAATACTGGTTGGATCTGTCTTATAATTTTTCGTCTCTGTAATGAAACGAGTGTTTCTAGGTAGATTAGTTTCGATACAAAAAACGTCATCAGTACATACATACACTCTCAAGTTAATATTCTTTCGACTCGTTACTTCTTAACTACGAAAACTTGAAACCACGACCTCTTCTGAGAATTCTCAGGGACCTGACGTTCCTCTAGGTTGGTCAGGTAGGATTTCCTCTAGTCAGGACTTATAAGTGACCTTCGTGACTACGACTTCGACTTTGAGGTTATGAAACCGGTGGACTACGTTTCTTGACTGAGTAAACTTTTCTGGGACTACGACCCTTTCTGACTTCCGTCCTCCTCTTCCCCTTCTGTCTCCTACTCTACCAACCTACCGTAGTGACTGATCTATCTGTATCCAAACTTGTTCGAGACCCGCAACCATTACCTGTCCCTTCACACTGTACGACGTCAGGTACCCCAGCGTTTATCAGTCTGTGTTGACTCACTGACTTGACTTGACTAGACTCTCATCCTTATTCCGAGTTTCTTCATCAATGAACGGACTCCCTTATGTCGTAAATTCACTGGTTAACTGTCAAGGTCAGGTCAAGATAAATTGAGGTTTAGGGTTTGAGAATTGATAATGTGTTATAACGGAAGTATCGATAAATTATAGAAGGAGGTAGAGGTTCGTCTTACGAACCACGTGTCTTACACGAATATCTTACTTGATTCGACTTCTCGTGTGGGTAGTTGTAATTACAGTAGGCAAGGTACATTTCGGGACACTGATCACTCGACAAAATCCAGACCTAATACCACCAACTTCATTGTCTATACACCAGTCTCTAGAGAGGTAAGGGTAATGTGTACCTCGGACATGAAGGTTTATTTCTGTCAGTAGAAAAGGTCGGACACATGAGATCCAGAAATTGTATTGAAACGAGTTTGGTTCAAGGTAATATCGACAAGTGAATTACGATGGTAAGGAATCTTGTGGTTCGATTACGGTATTTTTCAAGAATGACTTTCCAGTCTTTATTTTGTTGGCAACACTTCTAATAGTATGACCGTCAGTTGTTTACTATTAAGATGAAATACTGATCTCTTAAATATGTGACCAAATAGATGCTCGAAGGGACCTCCGATACCACCATTTCTTAGGCGGACGTTACGTCCTCCGGGACAAACCCAAGTTAGGGACCTAACCCTTCTAGGGGATCTCCTCTCGTACCGTTGGGTGAGGTCATAAGAAGGGATCTCTTAAGGTACCTGTCTCCTCGGACCGTCCGATGTCAGGTACCCCAGTGTTTCTCAGTCTGTGCTGACTTCCTGATTGTGAAAGTGAAATGGATCTCGTCACATGACGTATTGCTACATATACTAAACCACCCATAGAATCAGTCGAACCCGACGACATTGTTTTATTGGTGTCTAACCCATCAAATTTGTTGTCTAGAAATATAAGAGTGTCTAGACGTCCGACTCTTTAGGTTCTAGTTTCCCTATTGTTTAGACCACAGACCAGTTTCGAGAGAAGGACCGAACGTTTGTCGGTGGAAGAGTGATACCAGACGTGTACCAGTAAGGAACCGACCACGTGTGTCTCTGTCTTTCTGTGACTCCCGTAGACCCCAGAGCAGAATCTTCTTGTGATTAGGATAACCTAAACCCGGGGTGTGAAAACTGGAGTTGTTTTGAAATTCTGAGGTAGAATTCCAATCCGAAAGTTGTAAAATTAAATCCCCGCCTGTCTTCTTTATAAGTCGGGTATTACTACCCAGTTCAAAGGAGTCCTATCTTTGTTCGGTAACTCCTAGAGTCATGTAACAACCCGCGTCCTTCATGCTAGTCTTGTTACGGACAAAGACGAATTTGACAAAGGAGAAAGGATGTATACTCCTGGATGTAGAGATGTTTCAAACCTTGTTATAACGGATGAGTCCCAAATAAACGTTACGAACTCAAAAGACCTACTTTCTAGAGACATAATAAATTACGTTATTTTTAAATTAGTTTTACTTATTTCAGAGGTAATGATAGAAGTCGTAATTTATCTTAAGAGTAGGAGTAAGTGTCAACGAAATAAATTTTAACAATAAAACTCAAGAAAGGAACTTGATAGGATTTGTTAACTCTGTCTGACCCTGGAAACGACTTCACGAACGTGGACCTATTTGCAGAGGAGTTCGTTATATTATTATTATTTTTTTTTTGATATTCCCTAATTTTTATCGGTGCACGTACGTATTGACCCCGTTTAATACTTGTAACACTATGTTTTTCTGGTTGTTTTTGTCGCAAAGTCCTCGTTTTAGTCTCATGACGTGTACGGGGGACGTTTGTCGTGGTGGTTCGCCCACCCATCTGGTGGATTCGGTGGGAAGGTCGGACTGGGGACCTGTGTAGGGATGGGAGATCTATTCCTTGATCGAGTGTAGGGGAGTCCCCGTTCGTTCCCTTCGACAATGAACAAAAGTATGAGGGACGACGTCGTCACCGGGGTTATTTCGGAACGGATGTAAAGAACAGACCGGAAATTAGTTAAAGATAACTAATTTCTCCGGTTCTTGGGACCTACCATTGTGTTAGAGTAAGGAAAGAATTATAGTCAAAAGTCTGTTAATGTATATTGAGATAGAAGGGTCTTCGGAAACAAATGTCAATATTTTAGAAATAACGATGTCTTAAGGAAAACCGAGACACTAAAGAGAACGACTCCAGGACAGACCTAGACTGTAGGATGTTAAGCCTCTACGAGGTACTACTTTCGTTACAAAATTTGAGATCTGCACAGCTCACGTTTTTCTTATATTACTACTTCGTTATTTCTCTCGTTACCTTCACAACAATACCAATGACAAGACATTTTAACACTTTCATCAAGTTTTACTGTCGTGTCAACTCAGTGGAAGGAAGTACAGCGACATTTGAGTATTTGTTCAACAAAAGGTTCTCGTACGATTCCAAAGGAGGATGGGTTCTAAAAAGGGGGTTCACAAAACCTACCGAAAGATGGTATGTATAGAATAGACATGTTTCACTGAGAGGTCGGGGAATTGTCGTCCACGAGTTGAGAGGTGGAGACAGACGTGTCAAAGAATGTGAAGACAGGAACAATCCTCTCAGAAAAGACAAAAGGTTTCTCGGTTTGAACATTGTCCACGGGAGTGAGACGTCGAAATCTAACGGTCTCGATGACTCAGGCGCCTTTGAACACCGACCCAAAGAACGATACCACCTTCGTCTACGTTACGACTCTGATGGTAAACTTTAAGTCATACGTGACCTGACCTATATTGTAGACTTTCTTTTTAAAGTAAAAAGATTAAAATTTGTAAACTCAAGTTATTGTGTTAATTTAAAAAATGCCCTGTTGTAGGAAAGTCCTATCGACTCCAGAAGAGAGGGCGAAGAGAGGGAGACAGAGGACTTTATATCTCTCAAGTGGAACAGGGATCTTCTCCTTCTCCGTAAGATTGTCTCAAGTGTAAGACGGATAAAAAGACGTTCAAAATTGGTTTGGACTCAGGTGAACGAACGTGAGTCATTTCAGTTAGATGACTGTGGTCCAACACCGCGTCCTTTCATCTCCCAAATAGTGTCCACGGTTCGTCCTCAGGTCCACCGATTGCGAATTTTCCGGGCTTGAGGGGTTTCTGAAAGTTCTTTTCCAAAAATTTCTGTCTCACTCTTTCTCCCCACAACACCCTGTACACCAGTCGAGTACCTGCAAAAAGACCAACAAACTACCACTCTAATTAGTTGTAGTAGTTGGAAGACCAAGGTTAGACAGACCCCAGATACACGAACACCCGTCGTCTGTGAATTGAAAAAGAAGAACCACTCCCAAAGTCATAGACGTTTTGTCGAGTTTCCTGTACCGAGTCTTATAATAGATCCTCCTTGATCCAAGGAACTGAAACAGATTACCGCATTAACGATTATAATAAAATCGAACGGACCAAAGGGTAGAAGGACGTAAAAGAGTAAAGATACTAATTTACATGACAAACCTTAAGTCCTTTTCGGATCCTCCGATTTCAAAAAGATGTCCGTTCTCCATCCGTCTCCTGTACCCCCACCCCCAGATAAGGTCCTTCCAGGGTATCCCAGTGTGTTGGTCGAGGTACTATAGTGATCCGTTCTTAATTGTGTTGGTAAGGAACCCTGTCGTCAAAGATTGTCTCAGTGTCCTTTTCTCGCTCGTCTGAGGGGGAAAGCGGGTCCGTCTCACACGATCAATAATACGTTAACGGAGAGTTGAGGTTTGTGTAGTAAGAGATGGGAGAAGTCACTACGAACCAAAGATGTTTAGTAAATGGTGAAACGGTCGACGAGGAAGAAATCCGAAAAGTTCATCTCCTACTGACGTTCCAACTTCCTTACTTTTCCCTGAACGAGGAAAGACAAAGTCAAAACGAAGGACAAGAACTCTTAGTGTGGTCCCTACGAGGGAGTGGGACCGTCGTCGTAAATAAAGATAATAAAGATACCACCTCCAACTTAGGTCGAACGTCTAAAGGTAGTGAGAGTCTCGGTCGTAATAAAAGGCAGAGTCACCATGGTCGTGTAGGTCAGTCACGGGACAGGAGGCTCCAGTCTCCGGGTCGGGGGTCCTGGAAGGAGACTCGGGTTTCTGTTTTCTTGGTCGACCGACGTAAGGTCGGAGAAAGGAGTGAACCATGATTCTTACAAATCACCCGGGTCTGAGGAACGTAAACGTACGTACCTTAACTTTAAGTCCAGTAAAATAAACTTACAATTCTCATTTCCGTGGTGTCCTTCTGACCTCCTGAACCCTTGTAAGTCTAATGAACAATTATAGAGTGTTTTGACATAGGCATCCGGTCTGTAAAAGGAGTCCAAATTCGCCTCTCGGACATACACGGAGTTTGAGTCTTACAGATGTCAATTTAATAACAGAAGAAGGAATTGAGCCACTTACAACTGTCGTAGATGGTGAAAGGTCGTTCTTGATGGAAAATGAAAGAGTCAGAGGTTTATGACAGTTAAACCCCGAAGGGTCCACCGCGATCACCATTTCTTGGGTGGACAGTTACGTCCTCTAAATTCTCTACGTTTAAACTAGGGACCCAACCCTTCTATGGAACCTCCTCCTGTACCTTTGGGTGACATAAAAACGGACCTCTCAGGGTACCTGTCTCTTTGTACCACCCGGTGCCAGGTATCGTGACGTTTCTCAGTCTGTACTGACTTCGCTTAATCGTAAAATAAAGGGTTTTACAAAGGATGAGAGGTCTGCATAAAGTGCTGGGACAAAGTCCAGGTGACTAGAGTAACGTAATGATATTTTGGGAGGATAACAGAGGAACGAAGGTTCAGAAAGGGAGAGTTATATTAGAAAGAACTCACATAAACCGAGAATTTATTTGATTTTTCTATTCATTTTGTACAGTAAAAGTCCTGTATTAGGGTCTAGATAGGTCGTTTAGACTTTCTGAGAGGACGTTGACACTTAGTAAATTCTAAAAAGAAAAATAGTGACCAATATTAGTTCCGTTTAACCTTCATCAGTTTGTCCTCTACCGTTCTACCCTTACAGTTGTAAAATCTTTAGTCACTTGATTTTACCTGACCTTACCCACTTAAATTGAGTCTACTGGTAATATAGATGATGACACCCGTCCTTAGGGAATCTTCTTTACCTTATCGGTAGTATCAGTTGTTTTCTCAGACTTTATGTCATGAACCTACGTTAGAGTTTTTAATGTCTTACTAGAGACAAGTAAAGGTTCCATTTGGTAAGTTATAGTGTCATTAGGTTCAAATACGGGGTTGGTCATTACGGCTTCTTCGACTTCAACTCACCAAGATACTTCTGGCTGTTCTGGAAGATCTTGATTGTGGGGTTTTCTGTAGGAAAAGTAATATCCCCTGACCTTACGTTTTCATCCTTCAGTTCTTTGTGGACCTCATTGTCCGTTTAAACCGGAACCTCATGTCTTACTTCGTTCCGTTCCCGATTGTCTCAAAACGGTTCTCTTGTGTGACTAGTATCGTTTGTGGAAGAAGGTTGTTGTGTTCTCTTCTGAGATGTGTACCTGTAGTGGTCTACCAGTTGTGGTTTTAGTCTAACTAATAGAAGAAACGTTGGTTTCTACCTCTTCGAGATATGTCAGTCGGTTTTGTTCTGGTCCTCGACTGACACCGAGTCTAGTACTTGTGGAATAACGGTTTAAGTCTGAATCTAGCTTTTTTCATCTGGTAAGTCCATACTTGTTTTAGTTTAGGGATTACTAATATGTCACCTTCACCCTTTATCTAAATTCCCTGATCTAGACTATCTCACGGTCTTTTTCCTACCTGTCTCCAAGTACTGTAGTATGTCCTCTGTCCCTAGTTCTAGTAGGGGTTCTTTTTCTTTACGTTCGTTCCGTTTTACCGACAGACTCCTCCGGAATGTCTATCGACACTTTTCCTCTCTTCGCTTTTCGTTTCCTCTTTTCCTTTCTATATGGGTAAACTTACGTCTCAAGGTCTCTTATAGTTCCTCTCTGTTCTTTCGGAAGGAGTCACTAGTCACGTTTCTTTATCTCCTTTTGTCATCTTACCCTTTCTGATCTCTAGAGAAGTTCTTTTAGTCTCTATGGTTCCCTCGTAAAGTACGTTTCTACTCAAGTTATTTCCTGTCTTTACCATACCTGGATTACCTTCGTCTTCTATAATTCTTGTCCACCGTTCTTATGTGTCTTGTTGATACTTCTTTTCTAGAAGTACTGGGTTATTAGCGTTACCACACTAGTGAGTAGATCCCGGTTGGTAGGACCTTACACTTCAGTTCACTCGGAATCCTTGGTAGTGATACTTGTTTCGATCACCTCCACTACTTTAAGGTCAACTCGATAAAGTTTGAGATTTTCTACTACGACACTTTCACGACGTGAGTCATACGGTCGTTTAAACCTTTTGAGTTGCCACCGGTGTCCTGACCTTTTCCAGTCAAAAGTAAGGTTAGGGTTTCTTTCCGTTACGGTTTCTTACAAGTTTGATGACGTGTCAACGTGAGTAGAGTGTGTGATCATTTCATTACGAGTTTTAAGAGGTTCGGTCCGAAGTCGGTATGCACTTGGTACCTTTTAAGACGTTCTCTACTCTTACGGTCTGGTGGACTGGACGGAGAACTCTTTAGAAATACGTCCAGTCCTTCGTTGTCAATCTTGACCTGTACCTTGTTGTCTGGTCAAAGTTTATCCCTTTCCTCATGTAGTTCCGACATATAACAGTGGGACGAATAAATTGAAGATACGTCTCATGTAGTACTTTTTACGACCCGACCTACTTCGTGTTTGACCTTAGTTCTAACGACCCTCTTTATAGTTATTGGAGTCTGTACGTCTACTGTGTTGGGAATACAGTCTTTCACTTCTTCTTGATTTCTCGGAGAACTACTTTCACTTTCCTCTCACTTTTTCAACCGAATTTCGAGTTGTAAGTCTTTTGCTTCTAGTACCGTAGACCAGGGTAGTGAAATACCGTTTATCTACCCTTTGTCACCTTTGTTACCGACTGAAATAAAACCCCCCGAGGTTTTAGTGACGTCTACCACTAACGTCGGTACTTTAATTTTCTACGAATGGAGAACCTTCCTTTCACGACTGGTCGGATCCGTCGTATAATTTTTCGTCTCTGTAAAGAAACGGTTGTTTCCAAGTAGATCAGTTCCGATACCAAAAAGGTCATCAGTACATACCTACACTCTCAACCTGATATTTCTTTCGACTCACGGCTTCTTAACTACGAAAACTTGACACCACAACCTCTTCTGAGAACTCTCAGGGAACCTGACGTTTCTTTAGGTTGGTCAGGTAGGATTTCCTCTAGTCAGGACTCATAAGTAACCTTCCTGACTACGACTTCGACTTTGAGGTTAGGAAACCGGTGGACTACCCTTCTTAACTAAGTAAACTTTTCTGGAACTACGACCCTTTCTAACTTCCACCCTCCTGTTCCCTTGCTGTCTCCTACTCTGCAGACCTACCGTAGTGGCTTAGTCACCTGTACTCAAACTTATTCGAGGCCCTCAACCAAAACCTGTCCCTCCGGACCACACGACACGTCAGGAACCCCAGTGTTGATCAGTCTGTGCTTACTCATGACTTGACTTGACTTGACTACTCGTTGGACTACCACACAAAACACGACAAATGGAGTCCAAAGAATACGGATAAAAGGTGACTCGAACCTAGATACCTAAATATCAAAAGTATCAAACCTTTAAACCCCCGGTAGTAAAGAAGGTTATAAAGAAGACCTAGATGAAAGTCCCTGGGGTTCTATATAACCCGGTGAAAAACAGAGTGTCGTGTGACTAAGTTGTAAAAAGTAAGAGAAAGAGGGTCTCAAAGTGAAACATGTGGAAGATTACGATAAAAAATCTATAAAGAAATAAATAAACCGAGACACCCCAGAAATCAACGTCGTACACCCTAATTTGGTCCCTAGGGACTGGTCCTTAGTTTCACCTAGAGGACGTGACACTCGTGTCTCAGACTCAAGGTTCACGATACAAAATTTAAGTCACCAGAAAGGAAAACTAATAGACCCATCACTTCTAGAAAAAACATGTCAAGAAGGTACATAAGAATGGTGGAGAAGAATTATAGAAGACGAAGACAATCCAGGTCTGGTAAAGACAGGAAATAGCTCGGGTAGAAACGTACTTTAAAGGGAACCATAGAGATTAAAAGAATTTCTCTAGAAATCAGAAAGGGTAACACAACAAAAGGAGATAAATAAACGTAACTAGTGACTTCTTCCGAAAGAATAGAGAAGAACGATAAGAAACCTTGAGACGTAAGTCTACGAATATAGAAAGGAAAAGAGGAAACGAAAAGTGGAGAGAAGAAAAGTGTCGATAAACATTCCGGAGGGGTCTGTCGGTAAAACGAAAAAACGTAAAGAAAAGGTATCCCTACCAGAACTATGGACAGAGGACATGTTACAGTGCTTGGAGTAAGGTATCAAGTAGTCCGTGAGATAGATAGTCTAGATCCGGGATTTTAGATAAAGAGTGAAGGTGACATATTAGTATTCCCTAAACTAAATCCAGTATGGACTTACCAGATCGCCAAAAGGGATGAAAGAAGTTAAATTCAGACTTAAACCGTTCTTCCACAAATACTAGACTCGGTGTCAGTCGAGGACCAGAACAAAAACGACTGACATATCTCGAAGAGGTAGAAACCGACGTTTCTTATATTAGTCAGACTAAAACCACAACTGGTAGACCACTACAGGTACACATCTCAGAAGAGAACACAACAACCTTCTCCCACAAACGATACTGGTCACGTAAGAGAACCGTTTTGAGACAATCGGAAACGGGACGAAGCAAGGCGTAAGGTTCCGGTTTAAACGGACAATGAGGTCCACAAAGAACTGAAGGATGAAAACGTAAGGTCAGGGGATATTACTTTTCCTGTAGAAAAAACCCACAATCAAAATTTTCCAGAACATCCAGAAGTATTTTGGTAAGTTGAAGTCAAAGAAGTCGCAATGACCAACCCCGTATCTGAACCTATTGACACTATAACTCACCAAACGGAACCTCTGCTTGTCTCTAGTAAGACATTAAAAACTCTAACGTAGGTTCATGACGTAAAGCCTGAGAAAACAACTGGTACTACCGATGAGGTAAAGAAGACTCCCTAAGGACGGGTGTCATCATCTATATTACCAGTAGACTTAATTTAAGTGGGTAAGGTCAGGTAAAATCAAGCGACTAAGGATCTTACAGCTACAAGTGGGAACAGTAGAGAACAAACTGGTGAAGGTTAAACGGAACTAAGTACCTGGACTGTAAGGTCCAAGATCTTCAGTTTACCCGGACTCTTTCGTAGCGATACTTGTTTCGATCACCTCCACTACCTTAAGGTCAACTCGAGAAAGTTTAGGACTTTCTACTACGACACTTTCACGACGTGAGTTATACGGTCTTTTAAACCTTTTGAGTCGTCACCGGTGTCCTGACCTTTTCCAGTCAAAAGTAGGGTTACGGTTTCTTTCCGTTACGTTTTCTTACGAGTTTGATGGTGTGTCAACGTGAGTAGAGTGTACGATCATTTCATTACGAGTTTTAAGAGGTTCGGTCCGAAATCGTTATGTACTTGGCACTTGAGGGACTTCAAGTTCGACCAAAATCTTTTCCGTCTCCTTGGTCTCTAGTTTAACGGTTGTAGACGACCTAGTACCCTTTCCGTTCTCTCAAGGTCTTTTTGTAGATAAAGACGGAATAACTGATACGGTGTCGGAAATTGACACACCCAGTGTTATTTGACACCCTTTAAGACTCTCTACCCTTATGGTCTGGACATACGTCCACTCCTTCGTTGTCAATCTTGACCTGTACCTTGTTGTCTGACCAAGGTTTATCCTTTTCCTCAGGTAGTTCCGACATATAACAGTGGGACGAATAAATTGAAGATACGTCTCATGTAGTACTCTTTGCGACCTGACCTTCTTTGTGTTCGACCTTAGTTCTAACGACCCTCTTTATAGTTATTGGAGTCTATA
>SJYO01020080.1:116688977-116783712 GCA_006410555.1 Capra ibex
GGGGACCCCCGGGTTCACTAAAGGGGACCCCCGGGTGCACTAAAGGGGAACCCCGGGTGTACTAACGGGGTCCACCGGGTGCACTAAAGGGGACCCCCGGGTGCACTAAAGGGGACCCCCGGGTGCATTAAAGGGGTCCACCGGGTCCACTAAAGGGGACCCCCGGGTGCACTAAAGGGGACCCCCGGGGGCACTAAAGGTCACCCCCGGGTGCACTAACGGGGACCCCCGGGTGCACTAAAGGGGACCCCCGGGTGCACTAAAGGGGACCCCCGGGTGCACTAAAGGGGACCCCCGGGTTCACTAAAGGGGTCCACCGGTTGCACTAACGGGGACCCCCGGGTGCACTAACGGGGACCCCCGGTGCACTAACGGGGACCCCAGGGTGTACTAAAGGGGACCCCCGGGTGCACTAAAAGGTGACCCCAGGGTGCACTAAAAGGGTCCACCGGGTGCACTAAAGGGGTCCACCGGGTGCACTAACGGGAACCCCCGGGAGCACTAAAGGGGACCCCCGGGTGCACTAACGGGGACCCCCGGGTGCACTAAAGGGGACCCCCGGGTGCACTAAAGGGGACCTCCGGGTTCACTAAAGGGGTCCACCGGTTGCACTAACGGGGACCCCCGGGTGCACTAAAGGGGCCCCCGGGTGCACTAAAAGGGTCCACCGGGTGCAATAACGGGAACCCCCGGGAGCACTAAAGGCGACCCCCGGGTGCACTAACGGGGACCCCCGGGTGTACTAAAGGGGTCCACCGGGTGCACTAACGGGGACCCCCGGGTACACTAACGGGGACCCCTGGGTGCACTAAAGAGGACCCCCGGGTGCACTAAAGGGGACCCCGGGTGCACTAAAGGGGACCCCCGGGTGCACTAAAGGGGTCCACCGGGTGCACTAACGGGGATCCCCGGGTGCACTAAAGGGGACCCCCGGGTGCACTAAAGGGGACTCCCGGGTGCACTAAAGGGGGCCCCCTCGTGCACTAACGGGGACCCCCGGGTGCACTAACGGGGACCCCCGGGTGCACTAACGGGGACCCCCGGGTGAACTAACGGGGTACACCGGGTGCACTAAAGGGGACCCCCGGGTGCACTAAAGGGGACCCCCGGGTGCACTAAAGGGGTCCACCGAGACCACTAAAGGGGACCCNGAGTAACCTTTTCTGAGACTACGACCCTCCCTAACCCCCGTCCTCTTCTTCCCCTGTTGTCTCTTACTCTACCGACCTACCGTAGTGACTGAGCTACCTGTACTCAGACTCACTTGAGGCCCTCAACCACTACCTGTCCCTCCGGACCGCACGACACTAAGTACCCCAGCGTTCCTCAGCCTGTGTTGACTCGTTGACTTGACTTGACTTGACTCAGCTTGACTCAGAAGACAAAACAGTATAAATTAGTCAGTAAGTATGTTTTTGCGAAAAAAAGAGTCATTAATATCAAAAGGAGAGATCTTTAAGATGAAAATAATATAAAAATCTAAAAGAAGCACAAAATCTAAAACTCGTACACCTTATATCAATTTTGTTAACAAATTTACAAGAGTAGAGCATTTAGAACCCAGATACAGCCAACTCAGTAAAAGTAAATTAACTAATAAAAGGAATAATACCTAGTACGAAAGGATGAAGAAACGGACCATTAGAAACAAACCTATGGTCTGTTACATTTCAAATGGAACAACCTACGACTTATAAAAACATAAGTGCCAATAAGAAAACTGATGGGTCGTAGACGGAAGATTACTCCGTCTCAAACATAGGGTAGTATCTTTGACTTTTACGGTCTGAGTAAAAAAGATCGTAGGAAGGTCACACCTCCTTTCCGGTACGGGATCGGCACTACTACTGGGTATGGGTATGGACAAGATATGAAATTTCTTCTTCGTCCAAGTCACTTCTTTGTGTGAAGAGTATGGATGATCCTTGTCTTTCGTCATCGTCGTCACCCTCGTCGATGTCCGTCAGAAATCTCCGACGTAAGGGTCAGCAGTATCATTGTCACGTCAACCGGCAGACCCTGGGTCCTCGTATGGTCACCCTAAAAGTGATTTGGACGAGACACCACTCTAAAACCCGAGAAAAGGTTGACACATCAGGCGGTTGGACCAACAGGCCAAAAAAGATTTCTATGATGTACGGTAGGTTATAAGAAATTGTAAAATTTAATAAGGTACCTGTTCCTCACTCGCTTTCAACGAAACAGCACAGGCTGAGAAACGTTGGGGCATCTGACATCGGATGATTCGAAGAGACAGGTACCTTAGGAAGTCTAGTCTTATGCCCTCATCCAACGGTAGAGGAAGAGGTCCCCTAGAAGGGTTGGGTCCCTAGTACACCTGTTTCTTACAGAAAACACGTTGTACAAACTAAAAGAGAGTGATTGTTATTGAAAAACTACAAGACTGATGGACAAAAAACAAACGAACAAAACAAAACATTTTTGAGGATACATCGGACCGAGGGGTGATGGAGAAGTCTCGTCAGGGAGTCTCGTTAAACTCTCTAACGGAGGGCCCTAATTCAAGAAATCGTTCAGACGGTTTATTTTGTATTAAGAGTTGAAAATCCAATACGCAAAATAAATCAACTGTTAACTTCATATACACACACACCACACGTACAATGTAATAACACAAATATTTATATATACACACATATATATATATATGTGTATAGAGTGTATTCACTACCAAAAAGTGTTGGACTTAAAAGTAGTCGGTTTGTACACGGGTTCAGTTCTTTGTCTTATAATCGTTGTAGGATGTTTGAAGGAATAAAGGGAGGGTCAGTAATGGGAGACGGTAGGTTCCTATTGATATTAGTACTGAGGATTTAGTTTCTGATCGACACGTCCAAAAAAATTGAAACATTTTTAACTTAGTATGGTGTATAAGAAAACACAGTCAAGTCAAGTCAGTGAATCAGCACAGGTTGAGAAACTCTGGGGTACCTGACGTCGTGTGGTCCGGAGGGACAGATAGTGGTTGAGGGTCTCAAATGAGTTTGAGTACGGGTGACTCAACTACTACGGTAGGTCGGTAGAGTAGGAGACAGAAGGGGAAGAGGAGGGTGGAAGTTAGAAAGGGTCGTAGTCCCAGAAAAGTTTACTCAGTTAAGAAGGGTAGTCCACCGGTTTCCTAACCTCAAAGTCGAAATCGTAGTCAGGAAGGTTACTTGTGAGTCCTGACTAGAGGAAATCCTACCTGACCAACCTAGAGAAACGCCAGGTTTCCTGAGAGTTCTCAGAAGAGGTTGTGGTACAAAGTTTTCGTAGTTAAGAAGCCGTGAGTCGAAAGAGATATCAGGTAGAGAGTGTGGGTATGTACTGGTGACCTTTTTTGGTATCGGAACTGATCTGTCTGGACACAACCGTTTCTTTACAGAGACGAAAAATTATACGACAGATCCAACCAGTATCGAAAAGAAGGTTCCTCATTCGTATAAAATTAAAGTACCGACGTCAGTGGTAGATGTCACTAAAACCTTCGGGGGGTTTTATTTCAGTCGGTGACAAAGGTGACAAAGGGGTAGATAAAGGGTACTTCACTACCCTGGTCTATGGTACTAGAATCAAAAGACTTACAACTCGAAATTCGGTTGAAAAAGTGAGAGGAGAAAGTGAAAGTGGTTCTCGGAGAAATCAAGAAGAAGTGAAAGACGGTATTCCCACTATAGTGGACGTATAGACTCCAATAACTAAAGAAGGTCGTTAGAACTAGGGTCGCACACGAAGTAGGTCGGGTCGTAAAGAGTACTACAGGAGACGTATATTCAATTTATTCGTCCCAGTGTTATATGTCGGAACTGCATGAGGAAAGGGATAAACCTTGGTCAGACAGCAAGGTACAGGTGAAGATTGACAACGAAGGACTGGACGTATGTCTAAAGAGTTCTCCGTCCAGTCCACCAGACCATAAGGGTAGAGAAAGTCTTAAAAGGTGTCAAACAACACTGGGTGTGTCAGTTTCCAAAACCGTGTCAGTCACTTCGTCTTCATCTACGAAAGGACCTTAAGAGAGTGAAAAAACTATTAGGTTGTCTACAACCGTTAAACTAGAGACCAAGGAGACGTAAAAAAACTTAAAAACCTTCAAAAGTCGAACTTATAGACCTTCAAGTACCAAATGTAGACAACTTCGGACCGAACCTCCTAAAACTCGTAATGAAATGATCGCACACTCTACTCACTTTAACACGTCATCAAACTTGTAAGAAACCGTAACGAAAAGAAACCCTAACCTTACTTTTGTGGAAAAGGTCAGGACACAGGTGACGACTCAAAAGGTTTAAAAGACCGTATAACTTACGTCGTGAAAGTGTCATAGTAGAAAATCCTAAGCTTTGTCGACTTGAACTTAAGGTAGTGGAGGTGATCGAAATAAGTATCACTACCAAGGATTCCGGGTGAACTGAAGTGTAAGGTCTTACAGACCGAGATCTAATCACTAGTGTGGCGACACTAATAGACTCAGTACTTCTAGAAAAGAAGTATCGAGAAGACACATAGCAACGGTGGAGAAGAATTATAGAAGACGAAGACAATCCAGGTCTGGTAAAGACAGGAAATAACTCGGGTAGAAACGTACTTTACAAGGGAACCACAGAGATTAAAAGAACTTCTCTAGAGATCAGAAAAGGTAAGATAACAAAAGGAGATAAAGAAACGTGACTAGTGACTTCTTCCGAAAGAATAGAGAGGAACGATAAGAAACCTTGAGACGTAAGTTTACCCATATAGAAAGGAAAAGTGTAGGTGGTAATTTGAATACTTTAAGTAAGAATAACAAAACACATCAACATCGAACAAATAAGAATAACCTTATCATTTCGTAAGGTAAAATATTCATATGATATTATGTAAATACATGAACACAACTCCCTTGACACTTGATTTTTGCGACGGACGGTCTAGTCATTTGTTTCCTACAATATCGGTAGTTGGTGGTGTCGTCAGGAACTACCACTCGGGACTCCCCTATCGACTCCACTTACAGTTTCCTTACTAAAGTCACTCGACTCTGAGAACGTAAAAGAGTTTGTATCGTTTCACGGTTTAAAGTGTCAAACTGATGGACGTCGGGAGGTCCGAGGAGACAGGTACCATAAAGGGTCCGTTCTTATACCCTCACCCATCTTTAAAGGAAGAGGTCCCCTAGAAGGGTTGGGTGCCTAGCTTAGGACCAGAGGACGTAACGTCTGTCTAAGAAATGAACGACTCGGTGATCCCTTCGGGGTCAATATAAGTATAATAAAAAATTCTGAGAAAGGGTAATACCCAATAATGTTCTATAACTCATATCAAGGGACACAATATGTCCTCTAGAACCAACCAATAACTAAAATACAAATCATTATACATATGAAAGTAGAGTTTGAGGATCAAATAGGGAGGGGGTGGAAAAGGGGAGACCATTGTTTAAACAAAGGACAGACACTTAGATAAAGATAAAACATTTATTCAAGTAAATATAGTCAAAAAATCAAAGGAGTACATTCACTATAGTGTACTATAAACAGAAAGAGACAGACTGAATGAAGTGAATCATACTATTAGAGATCCAGGGTTTAAGAGAATTACTTAGACAAAAGATAAATTTAATCGGTCTCAATCACAGATAACAAATGCTTGCTCTGAAGGATCAACGATATTGGGGTAAAATATAAAAACAGAAACACAGGTCGAACCAGAAGACGTAAAGAAAAATAAAACGATCTACGAACGATCCATAGATGTTAGACACGATCCTTGCGTCTGGGACTGGAAACGGACACACTCAGTCAAGTCGAACTGAGGTCCAGGAGACTAACGTCGAAACAGGAGTCTTAAGGACCATTAAGGTGTAAAGGAAAATAGGGGATAAGAAACTTGTGAGAAAAAAACTTGGGGATATCAAGACCAGGATCAGGAAGGACTAACCGTATCTTGGTTTGAGGGACTCCGGGTTAAGGTTGTCTACCAAAGGATCACAATTCTCTTTCCCGGAGAGGGAATCTAAAATTCAACGTATCTAGTGATAATACCCAACTTAACACAGGAGAGGGTTTTTTTCTATACAACCTCAGAATTGGAGATCAAGGAATCTTACACTTATATAAACCTTTATCCCGGAAATACCTCCATTAGTTCAATTTTACAGTAGTAATTCTCGACCGGGATTAGGTTATTGTAATACCAGAATATTTTCCCCTCCTGAAGGAACCACCAGGTCACCAACCCTGAGGTCCGAGAATTACGTCCCCCTCGGTCATACTAGGGACCAGTCCCTTGATCCTAGGGTATACGACACGTCACGTTGGTAATTCACTTTTTATTTTCTCGTCTATAAAAATTTTTCTCCGCCCTCTTTAAACCTGTGTTCCTGTGATTACGTCTCTCCTGTTGTGTCTCTGTATCCTTCTTCCACCGATGTATATTCAGTCCCTCTCTCCGGACCTTGTCTGGGAAGAGAATGTCGGGAGACCTCCTTAGTTGAGACGACTGCGGAACTGAAACTTGAAGGTCAGAGGTCTTGAGACTCAGCTAGTTAAAGACGACTTCGCTAAGTAAGTCAATCACGATGAAACAATCTCGTCGGGAGCGTTTGATTGTTGGTCCACCCCACGCAGTCGAAAAGGATTACCAGAAGTCTAGTGTACCTCATACTGTCGTCTAGTCTCACGTCACCGACGGGAAAGTCTTTGGGACGACGTTTTTGGCTCCGACCCCTCTCTTCTTGACCTCTTGTTGTTTGATTGAGGTCTAATAGACCGGTAAGTGCTCTGGAACTTGTTCTGGACCGATGTATCACCTCAAGATATGAGGAACAAGAAAGACAAAAGTGTTTAACTATTCGGACTAAGTGAAGAATCGGTAGACACTCTTGCGTACTTGACGAAGTCAATCACCGATAATTCCAGAGAAGGTGTCAGAACCCCTCCCCCCCACGTAAACCCTTACAAAAAGAGAGTCCGGGAAAAGAACCCTTGAAAAGGTTTTGGTCTTCTAATTATGTTAAAACTATCTCCGTCATGTCGTACAGAACTTTGGAGGGACTTCATATGAGTAGTGGTAATTAACCTATTGGGCCGTCTATTGGAAGTTTCTTGGTTGAAGTTCGACTCAGGAACACTCCTGACGTAAAACGAAATAAACGTTTTACGACACTTCAAAGTCTTGAGGATGAACAGAACTACCAGTTTGAAAACTAATTTCTTCCTTTTTGTCCTTCTTTCTCTTACTGTATTTGTCTTTCATGAAACCCTTAGAATTTACCTAAGTCTCTGGTACTAAATAACGAGAAGGTCGACTTGGACCGTTATTTCTTATATCATTTACACAGGGTGCTCCTTGAAGAGAAGATAAAGTTCAGGGAGGAACCCGATAAAAGGACGAAGTTAAGAAGGGGGGTTAAAAAAACTGAAAATTCAGACCTAAACTTATATAAAGTTATTTAGACGTAATTACTAATTCACGAGCTGGGTGAACCAACTCGGAGTCCCCAGTCTAAGACGGACCTCCACTTACACCACTGTAAGGGAGTCCCTGAACGAGACCATTGCAATTTCTTGTAAAACCAAACGACCACCGGCTCTCTGGGAAAACGGAGAAACCAAGTGAAGGAAAACGAAGGTCCCTGATCACTGTGACGAGACTGGTGGAAATTTTCTCCAACGAGAAAATTTTAACTCTACTTTAAGTGTATTGACTTTTAAGTGGTAAACTTACAAAAATGTCGTACGTGAAGTCACCTAAAATTGTACAAGTGGCAACACGTCGATAATCTTGATTAAGGACTTGTAAGGTAGTGACACTTACTTTTGAACATTGGTAGTAGACAACGGAGGGTTGAGGGGGTAGAAGAGGTCCGGTGACCATACGAAAAACAGACACACGTAAACGGATGAAACTTAAACTGATAAGGACATTTAGCCTCTTCCGTTACCGTGGGGTGAGGTCATGAGAACGGACCTTTTGGGGTACCCGCCTCCTCGGACCACCCGACGACAGAGACCCCAGCGTGTCTCAGCCTGTACTGACTTCGCTGAATCGTCGTCGTCGTCGTAAGTGCATTTACCTTAGTATATTATTTGCTTGTTACACTGACCGAAGGATCGTACAGAAGTTTCAAGTAAGCACAACATCGTACTTAGTCCGAAGGTAAGGAAATGGATTGACTTATAATGACGTGGCATACCCATCTGGTGTAAAACACATAGGTAAGTAGTCAATTACCTGTAAACCTAATAAAGGTAAAAAATGAAAATACTTATTATGACGATACTTATAAGTACATTTTCAAAAACAAACCTATACAAAAGTCAAGAAAACCGATATATGGGTTCTCATCTTAACATCCTAGTATACCATAGAGATACAAATTGAAAAATTCCTTGACGGTTTCCAAAGGGTCTCAAAGAAGATTCTCATCCTACCATTCTAACGAGAGTCTGTATGACAACAACTCCCCGTCGACTTAACAGTCCCTCTTTACGGGTGGTATTTCGACTTCCACGTCCTCATCACGGGTGTGCTCTACGGTTTCAATCTATAAAGGTGAGCCGGTAGTAGGTTTACGTCACTGACAATTGCAACGACCCTCTATTCAAAGACTCCTACTATTGTCTACCTTTCTTCCCTTATGTTCTCCGTATAGTATTCGGTTTGTGATAGATCCTAACACTCAATCGACACGGCGGTTAAATTAGTGGTGGAGTGTCAACTCACCAACGATAATCGGGGTAAAACATCTACCCCGATGACTCCGGGTGGCTCCAATTCGTACACTTGACCATATATTGTCCCGGTCCTGAATTACAACCGAACTTCACTCAAGCAAGTCGGCATAGGCTGAGAAACATTGGGGTATCTGTGGTCCGAGGAGACAGGTACCCTAAAAGATCCGTTCTCATGGCCTCACCCAACGGAAAAGGAAGAGGTCCCTTGAAGGGTTGGGTCCCTAGCTTGGGTCCAGAGGGCGTAACATCTGTCTACGAAATAGTAGACTCGGTGGTCCCTTCAGTCTGGTGGAATTACGTTGGAATTATGTTTGACTCTTTTTACATTCCCTAATCTCCATCTAAAAATTTTTCTCTTATGATAATTAACATTGTCCTACCCTATCTGTTGTGTATCACAAGGTCTTATTCTCTCTCGACAAACAAACAAGAAACAAATCCTCCAACAGTTTATACGGTTGACAGTGTTTCCCCAGTTAATTTACGTTTTGTATACGTGTATTCTTATAGGTTAATAGAGTAAAGACTAGGTAATGTAAGGAACCCTACAAAGGATAAGTCTGAAATTACGCCGGACCCGATGTACAGCGACCGGACGTGCGTAAAGGGAGACGTCTCGTGGTTCCTGTGTTGACTTAGAGATAATATCTGTTATTCACGTAAAGCCTTCTTCATTCTTTTGGGTAATAAATATCTCTTTTGTCAAAGTGTTTTCGACCTTAAAGTTTCGTTTCACTCTGAAAGAGTGTAATTCGGTACTTAGTTTCAAACTCACGCATTCTGATTCATTGAGTCATGATCTTCCCTTTTTTTTTAATGTAACGACACAACTTTTCCCTTTTTTTTTTAATGTAACGACACAACTTTATTCTGGTATAAAATAACGTTTCTCCGTCGTGGAATTCGAAAGGACTCATAAAATATAGAAATCGTAAAAAAAAGAAAAAGTCTACCACTACTCACTTGGACTCTAATTTCATGGTAATAAAGTCTAGTGACTTCGTGTTGGTACATTACTGAGGTCTTTAGATACCGTCAAGGTCAGTCGTTAGAGAAAAAATAATTGTTAGAACCGTAACAACCCCGATCTTAGAAAGGGCTGAAATCTGACAACCAAATGAACTGTGAACTCTTACAAAAGTTCCTATTTTGTTCAAACCTCGGTCTGGGTACATTTCGGTCAGTACTTCGTGAAGACACTTTTTAAAAGTACCTTTTTTAGTCTTTGTTCTCAAAGAAACTTCTTTTCCATTTTTATTCCACTTCAACTACGGTATCATTCAGATATAATGAGTGTTTAGTTACCTACTTAACTAAGGTTATCAACAAACAAATCGAAAGAAGAGTCCGTTTTTGTCGAAGAAAAAAATTTCGTACCACAAAAGAAAGCTTCATACAACTGAATATTACAGTTAAAGACGACGTGTCGTCTCACTAAGTCAATATGTATATGTAAGTAAGAAAAAAATTTATCAGAAAAGGCAATGCCAAGTAGTGTCGTACAACTTATAGTAGGGGACATGATATGTCAACCTAGAACCACAAATAGGTGGGATACACATTATCAAATGTAAACAATTGGGATTTAAGGGTTAGGAAGGGAGGAGGTGGGTGGGAGAGGGAACGGTTGGTCTTCAGATAAGAGGTACAGACACCTAGATTTTGTCGAATCAAAAATACCTAAAACGATGAATATGTGAAAGTTTATGTCCCTATTTCCTTCGGAGAAACCAGAAAGAGACACAACTGGATCGTAGACGATTCTACGGTAGGTCTCCAACTAAACAAACGATGTCTATGACTTTGACGTCCATGACTACAGATTCTTTCACTTACGAAAGGTTCAACTTGATACCTTTACGTCTAGTGTCTCCATACTCTCTCGTGACCTCCTCTCGTCAGTAACGACGAACCCCAAGTACGGTAGTCTACTGGGACGAATTGAGGACTCTTCTTATATGTAGGAAAGTCTTCTAGAGTCATAAATCGTCAACTCATAAATAACACGTCTGTCTCAGATTCTACCGGGAGGTACTAAATCTAGAGGACTGTAAGTGTTGATACACATTAGAAGAGGGGAACTCACTTTTGCTCCGGACCCTATACGAAGATTAGTTATACCATTTTCATTACTCTACAGTGAGAGTACTAATACAATACAACCTATTCGGAGACAGAACGTTCGTCTAAACAAGATCTCTACGAGGAACGACCGAACTACTTCATTTACCGGTATAACCTTTTAGGCGTACTATCTCTAGACGTCCATAATCGGAGATCCTAACTCTTACAGGAGGTCAGTTACCGGTCGTTCTTTGGTCCTAATAGAAAGGATAGTGTTCATCTACTTAAGACAGTTAAGACTAACTTTTACCTTAGAAAGGGTCAACTTGAAGGTCTGTCGGAATGGGTTGTGGAACTCACTTCGAAACATTGTAGGGTTTGTCTCCTGGATCAATTCGATACGGTCCTTAGGACTGGGTTCTTTGATATTCTTTGCACACGGTGTTCAGTGACTCGAACACCGTTAAACAGTGCGTTGTTGTCTTTTAATTACTTAAGTGTATAAGATGGATGACTAGGTATTCGAATTAACATTCAAATTGTCTGTTAAGATAAGAATTTATTGTCGTGACTTACTCTGGGTACCAACTGACGAAACTCATTCGCGGTATCGTAAAGTCTTATTCGTCTAAGACAGTTTCACCCAAAAAAGAAGGATATTAAACAAGTACTGTTACTTTTCCGATTCCATTACCCTGTAACTTTACTTCACTTTCAATGAGTCAGCACAGACTGAGACGCTGGGGTACCTGATATTGGACGGTCCGAGGAGACAGGTACCTTAAGAGGTCCGTTCTTATGACCTCACCCATCGACAAGGGAAGAGGTCCACTTAGAAGGGTTGGGTCTCTGACTTGGGTCCATAGGACTTAACGTCTACCTAAGAAATGACAGACTCGGTGGTCCCTTCACGAGATAAGATATATCCTTTCCCTAAATAAAAAAATTATTCAACTTGATTTCCCCTACGACATCCTTTCTCTTGTTCAAGTAACTTCGGAAGGGCAAACAACGGTGAAGGATTACAATTACCGTGGAGACAACTAATGACAAACAACCAATAAGTTTAAGTAAGAAAGATAAACCAATAGATATCTACCTAAGGTCGAGAATGGGTTTCCCCTAAATCCCTTCTTTTTTCCAGATCTTGGTTCAAGTCCACTTGTTGTCATTTTCGAGAAGTACGGGGTCAGTTGTACTTTGACCCGTCGTTTCTGTCGGACCAATTATGTCCTTGAGAGTCTCTTTTGACACAAGTGAGAAGTAAAGAAAACGTGAAAAGTAAAGAAGTAGGAAAAGAAGTTTCTACTACAGACAGAAGGAACAGTGACCACGAAAAACCAGACACTAGATAAATTAGAGAAGAGATTCCAAAGTCAGTTAGGATTTCCTTTAGTCAGGACTTATAAGTGACCTTCCTGACTACGACTTCGACTTTGAGGTCATGAAACCGGTGGACCACACTTCTTGACTGAGTAACCTTTTCTAGGACTACGACCCTTTCTAACTCCGTCCTCTTCTTCCCCTGCTTTCTCCTACTCTACCAGTCTATCGTAGTGGCTGCACTACCTGTATTCCAACTCATCCGAGGTCCTCAACCACTACCTGTCCCTTTGGACCGTAGGACGTCAGGTACTCCGACGCTTTTCAGTCTGTACTGACTCGTTGACTTGATTGATTTCAAAGTGACCTCAAATCTGTAACTGTAAAGTATAAAATTTGTAAAACAAATTTGTAAAATTTGTAAAACTATAAAATTTGTAAATTTGTTTACAAATTTATACCTTAGTTTAAAAGGTATAAACTAATCCGTTTATTAAGAGATCTTAATGTATTCATATATGTTAAGAAACTCATTAATAACTCATTGACGTGAAAGTATAATCATCTTATAAGAATATTTGTGATGGAATTCAAGTCTTCTCTTCTGTGTAAAACTTCACATCGAATGTCTTTCAAGTCTTGAGTAAAAATTTCTAATTCATTTCTTTACACGTCCTTGAGTAAATAAAGGGTAGACAGTGGGTGGTCACGGATGTCAATAATTACTGGATCATACTAAACGTAACGTAAAAGTACGGACACGTACATAACTGGTCTTATATTTTGGTGAGGTGGATTTGAAACCCTCTTTAGTACGGACCTAAAGTCTTTCTCTTCACTGGTCGGATCCCTCTCTCAGTTGGTGCAAAAACTTAGAAACATTTTTTATAAATGACCCCCTCAAGGGACCACAAGTTCACCGATCCTAAACCATGAAAGTGTCGTCACTGGACCAAAATTAGGGATAAAACTTTTGACTTTAGAACGTTCGGTGTGTTGCTACGGGTTTTTTTTCAACGATGGACGTGGGTATCCACTTGATTATACTGGATCCCGTGGACCTAGTGTGGAGAAAGGTACTCTTGAAGAACCGTAAGTTCTTCTGAGTTCTACCTAAAGACGAGAGGAGAGGTAGTCTTCACGATTACTCCGGAGTCGATACTGAGTCCTTTCCCTTAGTATCAGAAATAGTAGTCACCTTTTTTAGATAGACATTAGTCGGAACGTACAAAGTCGATGACCCTGGTGACACTATATAGGGACGTCGGGAACGTAGATCAGGTTTTATATTTAACATGTAATACTGTTACTGTAACAAGTCAAGATTCAGGTGTTTATTTATACAAAATCGGTGTTAAAAAGGTCATCAGTACAGACCTACACTCTCAACCTGGTATTTCTTACGACTCGTGACTTCTTAACTACGAAAATTTAACACCACGACCTCTTGTGAGAACTCTTGGGAAACCTGTCGTTCCTCTAGTTCGGTCAGTTAGGATTTCCTTTAGTCAGGACTTATAAGTGACCTTCCTGACTACGATTTCGAGGTTATGAAATCGGTGGACTACGTTTCTGGGATGAGTAACCTTTTCTGGGACTGCGACCCTTCCTAACTTCCACCCTCCTCTTCCACTACTGACTCCTACTCTACCAACCTACCGTAGTGGGTGTGGTTAAGTTACCTGCTCAAACTCGTTTGAGACCCTCTATCACTTCCTGTCCCATCGGACCGACGACATCAGGTACCCCAACGTTTCTCAGCTTGTGTTGAATCACTGACTTGTTATTGTTGATCAGTCTAAAAGGACATAATTGGTCTAACAGAGACGACGGGTTTAAATAAATAAATGAAGACGTCCTCCTACCCTGTGGTTGTCGAAATTCCTAACGAGTGGGTTTGAACCAAGGTTCAAAAAAGGAAGGATTTACGAAAAACCCACTTTCGTTTTAGGTCGATAACAAACCACGGAAAGTAGAGGTGTCGGTTGGTCAAGTAATAAGTAATAAGGAAGAGGTGGAGATAAGAATCGGGAGGAAGTTAAGGTTCGTGGAAAGAGAGGAGACTCTTTACCAGTGGAAACGGGAAGGCATTACTGAGGGAAGTGGTCTCCCTTTAAACTGGAGTCTCGTGTGTAACCGATTACGAGGCAGGAGGATGTACAAGTCTCAGTCCACTGTCGGTTTAGGAACGGAAAATGTTGTTTCGCCCCTTACTCTAATCTCAAGTTGTGAGTCCGATAATAAAGTATTTCTCAAGTCACGAAATCGTGTTAATGGACTAGCAATAACAATGTTAAGTTAAAAGTCCTACGTCACCTCTCTCTTTTATACAAGTGCAATAGTCAGAAGACCATGTCCTTGTAGATTGTTCTCGGAGAATAAGAAGGATTAAGGGTCCTCTTTTATCGTCGGGATTTTCGACGACGCATGGCAGTCTTTGTACCTCTACTTAGGGAAGTCAAACCCCTGAACTGTCGAAACACGAAAAAATCAGGGTCTCAACTGGACTGACGAAGAAGACTTCCCGGAACTTCTTATTGAAACCGAAACTAATGGGTCACCAAAAGTCGGGAAGAGTAAACGAGGAGCATAGAACAAAAAGACCCCAAATCCCTCAAGGGAGAATGGGACAACGGAGTTTCGTTGAACGGAATAGTAGAAAGTCTTCAGGTTCTGGATAAGAAAAAACAGGAAGACTAAGACGACTTATAGGAAGGAGAAAGAAAAGGAAAGAAGGATTGTAGTCACAAACGTAGTATCGTAGTAAAAAAAAATTACTTGTGTCTGTGAGATTAAGATTACGATTAAGAAATTATCCCTTTTCTTTATCGTAAGAGACTAAACAGATCAATCCGTAGACGTTAACAAGAACGTCTGACGTTTCGAAACACCACTCAGTGAAGTTGTAAGGACCATACAGACATTTTATCACACGGTTGTAAGTATATATCTCTGTGTCTAACTCATGTGTCAAATAAACGTTAGAACCCTCTACACCCGTCTTCTTACACACATAATTATCATTATATTCCTTCCCTTACGTCAGACATTCCCCATGTGATAATTCCGTCGATGGTATCACACGTTGATTTCACTTTAGGAAACTTCTTCAAAACCCTTTACTACATTTTACGTATGAGGCAATACTAGAATAAGTTCCCCGTTCCCTCGACTTCATAAAAATGTAAGTTTGGGATATTTAATAACCAATTCCCTACCAGGACACCCAAATTTAATGGGTCCGTGGAACTCAATTGGAATGTACGTCCGTCCTACCCAAGGTCCGACAGGGTTCCTGTTGGGAGACTGTTACAACATCCAAGACCGACAATCTTTAGTCAGACTGTACGTGTTCTCACTCCCGTAACACTTTTGACGGTATTCTCTGGTTTCCACTCTCGAGTCTCCTGAATCAAGTAGGGTAGTTGATGGACTACTCGTTGGTGAAACTTTAAGTGTCACCATCATCGGGAACAACACTAGGTTTTTAAGGGGTGTTTGATCACGACTCCAATTACCTATTAGTCATGTCATCTGTAAACGGTAAGAAGACCAACAGGTAAGGGGGTTTAGAAAGAGTAAACCTCCTGAGACAGTAATTCCCTGAACCATTTCACGAAAGTAAGGTCTCCAGTTTTACAGACTTATTTCAAAAGAAAGAAACAGAGGAAGATCGGTCCCATAACCGTCTCTAATCGGTAAGTCTCTAAGGACGGACCCTAAAGAAGAATCAGTCAAAGCCCAACGGTATTACTTCTTGGTGTCGGACTCACCGAATATTTGTTATCTAAAAATAAAGAGTATTAAGACCTGTGACTGTGAGGTTCTAGTCCCACGATCTACCGACTCAAGACCAATCTTAGGAGAAGACTTACAGTCTGACATCAGAAGGAGAATATAGAAGTGTACCACCTTTTTTACCCCCTTTATTCCCGTGATTAGGACAAGTAACTCCGGGGTGAGAGTACTAGATTGGTGGGGTTTCTGGAGTCGAGGATTATGGTAGTGTAAACCCCCAATCTTAAAGTTGTATACTTAAACCCTCTTACATTTGTAAGTCCAGTACTGTCTGACGATTAGAAGACCTCTACGTCCTTGACACCCCTTAACAAGAACTACGACGTCAAGTCCTCGTCTCCTCAGGTACATGTCTACATCGGACTTAGGGACGGAACGAGGTCGGATTGAGGGGACCAAACATGTACAAGGAGGTTGTTTACGTAAAAGAAAGTGAATCGTTCACGACCAAGGATAACAGACGTTGATTCTTGTTAACTAGAAGTGTCTTAATGGTCTCAAACTTACGTCTGTTACGGGACGAAACACGTCTCCTGAAAAGATCCTAGATCTCTCCTCCGACTCTTTTTGTTTCCTTCGTCTACTGTTCGCAAGTCGGAAGTTGTTTGAGTGTTAGGTCGACCTGTCCCTTCTTCATTTAAGTACACTTTTATGGACTTTATTTGGGTGAATAAAGTGGAATAAATGTATGTAATGTAGAAAATGGGTAAATAGAGAATATATGAACTCTAGAAAATAGAAGTTATTGGAACATACCCTCCATAATAAGACATCCAAAACGTCTTCTTCTTCGACTGGGTACCTCTTTTATTTAGTATAAAAGTCTTACTGTTTTACCTCTGAGTTCACAGTAACACAGGTTGAGACAGCACACGGGAACGGAAGTCTCGAGACAAATCCTTATGGAGCGACGTGTACCCGTTCCCGACGTCGTCCCCAACTGTTTAATACCGAGTTCAGGTTAGTCGGTTAAGAAAAACATCTATTGCAAATTAACCTAGTGTCGGTGTAGGTAAACGTATATATAACAGATACCAACAAAGACTCGACACTGGTTTCTCAACTCATCAACATTGTGTCTGGTATACCAAAGGTTCGTATTTTATAAATGATGAACCGAAAAACATCTCTTTCAAACGTTTGGGGACCCGATCCCGTATCAATATTTGTTAAAGTGAAGTACCTTAGTTCGAAGACTCTCAGGACCACAGTGAACCAGACGTGTCAGAATCTCTGTTACTAATGTGTCATTTGACTTTAGATTCATGTTTCGTTATCAGTAAAATTACTATTAATATTGTCGTTGGCAGTAATTACTTCCGAGATATAAGTACACTACTTACAAAAAGAAGATGGTCGGACTACGGTTTAAGTCTTTCTAATTCAGCTGAACACATCCGTGTCTCCTGACCAGTACCGTCTCGATCTAAATAGGACGTACGTCAGAGATCTCCGACCCGAGAATTGGGGGTGTACAGCGTCGGAAGTGTAGATAGTACTTCTTCTTCAGTCCTTTTTCTATTTAAAAGATACCGAGACACCTCTGTCTGTCTATTGGTTCTTGTAGAGTTCTTCAACTACAATTACTCTGTCCTCTACAGCCGAATGGGTCTCGTCCTCCCAGACCAACACTGTCCGTGAAGACAGAGAGTTCAACAGTTCTAAGGTGAACATTAATGCACGACGAAAGATAAAAAAGGTACCTTATACAACTGTTGAGAGTTCTAAATAACATCTGTGGAGTGTTTCGACGATCAAGGTATGGGTGATTGTAAACTTAAAGTTCTCAAAGACTTGAAAAGATAAAACACTACAAAACTTACTGGTTGGAGAGTTCGGGAATATTGAGGTCGTTCCTGAGCCTATCATTTTTTAGAAGAACGATACACCCTCTGGACCCAAACTAGGGACCCAGTCCTTCTGATGGACCTCTTCCTTTACCGTTGGGTAAGGTTATAAGAACGGATCTCTTAAGGTACCTGTCTCTTCGGACTGTCTGATGTCAGGTACCCTAGTGTTTCTCAGTCTATACTGACTCACTTATTGTGAAAGTGAAAGTTTTACTTCTCATTTGGACGAAAAACGGGGTGTCGTGTCGTTTCTTCATTCTCCACTCAGGAGAATTTCTACCAAATTTTGTGTGGACGGAACAGAACCTTACACCAAATGTATCAAGGGCGGAAGTAACCCTCTAAGATCGACTATTCTTCAGGATGGACAACCATAGTGGACTAGGGGAACCGAAATAGGGACTGGACGAGGAAGGTCCTTCCAGTGAGTACAAGATGGTCCTTCGAGTCGGAATGGATAAGGTCCACAGTCTGTCGGTTCCTACGTTCGTAGGACTTTTGGAGACGACGTTGGGTTTATACGACCTGGTAACCAACGGGAGTCTAAAACCGGAGGGTCGGGACTTGTATCTTGACGTTACAATCAGAACCTTAGATTGAACACAGGTGGTCGGACCCGGTAGAGGTCACCCCCCTTGGGAGATGGAGGAGAGGCACACCAGACACGAATCGTGTGACGACCCGTATGTTATCCACCAGTCTTTTTCTAAAACTTCTGGTGGAGTAGTCGGAATCTCCCTCGACTTAGACTTCCTGTCGACCGGCATAGAGGGAATTGAGTAGTGCCAAAAGGGACCCACGGACTCCTGATCCCGGGTCCCGTCTGAAGTCAAGGACTGTGGGTCGGACCACGAGACCCGGAGTAATAAGACGGGACCAGACCGGTGTCGAGTGGATTGACGGACGATACTCTAAAAAGTCGTAGTGGGTAAACCTTAAGACTAGACTGAGTCACAAAGTAGGTGGACAGTCCGAAGTTGGGATCGGAAAGGTCAGAAGTCGTAACGGACAACCCACACAACCGGGGTACGAAACGGAGAAGGAGTTGAAGAAGCTAACCGGGTCCTCAACCCAGTAAAGGAGATTACGGACAGGTCGGCATGCCATACAGATTCTCCCAGTACATGGGACTTTTGTCTTTTAACCTAATTTCTAAATGACTCGTACCGGTGCGGGTAGTCTTGTTCTGGGTCACAGGGGGTGTCAGTCAGAGAGGGTAGTCCTTCTAAGGTATTCCGAGAATAGGAAGAGGTAGTCTCCCGTCTCTCTGACTTTTGGTGTTAGTGTCTTTTGATTGGTTAGACTAGTGTACCTGATGTCGGAACAGATTGAGTTACTTTAATATTCGGTACAACACATCCCGGTGGGTTCTGTCTACCCAGTACCACCTCTCAAGACTGTTTTGCACCAGGTGACCTCTTCCCTTACCGTTTGGTAAAGTCATAAGAACGGAACTCTTGGGGTATTTGTCATACTTTTCCGTTTTTCTATCCTGTGACTTTCTACTTGAGGGGGGAGCCATCCAAGGGTTATACGATGCCCTCTAGTCACCTCTTTATTGAGGTCTTTCTTACTTCTCTGCCTCGATTTTGTTTTTGTTGTGGGTCAACACCTACACTGACCACTACCTTCATTTCAGGCTACGACATTTCTCGTTATAATGTATCCTTGGACCTTACGATCCAGGTACTTAGTCCCGTTTAACCTTCACCAGTTTCTCCTCTACTGTTCTCACTTGTAACTATAAAATCCTTAGTCGCTTGATTTTACCTGATCTTACCCACTTAAATCTACTGGTAAGTATACTGGTAATATAGATGAGAACAACCGTCCTTAGGACATCTTCTTTACCCCAACGGGGATATCAGTTATTTTCTCAGACTTTACGTCATGAACCTACGTTAGAGTTTTTAATGTCTTACTAGAGACAAGTAAAGACTCCGGTTGGTAAGTTATAATGTCATTAAGTTCAGATACGGGGTTGGTCATTACGGTTTCTTCGACTTCAACTCACCAAGATACTTCTGGCTGTTCTGGAAGATCTTGATTGTGGGTTTTTCTGCAGGAAAAGTAATATCCCCTGACCTTACGTTTTCATCCTTCAGTTCTTTGTGGACCTCACTGTCCGTTTAAACCGGTACCTCATGTCTTACTTCGTCCCGTTTCCGAATGTCTCAAAACGGTTCTCTTACGTGACTAGTATCGTTTGTGGGAGAAGGTTGTTGTGTTCTCTTCTGAGATGTGTACCTGTAATGGTCTATTAGTTATGACTTTAGTCTAACTAATATAATAAACGTCGGTTTCCACCTCTTCGAGATATGTCAGTCGTTTTTGTTCTGGTCCTCGACTGACACCGAGTCTAGTATTTGTGGAAGAACGGTTTAAGTCTGAATTTAAGTTCTTTCATCCCTTTTGGTGATCTGGTAAGTCCATACTTGTTTTAGTTTAGGGAAACATCCTAAACTACCTGTCATCTTCACTCTTTATCTAAGTTCCCCAATCTAGACTATCTCACGGACTTCATGATACCTGTCTCCAGTACTGTAACATGTCCTCTGTCCCTAGTTCTGGTAGAGGTTCTTTTTTCTATACGTTTTTCCGTTTTACCAACAGACCCCTCCGAAATGTTTATCGACACTTCTGTTGTCTTCACTTTCCGTTTCCTCTTTTCCTTTCTATCTGGGAAAACTTACGTCTCAAGGTTTCTTCTCGTTCCTCTCTGTTCTTTCGGAAGGAGTCACTAGTCACGTTTCTTTATCTCCCTTTGTTGTCTTACCCTTTCTGATCTCTAGAGAAGTTCTTTTAGTCTCTCTGGTTCCCTCGTAAAGTACGTTTCTATCCGAGTTATTTCCTGTCTTTACCATACCTGGATTGTCTTCGTCTTCTATAATTCTTCTACACCGTTCCTATATGTCTTCTTGATATTTCCTTTCTAGAAGTACTGGGTCTATTAGTGTTACCACACTAGTGAGTGGATCTCGGTCTGTAGGACCTTACGCTTTAGTTCACCCGGTATACTTGGTAGTGACTTGTTTCGATCACCTCCACTACCTTAAGGTCAACTCGATCAAGTTTAGGATTTTCGACTAAGACACTTTCACGACGTGAGTTATACGGTCGTTTAAACCTTTTAAGTCGTCACCGGTGTCCATACCTTTTCCAGTAAAAAGTAAGGTTAGGGTTTCTTTCTGTTACAGTTTCTTATGAGTTTGATGGTGTGCTAACGTGAGTAGAGTGTGCGATCGTTTATTACGAGTTTTAAGAGGTTCGGTCCCAAGTTGTCATACACGTGGTACTTGAAGGTCTACAAGTTTGACCTAAATCTTTTCGTCTCCTTGGTCTCTAGTTTAATGGTTGTAGGCAACCTAGTAGCTTTTTCGTTTCCTCAAGGTCTCTTTGTAGATTAAGACGAAATAACTGATACGGTTTCGGAAACACACCTAGTGTTGTTTGACACCTTTTAAGAAGTTCTCTACCCTTATGGTCTGGTGAACTAGACGGAGGACTCTTTAGACATACGTCCAGTCCTTCACTGTCAATCGTGACCTGTACCTTGTTGTCTGACCAAGGTTTAACCCTTTCCTCATGCAGTTCCGACATATAACAGTGGGACGAATAAATTGAATATATGTGTCATGTAGTACTCTTTACGACTCTACCTACTTCGTGTTCGACCTTAGTTCTAACGGTCCTCTTTATAATTGGAGTCTATACGTCTACTGTGGTGGGAATACCGTCTTTCGTTTCTTCTTGATTTCTCGGAGAACTACTTTCACTTTCTCCTCTCACTTTTTCAACCGAATTTTGAGTTGTAACTGTTTTGATTCTAGTACCGTAGACCAGAGTAATGAAGTACCGTTTATCTACACCTTTGTCACCTTTGTCACTGTCTGAAAAAACCCCCCTTGAGGTTTTAGTGACGTCTACCACTGACTTCGGTAGTTTAATTTTCTCCGAACGAGGAACCTTCTTTTCGATACTTGTTGGATCTGTCGTATAACTTTTCGTCTCTGTAATGAAACGGTTGTTTCCAGGTAGATTTCTTTCAACTCGTGGCTTCTTAACTACGAAAACTTTACACCACAACCTCTTCTGAACTCTCAGGGAACCTGTCGTTCCTCTAGGTTGGTCAGGTGGGATTTCCTTTAGTCAGGATTTATAAGTAACCTTCCTGACTACGACTTCGACTTTGGGGTTAGCAAACCGGTGGACTACCCTTCTTGACTGAGTAACCTTTTCTGGGACTACGACCCTTTCTAACTTCCACCCTCCTCTTCCCCTTCTGTCTCCTACTCTACCAACCTACCGTAGTGGCTGAACTACCTGTACTCAAACTCATTCGAGGTCATCAACCACTACCTGTCCCTTCGACCCGTACGACGTCAGGTACCCCAGTGTTTCTCAGTCTGTGCTGACTCACTGCCTTGATTTAACTGACTGGGTCTTTTTGTTGCTCTAATGATTATTATGGTGTTTTGTCCCTGTACAATAGTTCTCGGTAATAAAGTGAACGACCAATTTGGATAGATATTCATCCATGACAGTAGGGATAATGTAATTACTCCTTTGACTCTGAGTCCTTTTATGAACCAGACCTGCTAATTAAAAGACAACGATGTACTTCTTACTGGTGTTTGTCACGGAAAGTTGTTGTGTGATCGATGGAATTTAAAGGGTCCCTCCACCCCCAGACCCGTGTCGACCCAACCTCCGACACGGGTCCCAGATGATGAGTCCCAGAGTGTTCCGACACAGTGTCACAGTCTACCCGGTGTAAGGACAGACCTAAGAACGGACCCCTTCTGAGGTGGAGATTCGAGTCAGAGAAACAACTGTTTCAAGTAAAGGAACGTTTGCACTCCGTCCAGGAGTCGAAGAAGGACCTGTAATCGACTTCCGGTGGGAGTGAGTTCCGAAGTGAGTTCCGGTGGTGTATCCGTCGAGTCTACTGACAAGTAAAAAAGTTCCGGACTTTCCCTTGGATTGTGATATTTTGAGGTCAGATGAGTTTATCAGAATTCACTTTCACTTCAACGAGTCAGCACAGGTTGAGAAACGTTAGGGTACCTGACATAGGAGAGTCCGAGGAGACAGGTACCCTAAGAGGTTCGTTCTTATGACCTCAGCCAACGGTAAAGGAAGTCGTCTTATTACAGTGGTATTTCTTTCTCGAACCTCTTTCGTTCCTGAAGTCGACTTGACTTAAATTGTTTTCGACATCTTCGTCTATAGTCGACACGTACGTTTCGAGATCGGAGTTTTTGTGTATGTACGTTCTCTTCTGTTCTATAAATATAAAACGGTGGGTTGATTTTATATATATATATAAGGTGCCTGTTTTAACATGACGAAATAAATAAATAAAACTTGTCCCTTTTATAAATTTGTCCAATTTGATTCCTTTATTTACTGTTTTCATAGATGTCATAAAATATTTTGATCTTTGACCTAAGTCAAGGTATTTCTTCCTTCTAATCACTGATTACCACCACAACTCCAATGGTAATGGTACTGGAGTCCAGTGTTACCCTTTTACATCGAAAATAAAACCTTTCAGCAAGGACTAAGGATGTCCCAAGAAACAAAAGACTTGAGACCTCCCGTCCCGAACTAACGAACTCCTGTCACTCTAGTTTGCTTAAGTCTACATCTCTTTGAACGTTAACTCGTTACCCGAGAACACGGACTCTGTTCTTCCTTTCTCCCTCCCACGTTGGAAATTTTCTTACTGGAGTCAGTCAAGTCAGCGAGTCAGCACAGACTGAGAAACGCTGGGGTACTTAGCGTCGTGTGGTCCGGAGGGACAGGTAGTGGTAGAGGGCATCAAGTGAGTCTGAGTGCAGGTAGTTCAGTCACTACGGTAGGTCGGTAGAGTAGGAGACAGTAGGGGAAGAGGAGGACGGGGGTTAGGGAGGGTCGTAGTCACAGAAAAGGTTACTCAGTTGAGAAGTGTACTCCACCGGTTTCATGACCTCGAAGTCGAAATCGTAGTAAGGAAGGTTTCTTTAGGGTCCCAACTAGAAGTCTTACCTGACCAACCTAGAGGAACGTCAGGTCCCTGAGAGGTCTCAGAAGAGGTTGTGGTGTCAAGTCTTCGTAGGTAAGAAGTCGTGAGTCGGAAGAAGTGTCAGGTTGAGAGTGTAGGTATGTACTGGTGTCCTTTTTGGTATCGGAACTGATCTGCCTAGAATCAACCGTTTCATTATAGAGACGAAAACTTATACGATAGATCCAACCAGTATTGAAAAGAAGGTTCCTCATTCGCAGAAAATTAAAGTACTGACGTTAGTGGTAGACGTCACTAAAACCTCGGGGCTTTTTATTTCAGACTGTGACAAAGGTGACAAAGGGGTAGATAAAGGGTACTTCACTACCCTGGTCTACGATACTAGAAGCAAAAGACTTACAACTCGAAATTCGGTTGTAAAAACGAGAGGAGAAAGTGAAAGTAGTTCTCCGAAAAATCGAAGAGAAGTGAAAGACGGTATTCCCACCACAATAGACGTATAGACTCCAATAACTATAAAGAGGGCCGTTAGAACTAAGGTCGAACACAAAGAAGGTCTTACCGTATCGGTAACTCTTATACTGTATTTGACCAATCTTGACTAATCCGGGTTCTACCGTCTTCTTAGTTGAAGGTCCTCTTGAATTCGGAGTTATATACAAGTGACATGATGTAATCGATTTACTGTAAAGGTATCCGTGGTACTATCAAGGTTCCGAATAGTATTTTCTCGTCAATCAACCCGACACCGGGTTAAGGACCTTTAGTGGAGGGGAGAGGTTTTATCAACCTTAATAGGAGAGTTTGTGTAATCGGATATTCTATTGGAACTGGTGCTTTTGCTTAGTGGAGTATAAAACTCTACCGGGTGTAAGACATGTCACACAAAGAGGGTTCCGGAGAGCGGGTGACTCTGTCTGACGTAAGACAGATACCTCACACCTAGAAAAAGTCATTTGAACGAAAGGGTGAATCAAGAACCCTGTCTTGAGGGAACCGGCGGACGAACATAGGGAGTGTTCATAGGATATAATTATTTAAATGAAGAACGAATAGTAAACGGAGAACGACTTAAGGAAGACGTGACTCTGTACGTCCTTGACTCAAAGTAATTCAGGGCTCTGGTCCACAGGTACGTTAAAGTCGACCCTCTAACACCCAAACTCAGGGGAAGATTCGATCTCTAACCCCATGTTCAAAGTAGATTTCACATTGACCCGAACTCAGAGTTAGACTACACACGTCAAAGTACAGGTGTCGTATCTTTCAGGTTGAGAACTGTCGTCCACAAACGTCGTTTCACTCCCAAACAACGTCCTCCAATTCGCTCTCTTACCCTCTGTTCGGAGTCTAGGTGAGTCTGACAGAAACTCAAACGTCCAAAAATTTCCCCTTCTTGTTTCATCGACCCCAATGAGTAGTAGAACACTGTAAAGAATTAGAATCAAAACTCTTACTCCTACAGAGTCAAGTCCCAAGAGACCGGTCCACCAGGCACCGAGATCCCAGACAATCGAACAGAACGGAACCTCCTTGTTCGAGACTCAAACTTAATTTTACACTACTAATGTTGTCGTAAAAATGAGTGATCTAAGATTAAGCGCAAGTCAGTCGTGTCCTAACTCTAATCTCTCCAGTTCTTTTCCTTATCAAAACCTATCTCTCTAATTAGTATTTGAGTTATTCCCTTAAACCAAAGTCTGGGTGACGTCGACCCATGGTCCACTTGACCTCCATTTTGGTAGTAGATAAAAGTAGGGTGGGGAAAGGATCGGGTTGTGGTCCCTTTTCTTTCTTTCCTCCACTTCAACGATTAATGAATTAGGGACTTCTATGGAAGAATAGATCATCTTTCGATTTAACTTCGTCACTTTATTAACTTTGTAGACCCTTGAAAGAACCACCAGGTCACCGATTCTGAGACGTGAAGGTTACGTCCCCCAGACCCAAGTTAGGGAGTAGTCCTTTAATCTAAGACGTACGTTGTTTCTCAAGCGTACGACGTCAATTTTCTAGGGTGTACGGTGTTGATTCTCGACCGTGTTGTTTTATTTATTTGTGTTTATTTATAAAAATTTTATAAAAAATTTTTATTATTTATTACTTGTATGTTCACATCTCCTGCCTCCAGTCCAAAGAAGAACCGAAAGGGGAGGTCGACGTTCTACCGTGAACGATGGGACCCATACCCCCTTCCCTATGTGCCTTTATCATTGTCTCCACTCAGAGTGTACTGGTTCTCCTCGACTTTGTGTCTCGTCTTAACCTTTACCTCATAAGAAAAAGTTTACCTCCCTTATACCTACTCTGAGTTTCTCCTACTCCCTTTTTCCTCCTCTCCTTCCTCCTCGTTACATGTCTAAGACCACTTTACGAGACTAAAGAGAAACCATCTGGTAAGAAATGTCCTTCGTTTTCTCTTTTGTTAGTGTACGTTAAAGGAAGGTTAAGTTTTTAAACCTAATTATCTTTTGAACCTGTACCCGGTCGGACCTCGGTCTTACTCGACTGTCCTAACGTCAATTCCATACAGTAGTCTCGTTTATCATTCTCGATGTGTTACCGAGTTGAGTTTGTCGAAATTTTTCACTTTTCCTAAAGTGAGGGTAATAGATCCGAAAATCATCTTGATTTTGAAGACTAAGTGTTTCCGAGCGTCAAATTAAAATTTAACACAATGAACAGTCAAAGAGAAAGGTACTGCAAATAAAAGAATAAGGAACAATCTCGTGATGGATAAAAAGTTGTAAAAAAAATTAAGATTAAAATCTGGAGTCGAGAAAAGGACGGATCAAATTATCACTACGACCGAGTAAAAAGTACCTTTTTTTAACAAAGGTATATCCACCACGATCACCATTTCTTGGCGGGGGGGAGGAGTCGGTCACGTTCTCTGTATTCTCTACGATCAAGATAGGGACCGAGTCCATCTAGGGGACCTCCTCCCGTACCGTTAGGTGAGGTCGTAAGATCGTGACTTCTTAACAACGAAAGCTTGACACCACAACTTCTTCTGAGAACTCTCAGGGAATCTGAAGTTCCTCTAGTTTGGTCAGTTAGGACTTCTTTAGTCGGGACTTATAAGTAACCTTCCTGACTACGACTTCGACTTCGAGGTCATGAAACCGGTGGACTATACTTCTCGGTTGAGTAACCTTTTCTGGGACTAAGACCCTTTCTACTTTCCTTCCTCCTCTTCGTCCGTTGTCTCCTACTCTACCAACCTACCGCAGTGAATGAGTTACCTGTATTCAAACTCGTTTGAGACCCTCCACCACTTCCTGTCCCTTCGAAACGTACGACGTCAGGTACCTTAGTGTTTCTCAGTCTGTGTTGACTCTTTGACCTGTTTAAGAACGGACCTCTTAGGGTACCTATTTCTTCGGACCGTCCGATGTTAAGTATGCAGTGTGTCTCAACCTGTGCTGACTTCACTGAACTGAATCGTATGGCCATGATTCAACGATTTGGTTCGAGGTCCTTGTGACTAGTAATATCCTTTCTCTTCAGATCGTACGTCGACACCGGAAGTACGGAAATTTTAAAAGGCATAAAAGTGTATGTCCTTGACTTTTCGTGTCCACTGGTATCTACTCGACAGTCTCCCTTTCTTATCCCACTACTTTTTCGTGTCTGAAGTGTGGGTCTGAAGGACCCAAATTGAGGGTCAAAGTGGTTAATAAGGAATGAACGGTAACCTTCGATACTTTAATGTCACAGAGTCAAAGGAGTAGTCTTTTCATCCGTACTACAATAATATATAGAGGATCCCAATAGTACGCCTCTTCCGTTACCGTGGGGTGAGTCCATGAGAACGGACCTTTTAGGGTACCTGTCTCCTCGGACCACCCGACGTCAGGTACCCCAGCGATTCTCAGTCTGTGCTGATTCGTTGAAGTTAAAGTGAAAGTGAAAAGTGAAAGTACGCAACCTCTTCCTTTACCGTTGGGTGAGGTCACAAGAACGAACCTCTTAGGGTCCCTGCCCCCTCGGACCACCCCGACGGTAGATACACCAGTGTGTCTCAACCTGTGCTGACTTCGCTGAATCGTTGTCATCGTCGTCCCAATAACACTCCTAATTTACTTAATTACAAAGATCTTAGGTCGATGAATGATAGAGGTAATGACAGATAGTTGTAACGGACTCAAGTGGTAGTAGAATAGTCCTTTCTTTTTTAAAAGGAAATGGGAAGATCCAAGAAGATCGACGAGATACTTAATTTGACCGTGTATATAATATTATGTATAGATATAATTGTCCTTTTTTAATTTATTTTAAACTTATTGTACATATGTTCCCTTTCTGGGTTTTTTGAAACATCATACGGTTTTGTCGGTTTCGGGAGTGGAATTTATGGTAGGAGTCGATTTCTGTCTTCTCTTACAACCCTCACCCGTATCAGTAAAACCTTTCCACTGGTCCTTTTCGTGTCATTTGTTCTCATTTTAACAATAAGTCTAAATTCAGTTTCGGAAGAGATAATTCTCAAAGATCTCTAAATAGTAGGAAGAGAAGGACTATGTCGTTCTCTCTGAGAATGTTTACCTCCAAAGGGAATGTTTACACTCACAAAGAGTGTTTTCCCATTGAGGATAACCCAAAGGTCTAAAAGGAGGTACAGACAACGAAGAATCTGTTATTGACCGAATTTTATTATTACTATTGGTCGAATTTTATACAGTAAGGTTTGTCTATATAAAACCCCAACCGTTTAAGACGAGGGGATGTTAGAGAAATGCCTAATGTCAGAGGGTTGGTCTGAGAGAGAGTCGAAAACGGGACGGTCCGGTACCAAATAAAGGGTCATGTCGTACACAAGACTTTGCCCCAAAGGGAGAACTACCCACAACTCAGTTTTCTTTATGGTTTTTTTTCTGTGTCTACACATATCGTCTGAAAACCTGAGTCTCCCTCTCCCTCTCCCACCCTACTAAACCCTCTTACCGTAACTTTGTACATATGATAGTACATTCTTAGCTTAGTGGTCAGATACAGGCTTCGTCCTATGTCGTACGAACCCCGACCACGTGCCCCTACTGGGTCTCCCTACAACACCCCTCCCTCCACCCTCCCCCCCAAGTACAAACCCTTGCGTACATGTGGGCACCACCTAAGTACAGTCACACACCGTTTTGGTTATGTCATAACATTTCATTTTACTTCATTTTTATTTTTGATTTTTTTTTTTTCTTTATGGGTTCGGTTTCTTCCCCTCTTCCTTACCAAATAAAGAACGTCGTTCATTCCTCTTGTGGACCCTAAAAAGAGTTTCGTCACAGAGGGACTTGTCGTTTGAATCCCTTCAAAATCCGATCCTGCTATATGTATAAGTACTTCCCCGAACTCGTCTCCTCTTAAGTCGTATCTTAAACCTGTTTCTACCTGTCTTTGGTTCACAATCAAGTAACTTCAGTCCCAGTCTTTTTTCTCTTTCCCTTAGTCCGTGTCGAAAGAACTGTATTCTATTCGGTAAAAACCGGATTTGGTAAAACCTTAGATTCGGACCGGTGTCACGATCGGGAACTTGTTAAGAGTCATTAATTGCCAGGATTCGACGGCAGGTACCCCAACTCTTCTCAACCTGTACTGACTCTCTGAAGTGAAAGTGAAAAGTGAAAGTACGTAACCTCTTCCTTTACCGTTGGGTGAGGTCACAAGAACGGACCTCTTAGGGTCCCTGTCCCCTCGGACCTTACGACGGCAGATACCCTAGTGTGTCTCAGCCTACGCTGACTTCGCTGAATCGTCATCGTCATTCCTTTGTTTTCTTGTTTCTTTGTCCTTTCTGTTCATTGTTATCGTTTCTATGCTTAGTCGACATTTCTGAGAGTCAAGACAAAATTACCATTTCTGATCAGACTTCGTGAAAGGACGCGGTAAAACGTCTTAAATTTGGGAGGAGGTCGTCGAGGTGGTGGTCTATATGACCTTGGATTCCCTACGACGACGACTGTAAAAGACTCGGAACACTGAAGTTAGTTGATTTCGAACCTGAGAGAACTGAAAACAGGGTTAAGATACGACTTAAGAGAAGTCGAGTTTGGGGAAGTACTTATACATATATGGTGGGTTCGGAGAAGTACTTATACATATATGTAAATCGAATTTTGAAGGGGTCAAAACGACGAAACTCTTTCTAGGGAGCTCAAAAGGATTGAACGACGTTTATTATTTAAGAAGGTAAAGGACGAGAAACCGAACCAACACAGAAAACCGAACTGTGTGTGGGTCCGTTTGATCCAAACTCCCATCGTTTACAAGAAGGAAGTCTATGGACGTGACAAGTAGTGGGGAAGAGAAAAAATTTTTGTCAAAATAACTCTATGTTAAATGTATACATAAACCTCTTACAGTGGATGGCACAGTCATTTGTTTCCTACAATGTCGATAGTACGGTAGTAGGTGACGTGGGTTTGGGTTTACACGTGGGATTCCTCTAAGTCCTACAGTTTCTCATTCTATGACAATTCCACGTATAGTTTCCTGACTAAAGTTACCTGGGTCTGAGAACGTAGAAGGGTGTGTTTCTTTTCCCGATTTAGTTAATTGAACTCGACAGACCAAAAGAAATTAATTGTCATTAGAGAATAGAGACGGCAACCCAAAAAACAAAAACAAAAAAAAAAAAACGTTTTTGAGGATATATAGGACCGAGAAGGACATGGAGAAGTCTCGTCAGGGAGTCTCAAGAGACTCTTAGACAGAAAGTCCGAATTCAGGAGTCATACAGACGGTTTATTGTGTATTAAGAGTTAGAAATCCAACACGTAAAAAAAAAAAGTCAACTGTCAAAATCTCTGACACTTCTCTCGTCAGAAGAGAGGAAACGTACACTCCTAGGTCTCACACCATGGTTTTCTCTGGAGAACACAGGAAGACACAGAAGACTCTCAGGTCTGTTTAAAGTCGTTCAGAAAGGACCAAGAACCTAGAGGGTAATGACCGACGACTAGGTTTCAAAATATACCACTACAATTTGAAGAGAGACCTTCTTATGCAATAGTAACTTTGTCAAAGTTCTTCTCCATTGACTCGGAGTCAACTTTCCGAGATCCCTCTAAAACGAGTGAAACCTGTAACTCATCCAATAGGAGTCAATTGACCCTTAAGTTCCTTTAGAACGGGACTTTTACTGATTCTACACCGAGAAAATAGCGTATACGTCAATTCAATCTCTTGGGATCGAACCAATTTTGTAGAAAAGTTTTAAGACTGAAGAATTTCTTTGTTTTCGTGAAGATTCACCCTTGAGAGTAAAGAGAGGGACACGGAAACTCTATATTTGCCAGATGGACTAAAAGTATCCACAACACACACACACAACTGTTGAACTAGAGACGATAGACCTCCTATGTATATATCACATGTAAACCGTCAGTTGACTAAGACTCGTCCGAAAACAGAATGAACGGTTGAGAGTTCCTATCTACTCCCTAGGAAATTTAACCTCTTGGTAAAATATATATATATATATTATATATATATAATGTATATATATATTAACAATTGGATTCTTGAGGAAATCAAATTATGGTATCTCTTGTCATACCTCTAATGAATTTTTTGATTTTTATCTCTATGGTATACTAGGTCGTTCGGGTGAGGACGTGTATATAGACTTCTTTTTGTACTATACCTTCCTACTTACATGGGGTCACAAGTGACGTCGTAACAAATGTCACCGGTTCTGTACCTTTGTTGGATTTATAGGTAACTGTCTCCTTACCTATTTCTACACCACGTATCTGTGTTACCTTATGAGGAGTCGCACTTTTTTCTTTACTTTATTATAATAAACGTCATTGCACCTACCTGATCTCTAACAGTAAGACTTACTTCAATTCAGTGTGTCTCTTTCTGTTTATAGTATACTGTAAGGAATATGGACCTTATATTTTTCTTTACTACGTTTACTTGAACGTTTCGTCTTTCTCTTCGTGTCTGCATCTCTTGCTTGAATACCAACGGTCCCCCTTCCCCATCAATCCCTCAAACCTTACCTGTACATGTATGTCGATATAAATTTTACCTATTGGTCGTTCTTGGATGACGTATCGTGAACCTTGAGAGGAGTTACAATACACCGTCGGATGTACCCTCTCCTCAAACCCCCTCTTTCAAATGTACATATACATACCGACTCAGGGAAACGACTAGTGAACTTTGATAGTATTGTAACAAATAATTAGTCGATATGGGGTTATGTTTTATTTTTCAATTTTTTATTTCGTTAGGTTAATATAAATTTTCCGACTTGCTTTATGGAGTTGTTGTTAATGAACTTCGTTGTCCGGTTAATAAGTTCAATTTTATAACTGTTTTCCCAGACTCAAGGAACCGAGTTGGGAAGTTACCCCGGGGGTCTCGGAAACTATGTTGTATCTAAATTATTAACCCACTATTTTTCATTCCTTTCGAAGGTCCTGAGGAATATTCTGGTTCTAAACAACTAACCAAGAATTCCCTTTGATCTCCGTTTCGATATTTGTAACTATCTTAACTCTACTTTCAAATATTTTTAAATTTATTCGAAATATGTTCTATCAATGTTGAGAAAACGAATCAATATAGTATCCTATCTGTACAAAGTGACCCCTTACGAAGTAAACGAACCACAATATTTTGTCCAGTAAACTTAGATGGGGAGTCCTTTATAATTGATTTGTACGATTTCTTTAGGTTATCTCAATGGGCTTGGACACTTCATTTTGACTCTCGGTTACAAGTTCCCGATTATGTTTTTAATTATCTCTAAAATGAGGCACAGATTGGATACGTGAATCTTTCTCCCGGAAACAACTTACAGAATATGTTCGGAAACTTTTGTACCATTTAGTTTGGGATTTTAAGATCTTGTACCTTGAAAATTAAAAGACAAATCAACCTTTATAAGAATGGTTATATTTTTTGTTTAATTTCTTTCATCTTAACTCGGTTAGTTAGAAAATTATAGTAAATCCATCGTCTGGTTAGGAAACCCTTTAATTTCCGTTGATAGAAACAGAACGTTTAGAGTTGTTTAATCTTTACATTTATGTCGGATGAAATTAGACAGTCTCGGATTAATCCACCTAGTTTATTTTGGACTTTAAGTCCCTCTTTTTTACCCCCTCCCACCTTCTCCCTCCCCTCCCGTCTAGAAAAAATTTGAGTTTGGTGACCTTTCCGAGGGAGTGGATTTATTCCGATAGAGAAAGTAATGGGTGACCCCGGTCCAGAAATCATTTTAATTACTACCGATTTTCAGAACTCCGTCAACTAGTATATTGAGAATTGTACATTAACAATTGTAGAAGACGTAACCGTCCACCCAAGGAATGATGATCACGGTGGACCTTTCGGGGGATTAACATTATCACGTTGGAATTTATACCCTTCTTCGTTGTTCCCTCTTGTAAAGGATCTAGTATTATTTGATCATTCTGTCTACTGGGTCTCTTAAAATCTAAAGTTTTTCAAGACTAAGTTTCTTAATCGTGGAACTCGTCGGATAATTGTCTTAGAGATGGACTAGATCCTTACTTGGAAGGATCGTCTTACCCTGTTATACGGGTTTACGGGTATTTAACGGAGGGTTTACAACCAGTTTACGTACTGGTTCTCCTCCGTGACACTTGGTCCTCACAGTGGTCGGTATAGTCATTGTTATCCACAACACCGGCAGTTCAATAGTCGGTGGTATTGACATAGAGCACTAGATTAAACTTCCTTAAGTCCTAAGCCTTTTCACCCAATGACCGGGACGTTTCACGATTTAAGTAATTGAACTCTATCGACTAAGAAAAAAAAGATTAATTGTCATTGCAAACCTACAAGGTTTATTGAAAAAAGATAAACAAACAAACAAAAGAAAACGTTTTCTGAGGATATATAGGACCTAGGAGGGAATAGAAAAGTGTTGTTAGGAACTCTCGATAAACTCTCCAACACAAGACCCGGATTTAGGAGTCACAGACGGTTTATTTTGTCTTAAGAGTCGAAATTCAACCCATGAAAAAGTCAACTGTGCACGGCATTTTAAATGGACAAAATGTGTGAAGTCACCGAATATCGTCACCAGGGGTCGGAAAATCCGTGGTCCCTGACTAAAGTACCCACTGTTAAAAGGGTACTCGTCCCCCTTCCTCCTTCACAAAAGTCCTACTAAGTTTAGGTAACGTAAATAAGTCGGTGAATAAAGATAATAATAAAAATAGTTGAGGTGAAGTCTAGTAGTCTGTAATCTAGGACCTCCGACCCCCTGGGGACCGAATATCATATAAATGTCTCAACACGTCGGTAGTGAGACAACCCTGGGTCCCGGGGTTTTACACGGAATTACCATACACCTAATAAAATTCATTTCATGAATTCTTTACCGGTTCTCCCTGTGAGATTGGGAAGAAAGACAGAGACACTTTCGTCCTTTATTTAGAGAGTACACTTTTCACGGGAGGACAATAACTTGGTCCAGGTAAATGAGTTACGTGTTGTTCGGTTTGTGACTCTGTGGCTCCAACGTCAACTCTTTCACAAACAAGGACTCCGTCCGCTCTCTACTCTGCCCTCTTGTTCAGACGGAGGGACTTCCGTTCCCCCAACCCTAGCGATATCCTGTTTGTACCCCCTTCCCACTCCCTTAGTCACAAAACACAACGATGTAGACGCAATCTACGAAGACGTGTAAGTTTTCACCTCCGGGAATTGTACTAGACTCCCACTTCCAAGGACCGGAAGACTGAAGTTTTCCGGTAACAAGTCTGTGGATACGTCCAGGTCAAAACCCCAACTATCAGGGTCGGTCAGAATGAACCGAACGTGACCTGTTCTCGACTTAGGTTCAAGGATATTTTGTTCACCCGTACCACTTCGACCGTTCTATGGGTTAATTTCTCTCCCCCTTTTTCCTTCTTTCTTTTTTATTGATGTCCTTCAAAAGTAATTATTCCGTCAAATGTTCGTCTCCCAAAAAGAAAACGTCATAGATAAACTGACGAAGTCCAGAATCAACGTCGTGAATTCTAGAAGTAATGTAGTACACCTTAGGAGACGACACCGGGTATCTAAGACATTAACACCGGGAACACGAACGAGGTGCCGTACACCTTAGAATCAAGGGACTCCTCCCTAACTGGTCCCTAACTTGGTCACAGGGGACGTAAAGTTCCGTCTAAGAATCAGTGACCGACGTGTGGGTTTTTAGACACAGTAACAGGTCAGTTAAGAAGTGGTTACATAACAAAGAGACAGATTTTTCATATTTTCGACGTACGAAACCGGTGAAGACACGAGGGAAAAGACACTCAGGAGGTGCGTATCTCATTTTAAACAAAGAAAAAGAGGACAATCGGACAGAACATATTTAAAATAACAATTCTTGAGTACTCCTCTCCCCTTTAAAGGGAAACTAGGCAAAATTTTATATAAGTAGTTGAGTTTTCCTTGTGACATGTAAAATCTATAGTAAGAAGATAAAGGAGTAGGTAGGGTAGGGGTATGTTACAAATTAGGTAAAAGACGTATATATACATGTACATATATACACACACACACACTCATACGGATAAGACCTGTAAAATACATTTATTTCAGTATGTTTTTGTACTGAATCGTGCAAAAGTTCCAAGTAAATACAACATCATACATAGTCATGAAGTAAGGAAAAGTAACGATTTGTTATAAAGTAATATACCTATGCGGTGTTAAATAAGTAATTAGTCAAGTAAGCTGACAATACCGATTACGATGATACCTGAAACACATATCCAAATACATACGTGCCTATAAAAGTCAACAGGTCCCTTATATTGATCTCTTCCTTGACAACCCAGTGTACCATCAAGATATAAATTGGAAAACTCCTTCACAGGGCAATAATCCAACCACTTTTTCATTAATGTCAAAACCTGACACTTAAGATTGAGTAATATCAATCTGAGTCTGTGTAGAAATAATCCGTTTTTTTCTCGGTAATATTAGTTGTTTAAAACGGTTACTCTTTATTACAAACAAGTTAAGACATCGTATATTTAGGTACGAAGTCCTAAACTACTTGAGAACCTTTCTTAATAGACAGAGGACGACCAACACCTTCGTAAAAGGGACGTTTTTCAACAACTCTACGGACTTCTTTACCGTCAGTCAACCGCTCTCCAGTCCACCTATACCGTCTACTCCGTTTTGAAACATCGGGTTAAGGAAGTCGAAAACTTCGTAACCAACATGGTGAAACTCGGTCCACAACAGTACGTCTTCTTGACCCGACAGAGACAACTGGTTAAGATCGACATCAGTAACTTTAAAAGTCACGTAGGGAACCCAAACGACTCGTATGAAGAGTCTACATTACTAAATCGACCCTAAGTCTTTCAACATCACCTAGTCTTCCCGTCGTCTGGTGGTTCGTCACTCGTACTGGAAAGGAACCACTTCAAACCGAAACCCTTCACGAAACCTCAAAGAGGAGCCAGGTGGATGACTCGACCAGTAGTGATCAACAGTATATTTTAGGTGAAAAATAACGTACAGTGTTGGGTTAGTTCTTTACCAAACAAGTCGAATACTCCGTGGGTGAATATCTCTAAAAAGTGTAAAGGTTAAACGAAGTTTATGGTTGGTTGGTATCCTACCAGCTACGACTCAAGAAGTGGTTGAAGAGCACATCAGCATTCTCCTAGTCGAGACTACTAGGAGGGTGAAACAGTAACAATCGAAGGTTACCGACAGGTGAGGTGAGGAGTAGAAGTTCCGAGAACAGAGGAAACGTTTTGAAGAATTTGGTGGCGACGTGACATGTAAGCAATCGTCAAGGACTCGGTTTACGCAACAACTACAACGTTCAACAGAGACGACGAGATGCAGGGTAAAACTTGAGTTCTTTCTTTTAACGAGTTTAACCGAAAACAGATTGTAGTAAAGGGATCAGATTTTATTTATATTTTATGTGTCGTTCATTACTCAGTGATCGTTTTTTATTTCGTTCTTCACGTGTCATTTTACTACATATTGTAATCACGTAAATAAATTCTTATATAAGGCTATAGTTTGTCGTTTTAAGTCGTTACGTTTTGACGTTAATTAAAACGTGGTTGGATTATAATGGGTCTAACATCCGTGGTAAAATGCAAGGGCCGTCGTTTCATACTACCAAGGTTAAAGAGATGTAATAGAGGTCGCAAATAAGAACAGACTGAAAAACTAAGATCAGTATGATCACTCACCCTTCATCAGAGAATAACACCAAAACTTAACGGACAGAAATTACTGGGTACTACAATCTATAGAAAATGTGGATGCACGAACAACCGGTAAACACAAGGAAGAACCCTCTTTACGCATAAGTTGAACAAGTGGGTAAAAATTAACACACCAAAAAAAAAAAACAATAACTTAACATCAAGTCCATATATACTAAACGTTTATAAAATAAGAATAGGTATGTAATACAAATAACAAATCTCACAGGGAAACGATTTTATACTAGAGATGTTCTGGTCTGTAGAAAAAGATAGAACAGACTACTACATAGGGTTCATGGATCCGTGCATATCGGTGACAAGTTATTTATAAACAACCTACTTATACAATTAGATAATGAGTTTGTCAATGACGATTTATTCAACAAAAACAACAAAAAGGACGTACCTTCTACGTTAAGTTTTGTATCACGATTTTAGCAGGAAAGTCAGGTTAGGTTTCTGTAAACGGTTTCTCCGAAGACTCCACGGAGTCATAAAATGGGAAGTAGAAATCCTCAAGAACAAAGTAGTAAATATTTCATTTTTTTTATTATAGAATTATAAAAGAGGTATCTACAATACTCATACGTTACTTTATTACATATATTGTACACTAAGTTTGATCTATCTTCAAATAAAGAGTGTATTATGAAACTTGTAAGTCCAGAAAGACGAGGTACTCCTCTTGATCCGTAATGTAAAGAAAGTAGAACAAGAAGAAGGCGGAGAATCCTATAACAAGGGATATAGTCAATTGATAACTACGTATTTTTCGATGGGGTCTTGAAATACCGAATTTTGTGAATTAAAAACAAGTACCAAGAATCTTAGCCGTTTAACCAAACACGAGTCTACCTGCAAAGAAGGTGACCAGAGTGGACCCTAGTGAGTACGTCTTTACCAGTGGACCATCGGACTGACCCTAACACATCAGGTTCTAGCGGATGAGTGAACAGTTGACCCGTAGAGAGAGGTGTACCACAGAAATAACGGTTCCTCCGATTGGGGTCATACAAATTTACCACCAGTGTCGTAATATTCCTTTTTTTTTTTTGGATTTTTAATTTATCGTGGAATTCTGGATCCGAATCCTTCGACTATAATAGTGAACATGTGGTAACATAAAAGGTTTCTTCTAATTTTTCCTCTTTCTCTGAAGTGGAAAACTGTCCTCTTCGTCGTTTTAGTATAATGTTTTTCCGTAGCTATATGTCCACCCTATGTAAACACCGATAACGTCAGAAGGAGAAGGTATGACAACTTCGGTAGAGCACTCACAGTATAGACGTAAAGTCAAGTGAGATCGAGATTACTTAGTCCCTGGACCTCACCCCGGGACGTTACACATAAAATTGTTCGACGTGACCACTAAGACTAAGTTGGATCTCAAACTCTTGGTACGAGATAATTTATACCGTGATGACCCGTGTTTAGAGAAGAATTCCCGGTTCCGTGGGTAGGAGTTCGTCGTGTTCCCTTAGAACCGACGACTGTATCGACACAAGGAGTGACCCTTGAGGGAGTTGTAGTCCCTGGGTGGAACGGGTTTCAATGTGAGGGATGGTCGTACACCAGGTACTGGTTATCGACCGACTGTATTCCTATGTTTATAGGTTGGAGAACAGAGTTTAACCCTGTTAAGATTTCTCGAAAGAGTTGAGGTCTCAAGAGGTACCTAGTCGATTTCGGAGTCACCAGTGGTGTAACGTTCAGTCGTAGAAACAGGCGGGTTAAAATGTCCGCATGGTACCTCTATAACTTCCAAACCAAGGTCCGGTGAACGTTATTTTGTACACAGTGTTATTTAGTCAGTGTACTTAAAAAAGCCAAAGGGTCTGGTAAGCCACACCAGATAAAAAATTTCATTAAAAAAATTAGTAAAAAAAAACCAACACGACCCAGAAACAACGCCGTACTCCCGAATTAACGAGACTCCGTACACCCAAGAATCAAGGGGTTGGTCCATAGTTTAGTCGCAGGGGACGTAACCTTCCACCTAAGAATTGGCGACTTGGTGATCCCTTCAGGGATATGACATCGGATAATTCACACTTTATCTCAATACAGAAATTTTTGTATGTATGTGATTGCTTTTTATAACGATTTTTCACGGTTGGTAAAAGACTCGGAAATCGTTCAGTATCAACATTGTAGTTTCTAGTGACTAGTGTCTCGTAGTATCGTTTATATTATTATTACTTTTTCAAACTTTATAACACTCTTATTAGTTTTTACTGTGTCTCTGCACTTCACTCATTTACGAGTACCTTTTTACCATGAGTATCTGAACGAACTACGTTCCAACGATCTCTGGAAGTTAAACACTTTTCGTGTTATAGAAGTTTTATGTTATTTTACTCCAGACGGACATGAAAGGAATGAGGGAATATCCACATCGAGAACTCTTATGGAATTACATGGAAAGTGTGTGTTGAGAGGTAGACTGTCGGTTAAAGGACCCTTACTTAGATTCCGTACAAACTTTGTTGCGTGCGTGTTTCTAAATATTATCGTTTTCTAATTGTTGAATTTACGGGCGTCATCTCCTGACCACTTTATTTGGTACACCGAAGACTTCTCTTAATGTTGACTGTACCTTTCTCGAGACTTTTATGATTATCATCACTATTTTCCAATGTTCATATATCGTAAATGATACATGTTTCTTGTCAAGATTCCAGAAATACATATCCACGAAAAGGACACGGGTCGTGTTCTTCTCATCTTTCTTTGAGTTCTTTCTTAGAGGGTCCATTTCTTTTAACGTAAACTTCAAGGTCCCCGTTCTCTCCTAAACCTCATAAAAATTTTAAGTGTAATGTGTGTGTTATATGTCCTGTTATCTTCACGTATCACACTCACCTTTTTTTTTTTTTTTCTTTTTTTGTCTCTACTCCGTTCTCTTAATTCTACCTTGGCCCTCTTCGAACATCGTACTGACTCGGGACCCTGGTCAAGTCAAGTCCAGACAGCGAGTCGACACAGACTGAGAAACGTTGGGGTACTTAGCGTCAAGCGGTCCGGAGGGACAGGTAGTGGTTGAGGGCCTCAAGTGAGTTTGAGTGTAGGTAGCTCAGCCACCACTACAGTAGGTCGGTAGAGTAGGAGACAACAGGGGAAGGGGAGGACGGGGGTTAGGGAGGGTCGTAGTCTCAGAAAAGGTTACTCGGTTGAGAAGCGTACTCCACCGGTTTCATGACCTCAAAGTCGAAATCGTAGTCAGGAAGGTTTCTTTAGGGCCCCGACTAGAGGAAATCTTACCTGACCAACCTAGAGGAACGTCAGATTCCCTGAGAATTCTCAGAAGAGGTTGTGGTCAATCCTGCGACAATAAGACCAGGGTCGTTCTCGGTTGTCACAGAACCCCATTCTGTCTCTATTGTCTGTACCCTTTGTCTAAACACTCTATTACAATTAGGTTACGTCATTAAACTTAGTCTGCACCCTCCTCTCCGTCTAAACCCAAACAAACATACATGCATCACCCGTACGAAAGTTCTTAACCCAAACTTATATAATTCAACCCCTTTAAGGATCAGTTTTAGGTTCACTTCGACAGTTTATTCGTCAACCTATACATTCAAAACCTAAGTCAGACTTGACTCGTAACTCGACTGTAACACAGACACAATAAATTTCTGTCTAATCTACTAAAATCCTTTAATTACAACTACCATTTTAAAAGGGAACACTAATGGGACTCCTGACTGTCTGAGCAGTAAAATAAATATACTCAACTCAACTCAACACAAGCCAACGAGTCAGCACAGGCTGAGAAACGATGGGGTACCTGACGTCGTACGGTCCGGAGGGACAGGTGGTGGTTGAGGGTCTCAAATGAGTTTGAGTACGGTAGGTTGGTAGAGTAGGAGACAGTAGGGAAGGACAAAGACGGAAGTTACAAAGGGTCGTAGTCCCAGAAAAGGTTGTTCAGTGAAGAAGTTTAGTCCACCGGTTTCATAGTCTCCAAGTTGAAATCGTAGTCAGGAAGGTTACTTATAAGTCGTAACTAAAGGAGACCCTACCTGACCAACCTAGAGGAACGTCAGGTTCCCTGAGAGTTCTCAGAAGAGGTTGTGGTGTCAAGTTTTCGTAGTTAAGAAGTCACGAGTCGAAAGAAATACCAGGTTGAGAGTGTAGATATGTACTGATGACCTTTTTGGTGTCGAAACTGATTTGTCTGAAAAAAACCGTTTCGTTACAGAGACGAAAAATTATACAACCGATCCAACCAGTATTGAAAAGAGGGTTCTTCGTCCACAGAAAAGTAAAGTACCGAAGTCAGTGGTAGACGTCACTAAAACCTGGTATTCTTTTCTTTCAGACAATGACAAAGGTGACAAAGGGGTAAATGAACGGTACTTCATTACTCTGGTCTACGGTACTAGAATCAAAAGACTTACAACTCAAAATTCGGTTGAAAAAGTGAGAAGAGAAAGTAAAAGTAGTCCTCCGAGAAATCAAGAAGTGAAAGACGTATTCCCACCACAGTAGACGTATAGACTCCAATAACCATAAAGAGNAGGTGACAAAGGGGTAAATGAACGGTACTTCATTACTCTGGTCTACGGTACTAGAATCAAAAGACTTACAACTCAAAATTCGGTTGAAAAAGTGAGAAGAGAAAGTAAAAGTAGTCCTCCGAGAAATCAAGAAGTGAAAGACGGTATTCCCACCACAGTAGACGTATAGACTCCAATAACCATAAAGAGGGTCGTTAGAACTAAGGTCGAACACGAAGCAGGTCGGGTCGTAAAGGGTACTTTATCCTTGAGACGTAAATTCAATTTATTCGTTCCACTGTTATATGTCGGAATTGTATGATGAAAAGGTCAAACCTTTGTCAGACAACAAGGTACAGGTCAAGATTGACAACGAAGGACTGGACGTATGTCCAAAGAGTCCTCCGTCCAGTCCACCAGACTATAAGGGTAGAGAAAGTCTTAAAAGGTGTCAAATAACACTAGGTGTGTCAGTTTCCGAAACCGTATCAGTTATTTCGTCTTCATCTACAAAGAGACCTTGAGAACGAAAAAACTACTAGGTCTCCTACAACCATTAAACTAGAGACGAAGGAGACGGAAAGGATTTAGGTCGAAATTGTAGACCTTCAAGTACCAAGTACATGACAACTTCGGATCGAACTTCTTAAAACTTGAAATGAAACGATCGCACACTCTACTCACGTTAACACACCATCAAACTCGTAAGAAACCGTAAATAAATATATATATAATTATTTATAGATACTTATTTACTTTGAACTTGAAAATTTCATTTTCACTCTGTAAACGGAAATTACCCCTCTACCTCTTCTCGTGTCGTTTTCGCTAACTTATCCTCACACCTCTGTTACTCCCCTTTTCTCACGAGATCTTTAGGTCTGGTTGACGAGGACTCTTGTCCTTCGACTCGGGACCCAGAACCGTGACTCCAGTAAGTACCGGATTTGTTCTCGTCGTATCCTATCATCTCTGGTGTGACGCCACCTGACTTTTCACTTTCACCCCTCTCTTCTTTCCTTCTCTCTTTCCCTCCTTCCTTCCCTCCCTTCCTTCCTTCTACTTTCGATCACTCCCTCCTTCCCTTCTACTCATACCACACACACCTTTCTTCAGTAAATCTTTCTTTATATACCCCTGAAGGGACCACCAGACCCTAAGAGTCCGCCGAGTCACCATCTCTTAGACGGACGGTTACATCCTCTACACCCAAGTTAGAGACCAAGTCCTTCTAGGGGACTTTCTCCCTTACCGTTGGGTGAGGTCATAAGAACGGAACCTTCAGGGTACCCGTCTCCTCGGACCGTCTGATATCAATGCTTCTCAGTTTGTACTGAGTCACTGACTCGTACGTACAGGGACCAGCAGGTCACCGATTCTAAGGTGTAAGGGTTACGTCCACCGGACCTAATCTAGGGACCAGTCCCTTTATCTAAGATGTATGACGTTGATTCTCAAGCGTACGACGTTACTTTCTAAACGTTCGACGTTGATTCTGGACCACGCCGGTTTATTTATTATTTCGTTATATATCACAAGTTACTGTTGAAAGGGTGGATTTTACAGTTAATTCTTGTATTGTCAGTGGATTGGAGATGTAGTAGATCATCAACACTTATAGTTATGAGATTATGTGATACTTTATGCATATTATCATAGATCCCGTATCATTCGTAAAATTTTACTTTAAAGAACTTTAATTTATCTTCGAAAGTAATAATAAGAATCGTAATACATTGACAACGTTTACGACGTGAGAATGTTCTGTCCTTCACTCGGACCTGAACTTTATCTAAAAAAATTTTAGAGTAATCCATTGTTTTTTTCTCTTTTTTTGTATCTGTTTCTAATCTCCTCTCAGTGTCCCCACTCTTAAGTACAGAAATAATACACAACAATAAACAGTAGGATTAATGGTAGTTATAAATTGTCCATCAGACTAAAGGATCCCTTAGTCCCACTGACTCAAAGACTGATATTCACTTTATTTACAAGTGAGGACCCTCCACAATAAAGAAAGACGAGGTTTTTCGGTCGACCACGATGCTTTTGTCAATTAACTTAAAAAGGTGGAGGGAGTCTTTTTCGAAGATTTTCTCGGGTAAAAGAAGAGTTTACCCTTGTAAAATAAGTGTTTTTAGAATAAAATCACTGATAGGTAGATCAGTTAAGTAATTCGTCTCAAACCATGAGGTGAATGACCTCGGTAAAACTGACTTTACTTACGTTTACTAACTCACTAAAAAGAACAACTCTCTCTCCCCTTTACGAAAACTCTTTCAGTTATATTTAATAAAAAGATCCTTCTTTATTTATAATGACCAAGTCATATGATATCTGGAATAAGTCTTTTTGGTACTCAATATTCTGGAGATAGATGTAACACGACAGGTTATGAAATCAGTGTTACTTTATACCGATCACGTTGGTTTCTTGACTTAAAAATTAACATAAATTATAAGTAATTCGAAGGGACCACCGAGTCTACCATTTCGCAGACGGGCGTTACACCTCTGGTCCCAAGTTAAGGACCCAGCCCTTCTAGGGGACCTCTTCCTTTACCGTTAGGTGAGTTCGTGAGAACGGACCTTTTAGGGTACCTGCCTCTTCGGACTATCCGATGTCAAGTACCCCAGAGCTTCTCAGCCTGTGCTGACTCACTGAAGTGAAAGTGAAAAGTGAAAGTGAAAGTTATAAGTAATTAAATTTAAATTTCTTGAGAATTCAAAACTTGTTGATCTCATCCATTTAAATGAAAAAAATTGACATTCAAAATACATGATATTTATGTCTAGTTCTTAAAAAATACTTTTAATCGTGGATTTAATTCTCCACGACATTCATATTCTATTTGTTACCCAAAACTTCTGAACAATACTTTTTTCTTACGTATTATAGAGTAATTATCATAAAGTATGAGTGATGTACAGTTTTACTATTAGTAAACTTATATACCCCAATTCATTATATATAATAATTTTAATTAAAGTGGATAAAGAAAAACCGAAAAAATTCCACCGATGACCTTTATAAGATCCATGTGAACATCGAATGTAATACAAAAATATAAATACAAGGTTCTAAGTAACTTTAGATAGTTTTGATGATACATTTCTCTATTTTTTCGTTCTACCAATAATAAAATACAGTTCTATCACTTTAAATTTCAGTAACACGATTAAAACTTCTGTAAAACTATCACTGACGAACTTAGTCCGTGTAAATTTTATTTAATGTCACCCTATAAACCCTTAAACGACATTCTTTTAGAGTTTTATGTCTCTTTCAAAATACGATCTACTTTAAGTACCGTTAAATTAAATATTAATCCTTTCGTAAATTTTATTAAACATATATCTTGTCGTCTTTTACGAACTTTTTCACTTTCCTATCAGAATTAACTTATAGTACTATAATAATTTTTATGATTACTACGAGTGTATTGTTATACATTTGACAAACGGTGGGTTATAATTTACTTATTTCGTCATATGTTTTACTACAAGCATATGTTAATCTTGTTTAAAATTTAATACATATGTATATCTGTACTTGACCTTTACTTGTATTTTTTCTTTTTATCAAATAAACAATGTGATCACCTTTACATTTACACAAATGAATTGTTTTTCCCCTGTAATACAACATATTAATAAGACATTACGGCGATTCAACGAAGTCAGCACAGGTTGAGACACGTTGGGGCATCTGCCGTTGGGTGGTCCGAGGGGGCAGGGACCCTAAGAGGTCCGTTCTTGTGACCTCACCCAACGGTAAAGGAAGAGGTTACGTACTCTCACTTTTCACTTTTACTTCAGCGAGTCAGCACAGGTTGAGAATCACTGGGGTACCTGACGTCGGGGGGTCCGAGGAGGTAGGTACCCTGAAAGGTCCGTTCTCATGGTCTCACCCCACGGTAACGGAAGAGACTAAGATATTACTTGTCAATAATATAATACTCATAATACTAAATAATACAAACATACTATTTATTTATATGTCACTTGATCTTTTCGTACAATCTCTCACCTTTGTAAATTTTAAAAGAAAATCACTTACTTTTAAAATAGTCATTTAATGTTATGAACCTAACTTAATTGACCCATAGGTACATTATATCCCATTTTGAAGAAAAGGTAGATTTTAACATGGTTCCGGTTCACAAAAGGAATCCCGGTGTATAGGATGATTGAGATATAAGACGACCACCGAAATCCCTTTTTCTCTAGTCTTTCCGTAAACCTTTACTTTACTCAAGAGACTAACAACCTTCTTTCTGGACCAATTCTGACAGTCTTTGTAAACGTTTACACACTTACGTAACGTGGGTTTCTCTTTTCTTTTTTGACAGTGGTTCTCTTATTAAAACACGATTACAACCCACTGTTGTGGTACCGTGAAGGGAGAAAAAAGGACTGGTCTAAAAAGTAAAAAGAACAACGTCAAGTAAGACCATTACTACACGTCGGATTAATGGAAAAACTCGTACCGAAATTAAACTCCGGGAAACAGGGAATTTGAGTTGGAATGTATTAACGAACGTAAAAAAAGGGAAAATTGAGGAAGGTTCTAACGAAATCAATCACTTACAGATGAGTGAAACTTTCGTTTTCCATAAGCAAAAAGATATAAAACTTTAGATATGTTGGAATAGATTCTAATCAATTATTCGTTCCAAACCTCAATATTCGTACAATAATCGTATACGTTTAGTAATTGTTAAAGATATAACATTATGTAAACTGGACATAGTCAAGTATTTGAACCGATATCTTCTTTTAATTCACTAAACCCACCTTGTTTTCGACTTATGACTTCTTCCTATCAAACAAACAGAATTATATAATTGGAACCTTATTAAAAGTTGACTATCTGAATGATCACGACCACGACTGTAAATATGACTGAAATATCAATGTATTACACATCTTATTGAAAATAAGTGGTTAATATGAGTCGTAACGAGTTCGATCTGATCGCCACAAAATCTCTGACAAACTGAAGTATTTTTCTTTCGTCCGGAACGTTAGTATCTTGTCACCCAAGATTAGATCAGGGATGATACGGTACGAAATATCATTCAATGAATTGGAGAAACTTGAGGTCCAAGGATTTGAACTTATTTTCATTGTAGTGTATAGAGTAACGTAACAACAATGGTTAATCGATTTCTTACTTTTCTTACTTTTAATCGATTTCTTACTTTAATTGATTTCTTAATCGATTAATCGATTTCTTACCTTTTGTGTATATAGAATGACCGTATATTATCCAAGAGCTAATTACCGTCGCTATCGTTCGTAACCCGAGGTGATCGGGATACTCTAACAAGAAGACGAAATTGTTCTATAAGACTTTGTGACTACTCGTAAACCTATTCTCTTTATTTTTAGGACTTCACCTTTTTATCCATTAAGAATTCGTCCGAAATGCTATTCTCCTTGAGTTTAATAAACCTTTCCCACACACTGTTGACTCACGTAACAGTATCGGGAGAAGTCCATGTAGTCAAGTCAAGTCAAGTCAAGTCAGCGAGTCAGTACAAACTAAGAAACGCTGGGGTACTTAGCGTCGTGCGGTCCGGAGGGACAGGTAGTGGTTGAGGACCTCAAGTGAGTCTGAGTGCAGGTAGCTCAGCCACTACGGTAGGTCGGTAGAATAGGAGACAGTAGGGGAAGAGGAGGACGGGGGTTAGGGAGGGTCGTAGTCTCAGAAAAGGTTACTCAGTCGAGAAGCGTACTCCACCGGTTTCATGACCTCAAAGTCGAAATCGTAGTATTGAAGGTTTCTTTAGGGTCCCGACTAGAAGTCTTACCTGACCAACCGAGAGGGACGTCAGGTTCCCTGAGAGTTCTCAGAAGAGGTTGTGGTGTCAAGTTTTCGTAGTTAAGAAGCCGTGAGTCGAAAGAAATATCAGGTTGAGAGTGTAGGTATGTACTGGTGACCTTTTTGGTATCGGAACTGATCTGTCTGGAAACGACCATTTCATTACAGAGACGAAAACTTATACGATAGATCCAACCAGTATTGAAAGGAAGGTTCCTCATTCACAGAAAATTAAAGTAACGACGTCAGTGGTAGACGTCACAGTGTGTGATCATTTCATTACGAGTTTTATGAGATTCGGTCCGAAGTTGTTATGTACTTGGTACTTGAAGGGTCTACAAGTTCGAGCAAAATCTTTTTCGTCTCCTTGGTCTCTAGTTTAACGGTTGTAGACGACCTAGTAGCTTTTTCGTTCTCTCAAGGTCTTTTTGTAGATAAGACGAAATAACTAATACGGTTTCGGAAATTGACACACCTAGTGTTATTTGACACCTTTTAAGAAGTTCTCGACCCTTATGGTCTGGTGGACTTGACGGAGAACTCTTTGGACATACGTCCAGTCCTTCGTTGTCAATCTTGACCTGTACCTTGTTATCTGACCAAGGTATTATCCTTTTCATCATACAATTCCGACATATAACAGTGGGACGAATTGAAGTCTATGTACTTCCTATAGTTTCTTCCTTTTTTTCTTCAAGTACAAAAATGTCTATATAAAAAGTCTTTTTATTTAATCAACATTAAAGTTGTTCACTAAACCGAAGTTATTTTACCAGTGGGAGAGGGAGAGGGTGTCTCAGGTTTTCTGACAAGATATGTAGACACAAAGATTGGAGGTTAATTTTATTTATTTAATTTTTATTTATTTATTTTACTTTACCAGTCTGATGGTAGAATTGACACTTCACAATCTTGATTATAAAAAATTTTTATCTTCATATCAACTAAATTTGACAAAACGATCAAAGTCCCTATGTCGTTTCACTAAGTTAGTATATATATGAAAATATATATATGTGTATTTCTTCTCTATTCTTTCGGAAGAAGTCACTAGTTACGTTTCTTTATCTCCTTTTGTTGTCTTACCCTTTCTGATATCTCTAGAGAAGCTCTTTAATCTCTATGGTTCCCTTGTAAAGTACGTTTCTACCCGAGCTATTTCCTGTCTTTAACATTCGTCTTCTATAATTCTTCTCCACCGTTCTTATGTGTCTTCTTTACATGTTTTTTCTAGAAGTACTGGGCCTATTAGTACTACCACACTAGTGAGTGAATCTCGGTCTGTAGGACCTTACACTTCAGTTCACCCGGAATCTTTCGTAGTGATGCTTGTTTCGATCACCTTCACTACCTTAAGGTCACCTCGATTAAGTTTAGGACTTTCTACTACGACACTTTCACGACGTGAGTTATACGGTCTTTTAAACCTTTTGAGTCGTCACCGGTGTCCTGACCTTTTCCAGTCAAAAGTAAGGTTAAGGTTTCTTTCCGTTACGGTTTCTTACGACTTCGATGGCGTGTTAACGTGAGTAGAGTGTACGATCATTTTATTACGAGTTTTAAGAGGTTCGGTCCGAAGTCGTTATGCACTTGGCACTTGAAGGACTACAAGTTCGACCGAAATCTTTTCCGTCTCCTTGGTCTCTAGTTTAACGGTTGTAAACGACTTAGTAGTTTTTTCGTTCTCTCAAGGGCTTTTTGTAGATAAAGACGAAATAACTGATACGGTTTCGGAAACTGACACACCTAGTGTTCTTTGACACCTTTTAAGACTCTCTACCCTTATGGTCTGGTGGATTGGACGGAGAACTCTTTAGACATACGTCCAGTCCTTCGTTGTCACTCTTGACCTATACCTTGTTGTGTGACCAAGGTTTATCCTTTTCCTCATGCAGTTCCGACATATAACAGTTGGACGAATAAATTGAATATACGTCTCATGTAGTACTCTTTACACCCTGACGTTCTTTGTGTTCGACCTTAGTTCTAACGACCCTCTTTATAGTTATTGGAGTCTATACTTCTACTGTGGTGGGAATACCGTCTTTCACTTCTCCTTGATTTTTCGGAGAATTACTTTCACTTTCTCCTCTCACTTTTTCAACCGAATTTCGAGTTGTAAGTCTTTTGCTTCTAGTACCGTAGGTTAGGGTAGTGAAGTACCCTTTATCTACTCCTTTGTTACCTTTGTCACAGTCTGAAATAAAAAACCACGAGGTTTTAGTGACGTCTACCACAGACGTCGGTACCTTAATTTTCTGCGAATGAGGAACCTTCTTTTCAATACTGGTTGGATCTGTCGTATAAGTTTTCGTCTCTGTAATGAAACGGCTGATTCCAGACAGATCAGTTCCGATACCAAAAAGGTCATCAGTACATACCTACACTCTCAACCTGACACTTCTTCCGACTCGTGGTTTCTTAACTACGAAAACTTGAAACCACAACCTCTTCTGAGAACTCTCAGGGAAACTGACGTTCCTCTAGGTTGGTCAGGTAAGACTTCCTCTAGTTGGGACCCTAAAGAAACCTTCAATACTACGATTTCGACTTTGAGGTTATGAAACCGGTGGAGTACACTTCTCAACTGAGTAACCTTTTCTGAGACTACGACCCTCCCTAACCCCCGTCCTCCTCTTCCCCTGCTGTCTCCTATTCTACCGACCTACCGTAGTGAGTGAGCTACCTGTGTCAGACTCACTTGAGGTCCTCAACCACTACCTGTCCCTCCGGATCGCACGACACTAAGTACCCCAGTGTTTCTCAGCCTGTTCTGACTAGCTAACTTGACTTGACTTGACTTGACTATGTACATATATATATATATATATGACAGAGAATATGTGTAGATCTACACATATTCTCTGTCCCTATCATCTCTGGTGTGACGCCACCTGACTTTTCACTTTCACCCCTCTCTTCTTTCCTTCTCTCTNATATATATATATATATATATATATTGAAAATCTTAAAAAAAGGTAATATTCAAAAAATTTAATTAATTAATTAATTGAAATCCGACGTGACCTAGAACGAACGATACGTGTCCAAGAGAGATCAACGTCGTTTGTCCCCGATGAGAAACAACGGAACACACCCGAAGAGTGACACCAACTGAAGAGAACAAGGATCTTGCACCCGGGTCCACGGGAAGTCGTTTACCCTAGCAGGACATGGTCCCTGACTTGGGTAAAGGGGGTGTAACCGTCCGTCTAAGAATTGTGACCCGGTGGTTCCTTCAGGAGGGTAATATTCAATAGTATTCTAACTTACATCAACGGACACGACATGTCATCTAGGAACACAATCTTAGTTAAAACTCTCCAAAGTCTTAAAGGACCCACCTATACTCGTCAACGGATGTACTACAGGTAAAGGGGAGGGGTAAAGAATTGTCACAGGTCCAAGAGAAGACGAAAAGATTGAGAGGAAGTACGTTGGACTTTCAAAACCCTTCTCTTCCAGGGAGAAGAGGATAAAGATTCTCATCTAAACGTTAACGGAATACTATTACCTGTATAGATAGTGGGTTCCTCATTACCCTCAATTGTACGGATTTTCACTTCAAATCTTGAGATGAATTTGACGACCCTTTATTTAAGAAAGAAGTTCTTATCAGTAACGTATGGAATACTATATTATCTATATATATATTATATATTTTGTGTGTGTGTGTATATATATCGAGACTTAGTGATATGATATGAGGGTTTTAATTATACTGTAAAATATAGTTGTTATACAGTTATTTAAAAAAATTATTAAATATATCACCTTGATATACATTGAAACAAGACATAAAAGGTTCAAAGGACATTTACACAATAATATGAGAGTATAAGTTTTTAAAAAAATTTAAATTGTCAGTAAAACTGTAAGTCTACCCTTCGGACCTTGACACCGTTGGTAGAGTCCTAATACTCTCTCCTGTCGCATTCTCTCATTCTCACCCCTCTCCAGTCTTCTTTAATCCTGAGACTACTGTAACGTAGTGACTGGTCGGTTTAGTTATCATCGGGGTTTCTGGAAGTCAGAACCGTCCATGTACTGGGGTTTAAGGGAACTGATGAGATCACCAAAAACAGAATGACGTCGTCTCTTACAGGATTTTCACCGTACCACCGTAGGAAAGACTTCCAAATAGAGTAAGAGTTCACACAAAGAAACGGAGGTTTACCCGATGTCCGTAGGAGGTCTCATCGTCAATACTCAATAAAACCTAAAGGATAGTATAGATTATAGGACGGGAAACACGTCATCTGGGAGACCTTTACAAACAAATGACTCCTAACACCGACAGACCGGATAGAAGTTTAGTATAACACAGGATGTTTAGAGTCGTCCTCGTGTCTAATTAAAAATCGAATAGAAGTTTGGGAGAAGGGTGGAACCCGAGAGTGACAGTAATAGAAAGACTACCCTTTTACTAAAGTCGTTTACTCAAAACCGGAGAGTAACTCAAGAGACGAGGAGGTCACAATCGGTTTTGAACCTGACAGACCTTTTTTGTTTTAAAAAATCCTCTTAAGATGATTTCGGAAGTGGTATCAGTGTCGAGTAAAAGTCTTACACGATTTATAGATATCTTTACTTTAAATGTTAAGGGTCTTGAGAACCTTTTAATCATAAAATTAAGTTGAAATACGTACCGAACGATAACGGTATAATATATATTTATCTTTTCGACTCGGTAATTAAGAGGAAGTTTACCGAACACTGTACTCACAAATTTTACAGATACCATCGTCTTTAATACACACCGTATACACACTAATCGTATCAAATAGTGTATGGTACCCGAGGTTTTTAGTCATAACCCACTTACAGTCTATGATTAGGATGACCAAGGATACACACACGCACGTACGATTCTACGAAGTCAGTACAGGTTGAGAAACACTGGGGTACCTGACATCGAACGGTCCGAGGAGACAGGAACCCTAAGAGATCCGTTCTTATGACCTCACCTGACGGTACGGATGGAGGTCCCCTAGAAGGGTTGGGTCCCTAGTTCGGGTGAAGAGAATACAAAGGACGTAACCTTCCACCCAAGAAATGTAGATCACGGTGGACCGTTCGGGTTATACCAAGGATTTTACAGGACGATAACGACCTACAAGGTAGTACATCTTCCGAGAGAAAGAGAGGAAGGTTCTTTCAAGTACTGGTTTTCGAAAACATTAATTAAATACGTTATACATTATTATTAAATCGATTGAGAAAAGTAAATAGATTTCAATGGAACTGTATTGTTTTTGACGGAGGTAGTAAAGGGGGTACTTTGGTTGTGTGTGGTGACTGTGACTTTCGTGGAAAGACAAGAAAGGTTTTACTCTCCGAAGAGATCAAGGTCCACCCTCGAACATCCTGAGTCCTGTCCAATATTTTTTACAGGACCAAACGTCGTGAGTGCTATAATTATCTTAATTTCAAGAAACACAATTGTATCTTATTTCTCGGTCCCGACTGTCTCAAGTCCGAGCACCGGTTCAAAGACTAATAAAATTTTGAACGTTTCTACTCTGGTACAAGAGTTTATCACCTTAGTTCCAGTGTTTCTTTTTACTTTGATAGTTTAGACTGACTAAAAAGTAGTGTCACAGGTGTTATGAAAAGACTTCGGTAGATTGTTTGAAACCATTCTATGGTATAATTAAGACGAGAATTCGTAAAAAGGATTGAGGAGTGAACTTTATTGAGTGAACTAAAGGACCGGTACAACGGGGAGAGGGTACGATAATACAACCGGTTTTTCGAACAAGCATTCTACGATGTCTTTTTAGTCTTACTTGAAAAACCGGTTGGGTTATCGAAGTCGGAGGTGGGAGTTATTGTGAATGTATTCCTCTACCACTACCTGTCCCTCGGGACCGCACGACGTTAAGAACCCCAGCGTTTCTCAGCCTGCGCTGACTCGTTGACTTGACTTGACTTGACTTGACTGGACTTAGGAATGGTACCTGAAAGGGTCACCGAGTCACCATTTCTGGGACGGACGTCACGTCCCCTACGTCTTGTGAGTCCAATCTAGGGACCCGGTCTTTCTCGGGGATCTCTTTCCTTACCGTTCGGTGAGGTCATAAGAACGGACCTTTTAGGGTACCTGTCTCCTCGGACCGACCGATCAGTTATCCCAACATTTGTCAACCTGATTCGTTTAAGATAATATATACTTGGTGAGATCTGTGAAACGTATATAATTAAGTTAAGAGGATTATTGGGACTCTTCATTTATGATGAAATAATCGGAGTCAAGTGTCTATCCCTTTGACAACCAAACAGACTCTAGTATCTCGATCGTTCACCATCCTAGTCCCAAACTCGGGTCATTCTGATCGAGATCCTCAGATATGAATTTAGTGGTACAAGGTGACAGAGTGTCGATTGGAGTCCCAACTCTGAGTTTGACTGGTAGTTTATCCTTGTTAAGATTCCGGTCTAGTCGTTAGACAGTTCCGACGTCAAAACGGAACCTCGAGTCAAAGGTAATAGTCCAGTCATGAAGTTGTAGTGACGAAAGAAAGGGTTCGGTACCAGAAACGGATTATAAAGGTTAGGAAATCTTTATTACAAAACCTATTTTAGGGGTTCTGAACTGCACCTTCGACGGACTGGGATCGGACGACTCGTGAAAAATGGAGGAATGGTGACAGTTGATGTTTAACCGTAAACGGTAGGTGAAGACGTTCTTAATTTAGTACACGACGACGTCGACAACTGTAAGGTGTAGGAGACTTTCCTCAAGTCCGACTTCTCGTCTGTACTCCCTGAGACGAGACCTTTTTGACCGTTTTATCCAGAAGTCAATCTATAAAAGTCCTCGACTAAAATACTCGGGTTAAGAACATAGAGGAGTACAGATCTTTTTGTGATTTTAGGAGGTACCACTGTAGACAAGGAGCACTGATCGTCTTTGGAAGACGTTTTGTTATACACGAACTAACGCACATGAGGGGGAAGGGGGTTTAGTGTATATAAGACTGAAAGGAGGGACGGAGAACCCTCGTCAAAGAGTCTCGGTAGACTCCACGACAGAGGGTACTACGTCATAAGTGAAACGGGGTCTATGTTGCACTGAGTGAAACACGGAAAATATTCGACTGTGGTGAAACGTCTAAGACGACGAATGAAGACGGACACCGAGTGGTGGTCCGGAGAGACACGGACTAAACGGGTTAAACAATCGTAGATAGTAAGAGTCCCTACCTCCTGTTGAGAGACCCTAAGAAAGTTCAAATACGACCCTTTAAGAACTACCGACAGACGGAATTCGTCTTTCTCATCTCTCAGAGGTCTTTTTCTCTTGGTGCTTGTCGAAAGAACTGTTATCTCTTCGGTAAAAACCGGATTTGGCAAAACCCTAGATTCGGACCGGTGTCATGAACGGGAACTTGTCCAGAGTCATTCATTACTTGAATCCCTTGTTTCCTGACACATTTGTTACCTGTTTTAGTCCGTTCTCTTCATTATTATCGTTTCTATTGTCTTGTTCATATTTCCGAAGGTCAAGATAAAGTTTCTTTTTCTAAACAGACTCGAGTTGGTAGGTCTAGGTGACTTTGGATTCCCTACCATTACTATTATAAAAGAATCGGAACACCGAAGTCAGTTGGTATCGAACCTGAGACAACTTTAAACGGGATTAAGATTTGACTTAAGACGAGACGAGTTCGGGGGAGGACTTATACGTACATGGTGGGTTTAGGAGAGGAAGTACCTAGTGTCGGTACAGTACCACTTCCCTGAACATATTGAGATTCTTCGTCCCTGTTGGTTCTACTTGTCCAGCATCACCTCTCAAGACTGTTTTGTACCAAGTGGACGTCTTACTTTACCGTTTTGTAAGGTTCTAAGAACGGTGTTCTTGGGGTACTTGTTATACTTTTCCGTTTTGCTATACTATGACTTTCTACTCGTGGAGGGTTCAGTCTTCCATAGGTTATATGATTATCTCTTCTCGTATTATTATGATCGAGGGTCTTTCTTTCTTCTCTACCGGTTTCGTATTTACTGTGAGTCAACACCTACACTGACCACTACTTTTATTTCTGACTACGACATTTCTTACTATAACGTATCCTTCAACCTTTCAATTTAGGTACTTAGTTCCATTTAACCTACACCAGTCCGTCCTCTGCCGTTCTCATTTGTGACTGTAGAATCCTTAGTCACTTAATATTACCTGACCTTATCCGCTTGAATTAAGTCTGCTGGTGATACAGATAATGTCACTCGTTCTTGGAAAGTCTTCTTTACCTCATTGGGACTATCAGTTGTTTTCTCAGACTTTGTGTTATACACCCACGTTTAAAGTTTTTACAGTCTTACTAGAGTCTAGTAAAGGTTCCGTTTCGTAAGTTGTAGTGTCATTAGGTTCAGATACGGGGTTGGTGACTACGGTTTCTTCTACTTCAACTGGTCAAGACACTTCTGGATATTCAGGAAAATATTGATTGTGGTTTTCTTTTTTTTCTACAAGAAAAGTAGCATCCCAAGTCAAGTCAAGTCAAGTCAACGAGTCAACACAGGTTGAGAAACGCTGGGGTACTTAATGTCGTGCGGTCCGGAGGGACAGGTAGTGGTAGAGGGTCTCAAGTGGGTTTGCGTACAGGTGGTTCAACCACTACGGTAGGTCGGTAGAGTAGGAGACAGTAGGGGAAGAGGAGGACGGGAGTTAGGGCGGGTCGTAGTCCCAGAAAAGGTTACTCAGTTGAGAAGTGTAGTCCACCGGTTTCATAACCTCAAAGTCGAAATCGTAGTCAGGAAGGTTTCTTGTGGGTCCTAACTAGAGGAAGTCTTACCTGACCAACCTATAGGAACGTCAGGTCCCTGAGAATTCTCAGAAGAGGTCGTGGTTTCAAGTTTTCGTAGTTAAGAAGCCGGGAGTCGAAAGAAGAGTCAGGTTGAGAGTGTAGGTATGTACTGGTAACCTTTTTGGTATCGGAACTGATCTACCTGGAAACAACCGTTTCATTACAGAGACGAAAAATTATACGATAGATCCAACCAGTATTGAAAGGAAGGTTCCTCCTTCGTAGAAAATTAAAGTACCGACGTTGGTGGTAGAAGCCACTAAAACCTCGGGTCTTTTTATTTCAGACTGTGACAAAGGTGACAAAGGGGTAGATAATGGGTACTTCACTACCCTGGTCTACGGTACTAGAAGCAAAAGACTTACAACTCGAAATTCGGTTGAAAAAGTGAGAGGAGAAAAGTGAAAGTAGTTCTCCGAAAAATCAAGGAGATCGAAAGACGGTATTCCCACCACAGTAGACGTATAGACTCCAATAACCATAAAGAGGGTCTTTAGAACTAAGGTCGAACACAAAGAAGGTCGGGTCACAAAAAGTACTACAAGAGACGTATATTCAATTTATTCGTCCCACTGTTATATGTCGGAACTGTATGAGGAAAAGGATAAACCTTGGTCAGCCAACAAGGTATAGGTCAAGATTGACAACGAAGGACTGGACGTATATCCAAAGAATTCTCCGTCCAGTCCACCAGACCATAAGGGTAGAGAAAGTCTTAAAAGGTGTCAAAGAACACTAGGTGTGTCAGTTTCCGAAACCGTATCAGTTATTTCGTCTTTATCTACAAAAAGACCTTGAGAGAACGAAAAAGGTACTAGGTTGCCTACAACTGTAAAACTAGGGATCAAGGAGACGGAAAAGCTTTTGGTCGAACTTGTAGTCCTTAAAGTGCCAAGTACATAACGACTTCGGACCGAACCTCTTAAAACTCGTAATGAAATGATCGTACACTCTAGTCACGTTAATGAAATGATCGTACACTACTACACACGTTACTCACGTTAGTAGCATCCCATGACCTTACGTTTTCATCCTTCAGTTTTCTATGGTTCAAACCGGGACCCCATGTTTTACTTCGTCCCGTTTCCGATTGTCCCAAAACGGTTCTCTTGTATGTGAAAGAGGGTCATTGTGTTCTCTACTGAAATGTGTACCTGTAGTGGTATACCAGTTGTGTATTTAGTCTAACTAATATAAAAAACGTCGGTTTCTACCTCTTTGAGATGTTTCAGTCGTTTTTGTTCTGACACTCGACTGACACCGAGTCTAGTACTTGAGGAATAACGTTTTAAGTCCGAATTTAATTTCTTTCATCCCTTTTGGTGATCCGGTAAGTCCGGTCTGGATTTAGTTTATGAAACACTAATATGTCACCTCCACTACTCTTCTAAGTTCCCTAATCTAGACCATCTGTCTCTTGGACTTCTTGATACCTACCTCCAGACATTGTAACATGTCCTCCACCACTGGTTTTGGTAGGGTTTCCTTTTCTTTACGTTATTCCGTTTCACCAACGGACTTCTCGGAAATGTTTTGCGACTCCTTCTTCTCTTCGTTTTCCATTCCCTCTTTCCCTTTCTATTTAGGTTGACTTATGTCCAAAGGTCTCTTATCGTTCCTCTCTATTCTTCCGGAAGAATGTCCTTGTCACTTTTCAGTATCTCCTTTTGTCATCTTACTCTCCCTTATCTCTCGATAGTTCTTTTAATCTCTATAGTTCGGTTGTAACGTATGTTCTAATCCGTACTATTTCCTGTCTTTACTATTCCTGGATTGTCTCCGTTTTCTCTAATTATTCTCCACTGTTCTTCTTGATATGTTTTTTTCTAGAAGTCAAGTCAAGTCAGAGAGTTAGCACAGGCTGAGAAACACTGGGGTACCTGACGTCGTACGGTCCAAAGGGATGGGTAATGGTCGAGGGCCTCGAATGAGATTGAGTACAGGTAGCCCAGGCACTACGGTAGGTTAGCATAGTAGGAGACAGGAGGGAAAGAGGTGGACAGAAGTTAGAAAGGGTCGTAGTCCCAGAAAAGGTTACTCAGTCAAGAAACGTAGTCCACCGGTTTCCTAACCTCAAACCCGGAGTCGTAGTCAGGAAGGTTACTTATAAGTCCTTACTAAAGGAAATCCTAACTGACCAACCTAGAGGAACGACAGGTTCTCTGAGAGTTCTCAGAAGACGTTGTGGTGTCAAGTTTTCCTAGTTAAGAAGTCGTGAGTTGAAAGAAATACCAGGTTGTGAGTGGTGGTATACACTGATGACCTTTTTGGTATCGGAACTGATATACCTGGAAACAACCGTTTCATTACAGAGACGAAAAATTATACGACAGATCCAACCAGTATTGAAAAGAAGGTTCCTCCTTTACAGAAAATCAAAGTACCGAAGTCAGTGGTAGACGTCATTAAAAACTCGGACTTTTGTATTTCATACAGTACCAAAGGTAACAAAACAGTAGATAAACGGTACTTTACTACCCTGGTCTAAGGTACTAGAAACAGAAAACTTTCTACTCAAAATTCGGTTGAAAGAGTGAGAGGAGAAAGTGAAAGTAGTCCTCCGAGAAATCAAGGAGAAACGAAAGACGGTATTCCCACCACAATAGACGTATATACTCCAATAAGTACAAAGAAGACCGTCAGGACTAAGGTCGAGCACGAAGTAGGTCGGGTCGTAAAGTGTATTACATGAGACGTATATTCAATTTATTCGTCCCACTGTTATACGTCGGAACTGTATGAGGAAAGGGTTAAACCTTGGTCAGACAACAAGGTACAGATCAAGATTGACAACGAAGAACTTGACGTATATCTAAAGAGTCCTCCGTCCAGTCCACCAGACCATAAAGGTAGAGAAAGTCTTAAAAGGTGTCGAATATGTTAGTTTCAGAAACCGTATCAGTTATTTCGTCTTCATCTACAAAAAGACTTTGAGAGAACAAAAAAACTACTAGGTCGTTTACAACCGTAAAAATAGAGACCAAGGTGACGGAAGGGATTTAGGTCGAACTCGTAGACCTTCAAGTGTCAAGTGTATGATAACTTTGGAGTGAACCTCTTAGAACTCCTAATGAAACGATCGTACACTTTACTCACGTTAACACGTCATCAAACTTGTAAGAAACGGTAACGCAAAGAAACTCTAACCTTACTTTGACTGGAAAAGGTCAGGACACCGGTGACGACTCAAAAGGTTTAAACGACCGTATCACTCACGTCGTGAAATTCTCGTAGTAGAAAATCCTAAACTTTACCGAGTTAACTTTAAGGAAGCGGAGGTGATCGAAACAAGTATCACTACGAAGAAGGGTTCCGGGTGAACTGAAGCGTGAGGTCCTACAGACCGAGATCCACTTCCTAGTGTGGTAACACTAATAGACGTAGTACTTCTAGAAAAGAAATACCAAGAAGACACATAAGAACGGTGGAGAAGAATTATAGTAGGTGAAGACAATCCAGGTATGTTAAAGACAGGAAATAACTCGGGTAGAAACGTACTTTTAAAGGGAACCATAGAGATTAAAAGAACTTCTTTAGAGATCATAAAGGGTAAGATAATAAAAGGAGATAAAAAAACGTGACTAGTGGAACCTTCTGAAAGAATACAGAGGAACGATAAGAAACCTTGAGACTAAAGTCTACCCATATAGAGAGGAAAAGAGGAAACGGAAAACTAAGAGAAGAAAAGAGTCGAAAAACATTCCCGAGTAGTCTGTCGGTAAAACGGAAAAACGTAAAGAAAAAGAAACCTTACCAGAACTAGTGACGGAGGATATGTTACAGCACTTGGAGACAGGTATTAAGAAGTCCGTGAGACAGATAGTCTAGAATACACGAGTAGAAGAGGATGTTCTTTCGGTTTTAACGTTGAGCGACGATTTGTTGGTAACTGTTCTCTTACAACCTAGGGTTGTTTGTTTCTATGGGGTGTAGGTTCCCGTTTCCTCTTCGGGGTCGTTCGACCATCCTCCCTGCTATAGTACAAATCTTAGTTTGGGGTATGGACGGTCTCTTCGAACCTCCCGAGTTCATTTTGGACCACACGTAGACCTACATCTGTGGGGTGTCTCTGACTCTGTCTGGACGGAAACTCACAAACTCATAGAGGTCACCTCCGTGTCCAGTCGTCACCGGACAGAGGGCCAGTCCCCGAGAACCACGTCGTCTGGACCCAGTGTGTCGCACACCGTATTCGAGAGAACCTCCTTCAGTGGTAATTGGGGTAGTATCTCGGTGACTCGTCCACCGGGTGTTTGACGTCTTGTTAATATGGTTTATTTAAGAGAGTGACAATTCTTTCAAAATCCTGGGTGTTGTCTAAAGGGTTGGATCTTTAGACCGTTTCCCTGACTCTTGGGGGTCCCCCCTAAATTAATGTCTTGAATGGGTCCTGACCCCTTTGAGGACCCCCCGTATTTGTTTTGGAACACGTGTAGTCCTGGGTCCCCTTTCCCCGTCACTGGGGTGTTCTCTGACTGGGTCTGAACGGACACTCACAGGTCCTCAGACATCACCTCCACACCCAGTTGTCACCGTCCCAGTCCTCGTAACTTATGTTATCACGTCCGTGTTCTGGAAAACTTTCTCCAGCGGTAATATAAGTAATGGGGGTGGTGTCAAATCAGAGTCCAGTTTGTTGTCCCTCCCTTGTGTCGGGGCGGGTAGTTGTTTTTTAATCTAATTTCTAAATGACTCGTACCGGTGTCGGTAGTCTTGTTCTGGGTCAAAGGGGGAGTCAGTCAGAGAGGGTAGTCCTTCGAAGGTATTCGGAGAATAGGAAGGAGTAGTCTCCCGTTTGTCTTCCTTTTGGTATTAGTATCTTTTGATTAGTTTTTCTAGTGTACCTAGTGTCGGAACAGATTGAGTTACTTTGATACTCGTACGGTACATCCCGGCGGGTTCTACCTGTCCAATACCACCTCTCAAGACTGTTTTGCACCGGGTGACCTCTTCTCTTACCGTTTGGTGAAGTCATAAGAACGGAACTCTTGGGGTACTTGTCATATGTTTCCGTTTTTCTATACTGTGACTTTCTACTTGAGGGGTCTATCCATCCACGGGTTATACGATGACCCCTTGTCACCAATTTATTGAGGTCTTTCTTACTTCTCTACCTCGGTTTCGTTTTGGTTGTGGGTCAACACCTGCACTGACCACTACCTTCATTTCAGACTACGACATTTCTTGTTATAACGTATCCTTGGACCTTACAATCCAGGTACTTAGTTCCATTTAACCTTCACCAGTTTGTCCTCTATCGTTCTCACTTATAGTTGAAAAATCCTTAGTCACTTGATTTTCCCTAACCTTACCCGTTTAAATTAAGTGTACTGGTAATATAGATGCTGACACCCGTTCTTAGGGAATCTTCTTTACCTCATCGGTAGTATCAGTTGTTTTCTCAGACTTTACGTCATGAACCTACGTCAGAGTTTTTGATGTTTTACTAGAGACAAGTAAAGGTTCCGTTTGGTAAGTTATAGTGTCATTAGGTTCAGATACGGGGTTGGTCATTACGACTTCTTCGACTCCAACTTGTCAAAATACTTCTGAATGTTCTGGAAGATCTCGTTTGTGGGGGTTTGCTACAGGTAAAGTAGTATCCCGTGACCTTACGTTTTCATCCTTCAGTTCTCTATGAACATTGTCCGTTTAAACCGGAACCTCATGTTTTACTTCGTCCCGTTTCCGATTGTTTCAAAACGGTTCTCTTGTGTGATCAATATCGTTTGTGGGAGAAGGTCGTTGTGTTCTCTACTGAGATATATACCTGTAATGATCTACCAGTTATGGTTTTAGACTAACTAACGTAAGAAACGTCGGTTTCTACCTCTTCTAGGTATGTCAGTCGTTTTAGTTCTGGTCCTCGACTGACCGAGTCTATTACTTGAGGAATAACGGTTTAAATTCGAATTCAACTTCTTTCATCCCTTTTGGTGATCTGGTAAGTCCATACTGGATTTAGTTTAAGGAAAGCTAATATGTTACCTTCTTTTTTCTAGAGTTACTGGGTCTATTGGTGCTACTACACCAGTGATGAGTGGATCTTAGTCTATAGGACCTTACACTTTAGTTCACCCTGAATCCCTCGTAATGATATTTGTATCGATCACCTCCACTACCTAAAGGTCGTAGGATTTTCTACTACGAGAAGTTCACGACTTGAGTTCTACAGTCGTTTAAACCTTTTGAGTAGTCACCGGTGTTCTGACCTTTTCCAGTCAAAATTAAGGTTAGGGTCTCTTCCCGTTACGGTCTCTTACAAGTTTGACGACATGTTAACACGAGTAAAGTGTACAATCATTTAAATACAAGTTTTAAGAAGTTCGATGTGAAGTCGTCATACACTTGACTCTTGAAGGACTACTCGTTCGACTCAAATCTTTTCCGTCTCCTTGGTCTCTAGTTTAACGGTTGTAGGCAATCTAATTATCTCTTTCGTTTCTTAAGGTCTCCTTGTAGATGAAGACAAAGTGAGTGATACGATGTCGAAACTGACACACCTAGTGTTGTTTGACACTTTTTAAGAAATTCTCTACCCTTATGGTCTGGTGGAATGGACGTTCTTTGCTCAATCTTGGTCTGTACCTTTTTGACTGACCAAGTTTTAAGCCTTTCCTCATGTTGTTCTGACATATAACAGGGGGACAAATAAATTGAAGATACATCTCGTACAATACGTTTTACGACCGACCTACTTAGTGTTCGACCTTAGTTCTAACACCCCTCTTTATGGTTGTTGTAGTATATACGTCTACTACGGTGAGTTTACCGTCTTTCACTGACTGAAGGATGAAAACGTAACGTCACGGGACAAATAGAGACAAAAATGTGTGAAAAGAGGACAATGATAGACCAAACCTTAGTGGTCAAAAGATTCTATTTTCTAGAAAGTGGTTGAGAGATATACGATCTTTTTGTAGGTGTAAAATCTCAATATAAACAGACTAAACCTTGAAAGTCTTGAAGTCAAAGGAGTAGACACTTTATTCCTGTCATCCTCAGTATGTTCTAGTACGTAACCATTCGTGAAACTCCTGATACACTGCGATTTGTTTACAATCCGTAATAATCATGTCTCTTGTGATCCCACAGAAATTTTATACCTTTCTTATTCACTCAAGGTGACATGTAACATTTGGTCGGGTTCTTAATCGGTGAAACAAGGACAAGAAATTAGAAATATCGGTCACAACGATATATCTCGTCTTTCTTCGTTCATGTAATCCTTTTGTCTCGTATATTATCGACGTCCGTAATATGTGTATCCAGAGACGTGAAAAAGTCGTAAAAACAATTTTAGAAAACGTGAGAGAAGTTCAAGGACGAAAAAAGTGATCTGACCCTTATTTTCTAATTTGGTATCTAACGTTTGACCACCAAATGACCGATCGAGATCGTAAGATTATATAAAACAAACTGTCTTTTTACTGGAAAAATTTTTAATGTACACTTATGTAAATCTATTATAACATCCAACCTAAAAAGGTCTTCGTCATAGAATCGGTTCCTAAACCCAACAACAACAACAAATCAACCATAGTACAAGCTGAGAAAACACTGGGGTACCTTACATCGGGTGGTCCGAAGAGAAAGGTACCTTAGAGGGTCTGTCCTTATGACCTCTCCCAAAGGTAAAGGAAAAGGTCCCCTAGAAGGACTGGGTCCCTAGGTTGAACGCAAAGGATGTAATCGTCCACCTAAGAAATGGTGACTCGTTGGACCCTTCAGGGTTCCCAAACTTAATGATTCTTGTACAAAGGTTGTCTTTGGTTACCCCAGTCCTTCGTCTTCTTTCGTTATCTTTTTCGGTTCAATCCACACTAAAGTCCACCGTGGGGTACAAGTCGGACTGGGGTGTCCCGTGTCATCTCGTCTTGACTACAAAAAGAGTAGATCCCAAATGTGGAGGGTCTCCATTTCCTCCACCCGAAAATATGTGAGTGGGGTAACCGATACCTACTGGTCTTTCTCCCCTCCGGTAGTGGAGATCCGTGAAGATAGGAATAGTCCCTAATTGGGATTCCGGGTTCTTGTTTAGAGAGTTCCAGTGTCTCCGCTTTGAGATCATCGTTTAGTACATCCTCGACCCTCTACCCGTGTGTCTCGACCATTTTCACTAGACCCCCAAGGACAATGTCGCAATCGTTCTCAGGTAATGTTTATCCTATGTACGAAAGGTCAAACGGTTTCAGGTTGTGAACAGGAACCGATCGACGTCATGGTTCCAAAGATATTATCTGTCCAACCTTCACCCCACGAACTCAGTCCTGGGGGTTGAACTCCGAGACGAACGAACCGTACTGTTATGTTCAATATGTTGTAATGTAATGTTCTACTTTTTTTGTAACTGACAAGTACGTTACCTCTAGTACCCTCAACCCTAATTTCATGAGAGAAGGGTTCTGAGCGGGAAGAGAAGCGGTAAAATAAACCGTGAAGTAAATAAACCGGACTAGGGATGTCGGTAAAGTAAAACCGTTAAAGTATTAACATACTACCTTCTAATTGCCGTGGTATTTTACAGTCTAGATTTCTCTGGATCTCAAAACCGGGGGAGTGAATTGAAGTGTCTAAAACTTTCCTACAAGGTTCGTCAATACTGAAAGAACTCTAGAGTCTCGATCAGTACTCTCTCTCGTCCATCGTGGGTTCAGAGAAGAGAGATACCCAACGAATCAGACCCTTCGACGAAGTAGGTCGTGGAATTGAACACCCAGTCATCCGACTGAGGTGTCCCTTTACTCCCCCCGCTTGAATAATTTAACGTCTCGTGTTACATTTACAAATTCACACTAATACTAGAGCTCTTAATAGACCAGGACGACTTTGGACTACTCAAAACTCCCCGTCTTCGATCTAATAATGTGTCTTTTACTTCCTGTAATTTGGATTAAGAGAGATACTACGGAGAGTAGAGAGGGTTTACACAAAACATAGGAAAGGGTGTTTGAGTAGGTATTTCCGGAACGAACTAAAATCAGGTGACCTCTACTACTGACTCCATCGAATCCTTTAACCGAATAAGAGGTGTAAAATTTTTACATTTGCAAAGGTAGTGACATTTGCAGAGTTGATAAGGTTCGTAATCAAACACCTCTTAAGTACGATACGGACACATGATTCATCGAAGTCAGCACAGGCTAAGAAACGCTGGGATACCTAACATCGGACGGTCCGAGGAGACAGGCGTCCTAAAGGGTCCATTCTTTGGACCTCACCCAACGACACGGGAGAAGATCCCGTAGAAGGGTTGAGTCTCTAGTTTGGGAATAGAGAATACAGAGGACGTAACTGTCCGCCCAAGAAATGGTGATCGTGGTGGACCCTTTGGGAGATACTATAAATATAATCATTGTAAATGGTATATTATATTGGATTGGATGTCTGATAAAAACCCCCGAGGTTTTAGTGACGTCTACCACTGACGTCGGTACTTTAATTTTCTGCGAATGAGGAACCTTCTTTTCAATACTGGTTGGATCTATCATATAAGTTTTCGTCTCTGTAATGAAACGGCTGATTCCAGGCAGATTAGTTCCGATACCAAAAAGGTCATCAGTACATACCTACACTCTCAACCTGACACTTCTTCCGACTCACGGCTTCTTAACTACGCAAACTTGACACCATAACCTCTTCTGAGAACTCTCAGGGAACCTGACGTTCCTCTAGGTTGGTCAGGTAAGACTTCCTCTAGTTGGGACCCTAAAGAAACCTTCCTTACTACGATTCCGATTTCGAAGTCATGAGACCGGTGTACACTTCTCAACTGAGTAACCTTTTCTGAGACTACGACCCTCTCTAACCCCCGTCCTCCTCTTCCCCTGCTGGGTCCTACTCTACCGACCTACCGTAGTGACTGAGTTACCTGCACTCAGACTCACTTGAGACCCTCTACCACTACCTGTCCCTCCGGACCGCACGACGCTAAGTACCTCAGTGTTTCTCAGTCTATGCTGACTCGTTGACTTGACTTGACTTGACTTGACTTGGATTGGATTCTTCTAAATAATGAGTAAACTGTGACGACGACGAGACGATTCAGTGAAGTCAGCACAGGCTGAGACACGTTGGGGTATCTGCCGTCGGGTGGTCTGAGGGGGCAGGTACCCTAAGAGGTCCGTCCTTGTGACCTCACCCAACGGTAAAGGAAGAGGTTAAGTACTTTCACTTTTCACTTTCACTTCAACGAGTCAGTAAAGGTTGAGAATCGCTGGAGTACCTGACGTCGGGTGGTCCGAGAGGACAGGTACCCTAAAAGGTCCGTTCTTTTGACCTCACCCCATGGTAACGGAAGAGGTGTAAACTGTGATGAAGGGTACATTAAGTTGTATAGTTTACTTGGATCAGAGTTTCAATTGATCTCTAGTTTCCTGAAATAATTTAAAACTAAATCTTTCAAAATAGTTATTTAAAGTTTTCCCAAATCTTGTGAGTCAGTTTATCCTAGTACAACAAGTCAACGAGTCAGTACAGGTTGAGAAAACTCTGGGATACCTGACGTCGTGAGGTCAGAGGAAAAAGGAACCTAAAGGGTCCGTTCTTATGACTTCACCCAACCCTTATGTAGGGATCTTTGTACCTTTACGGTTAAGTTACTCTATTACGGGTTTGGTTGTAAATCAGGACGTGAACCACATTTTTTTTTTTTCGTCGGTTATTTGAAAAATTCGTAATCGTTTTTGATATATTTCCTAGTATCTGAAGACTAAATCCAACCTCCACGACAAGTAAATTTTAAAAAAGGACGATGTACCCTTCGTCCTTCGAACTAAACCGACGACTAACTCTATTAAGAGTTGTCCTCTAGGTTCCTCCAGTTCGACTGACCATCTGTAGAACCTTGCACTTGGGTGCTATTTCCTCTACCACTACGAGATCTTCTGTAGACACTCGACTTTGTACTCCCAGGTCAAACTGACTTTTCGACTTCAACCTCTAACTAACCGTGTCGTCTTTGGACCCTTCTGTGACGACCCCTGATTTTGTTCTTCGTCTAAGAAATGGTAGACTCTGTGGTTGTCCTTACGATGAGTCGTTATTTTTCACTTATTTGCTGAAGATGTATGTTATTGTACCCTTTCTTCCGTCTACGTCTTCTCTTATATAACATACTATACAAATTCTTATATAATCTTCAAGTTCTTGTCCGTGTTGATTCGATATCTCTTTTGATCGGGGACACCCTCTCCTTGTCGACTATCAGTATCAGAGTAGACCCTTACAAAGAATGTCCCACAACCTTTGTAAGATACAGACCTACCGCTAATCTACTTCTAGGTAACTCGAGGTATGGATTCTAATCATAAGTCAAGTCAAGTCATATAAAAAGTAAATTAAATATACAAAAATTGAAGTTAAAATTTTGTATACTTGTGTAAGTTTCTATTTTATACGTCATATATGTACTTTTGTCAACAGGTACCACGTCCATTCTTTCCTTATCCTCACTTCATACACCTATCTTCCTTTGGTACCTTTGTTTTTTCTCTGGACATTCTTAGTTTCTCCTGTCACGTAGGCCTTGATGTCGTCGTATTACCAGGTGAGTTGACAGAGGAGAACTCTAGGTTTTAATATGTGAAAGTTTTCTATTCAAAATTCTTTTTCATTTTAACACTCCTTCTCCTCGTCTATTTCATCCTTCTCCTCGTTTTTCTTTCTCCGACTGTACGTCGACTTATTTCTTGGACAAGTCCCACTGAGACTGGACCTAACATTTACGGTTCTCAGTCTCCGGGACGACGTTTCTTAGTCCCAGACTGACCGGGGGAGAGATCAGGTTTAGTGACACAGACAAAGGAACTTTAGTGACTTGTAAGGATCACTTCGACCTTCGGTTCTGAGTCCTCTTGACCCTGGTAGTTGTTCTTCGATAAAAATTTATATACACACACCTGAGGACAAGTTCTACCACCTCTATCTTCCTACACACGAGTAGAGGAGGACACTTTAGTAGTTTTAACGTTGGTCGACACCTTGTTGGTAACTGTCCTCCTACGACCTTGGGTGGTCTTTTTCCTATGGGGTTCAGGTTTCTGTTTTTTTCTTTGACGTCGTCTTGTCATCCTCCCCTAGTTAGTGCTATTTTAGTTTAGGGTATGGACGATCCACTCACTGGGTACTTGACCTCTTGTTATTATGGTGTCTGTAAGAGGGTAACAACACTTCCAAGACTTGTGATACAGTCCGAAGGGTCAGACCGTTAGACTGTTTGCCTGACCCTTAGGGGTCCCTTAGACTGGAACATCCGGTCTCCTTAAAGATGTCCTAATATTCTGAAGATGTCCTGACCCCCTTTCTCTCTGAAGTCTGAACCTTCCGTATTTGTTTTAGAACGGACATGGTTCTGGGTTTCCTTTCCTCGTCACTGGGGTGTCCTCTGACTTGGTTTTTATTGACGATCACAACTTCCCAGAGGACACCTCCACACCCACCCCCGAGTGGTGTCCCTACCCCTGTGACCATCATTGTCAGGTCCTTCCAGGGGGAAACCGATTAGGGAGAGCCTCCAGTGATAATTGGGTTGGTATCTCAGGAATCTGGGATCCTGACCCAGTGAAGTCCGGTTTGTTGATGGTCCTTCCCTCTATTAGGGTGGGTAGTCGTCTATTAACCTAATTACGAAATGACTCGTTCCGGAACGGGTGGTCTCGTTCTGGGTCAAAAGGGTGACGGTCAGGGAGGGTAGTTCTTCGAATGTATTCGGAGAATCGGAGAATCGGAGAAGGTAGTTATCCGTCTGTCTTCTTCGTTCTTTTTGGTGTGAGGGTGTCACCGATTTTGTTTTTGGTAAAATGTCTTTCAATCCTACTTTTTCATCTTTCAATACAGGGTCTACTTTCCTGTTCTATTTTAGGGTCTTTTTGTTGATTTACTTCACCTCTATCCGTTAGAAGGTCTTTTTCTAAAGTCTTATTACTATCACTTCTATTAGGTCCTAGAGCCCTTTTGTTACCTCTTCTACGTTCTTTACAAATGGTTTCTGGACCTTCTTGATCTCTTGTTCGTTTGGTTCTACTTATTATGTGATCTTCCTTAGTTGTCGTCTTATTGACTCCGTCTTCTTACTAATTTACAGGACCTCCTGTCTTACCACCTTTAGTGACGGTGTCTTGTCTTATGTCTTTTTTTTTTACTTTTCTTTATTTCTGTCGGATTCTCTAGAGACCCTGTTGAATTTACATGGTTGTAAGAGTAATGTCCCCAGGGTTTTCCTCTTCCTTCTCTCTTTCCTGGACTCTTTTATAAACTTCTTTATTATCGACTTTTGAAGGGATTGTACCCTTTCCTCTATAAGTTGGTTCAGGTCCTTCGCGTCTCTCAGGGCCCGTCCTATTTGGGTTCCTCCTTGTGTGCCTCTGTGTATCATTAGTTTGACTGTTTTTTATTTCTTTCTATATTTTATAATTTTCGTTGTATCCCTTTTACTATTTATTGTATTTCCTTGAGGGTAGTTCGATAACCGACTATAGATTTGTCTTTGATATGTTCGGTCTTCCCTTACCGTGGTATAAATTTTACTGCTTTCCCTTCTTAGATGTTGGTTCTTATGAGATGGATCGTTCTAAGAGGAAGTCTAAACTACCTCTTTAGTTTTCGAAAGTGTTCGTTTTTAATTCTCTTAAGTTGTGGTAGTTGGGTCGAAATGTTGTTTACGATTTCCTTAAAGGATCCGTCCTTTATGTTCTCTTCCTTTTCTGAATGTCTTTTCTTTGAGTTTTGTTAATTCTTTTACCATTTATCCTAGTATGTATCGTTATTAGTGGAATATTTACCTAATTTACGTGGTTGGTTTTCTGTATCCGACCGACCCACCTACTTTTGAACACGTACATACGAGAAGGTGAATGGTGTAGTGAGACGAACTGGTGGGGGGTTTTAACATACATTAATAAAATATGACAATTCAATGAGTACAAGGGTATCACCGAACGTTAACATTACTAGAAAAAAAAAAGAAAGGAGAGGATAAAAAGAAAAAAATTAATAATAATAATAATAATAATAAAAATCAAATGTTATAACATAACCAAAACGGTGTGTAGTTGTACTTAGGTGGTACCCACATGTGCACAAGGGTTAGGGCTTGGGGGGAGGGTGGAGTGGGGGGTGTGGTAGGGAGGGTCAGTAGGGTCACGTGGTCGGGGTTCGTAGGATTTGGGACGTAGCTTGGATCTGACCACTAAGCAAAGAATGTACTATCATATGTACAAAGTTACGGTAAGAGGGTTTAGTAGGGTGGGAGAGGGAGAGGGTGTCTTAGGTTTTCTGACAAGATATGTAGCCACATAGAAAACGACAGAGCGTATGTCCCAATAGTAATGGTAGAAAGATTTAAGGTATATATACGTAATCATATGACAAAACCACAAAAAGAAAGACCGAATGAAGTGAGACACATTAGCCGAGGTCAAAGTAGGTGGAGTAATCTTAACTGAGTTTACATAAGAAAAATTACCGGCTCATTATGAGGTAACACATATACATGGTGTCGAAAGAATAGGTAAGTAGACGACTACCTGTAGATCCAACGAAGGTACAGGACCGATAATATTTGTCACGACGCTACTTGTAACCCCATGTACACAGAGAAAGTTAAGACCAAAGGAGCCACACATACCGGTCGTCACCCTAACGACCCAGTATTCCGTCAAGAAAAACGTCAAAAAATTCCTTAGAGGTGTGACAAGAGGTATCACCGACATGATCAAACGTATGATAAGTTGTATCCAGACCTTCAAAACCGGTGTCTTTAGTCCCGTCTTTTTCTTTATTTTCTTAGAAAATAAAAAACAGACCGATAACTAACACTTTTGATAAGAAAAAATTAAAACTAACACTTTTGACTATTTGTATAAAATGATAACACTAATACGTCGATGAGTGAATTATGGTAACATAGTACTAACCAGTCGTCTTTTCATTATCTTAAGATATAGTGGTTTTGATACTAAGTAATCTTTTTGGACGTTAGTAAAAGATTTTAAGTCTCCGTATAGTCTTAATAGAACCTTAAAAAAACTTTTTATGCCTACAAGTCGAGTCAGCACAGACTGAGAAACGCTGGGGTACTTAGCGTCGTGCGGTCCGGGGGGACAGGTAGTGGTTGAGGGTCTCAAGTGAGCCTGAGCGCAGGTATCTCAGTCACTACGGTAGGTCGGTAGAGTAGGAGGCAGTAGGCGAAGAAGAGGACGGGGGTTAGGGAGGGTCGTAGTTTCAAAAAAGGTTACTCAGTTGAGAAGCGTACTCCACCGGTTTCATGACCTCAAAGTCGAAATCGTAGTAAGGAAGGTTTCTTTAGGGTCCCAACTAGAGGAAGTCTTACCTGACCAACCTAGAGGAACGTCAGGTTCCCTGAGAGTTCTCAGAAGAGGTTGTGGTGTCAAGTCTTCGTAGTTAAGAAGCCGTGAGTCGGAAGAAGTGTCAGGTTGAGAGTGTAGGTATGTACTGGTGTCCTTTTTGGTATCGGAACTAATCTGCCTGTAATCAGCCGTTTCACTGCAGAGACGAAAACTTATACGACAGATACAACCAGTATTGAAAAGAAGTTCCTCATTCGTATAAAATTAAAGCACCGACGTCAGTGGTAGACGTCACTAAAACCTCGGGTTTTTTTATTTCAGACTGTGGCAAAGGTGACAAAGGGGTAGATAAAGGGTACTTCACTACCCTGGTCTACGGTACTAGAAGCAAAAGACTTACAACTCGAAATTCGGTTGAAAAAGTGAGAGGAGAAAGTGAAAGTAGTTCTCCGAAAAATCGAGGAGAAGTGAAAGACGGTATTGCCACCATAGTAGACGTATAGACTCCAATAACTATAAAGAGGGTCGTTAGAACTAATGTACATATATTTATTATACATAATATATTTATAAAATCTTTTGAATACCTAAAAAGGATTGATACTGTAATTAAAGTGAACAAATTGAATCATACTCATCTTACGATCTAACGATTAAATTTTTCATCTATTCGTTGTTTCCAAATGACATCTCGTGTCCCCTGATATTAGTCATAGAAAACCACCACCACCAAATCAGCGATTCAGCACAGGTCGAGAACACTGGGGTACCGGACATCGGGTCGTCCGAGGAGACAGGTACCCTAAGAGGTCCGTTCTTAGGACCTCACCCAACGGTAAAGAAAGAGGTCGCATACAAGGGTTGGGTCCTTAGTTTGGGCCCAGAGGACGTAAAGTCGGTCTAAGAAATGGTTGACTCAATACTCCCTTCGAGTATTACCTTTTATTAAAGTTTTATTATATACACATATATACATTGACTAGTGAAACGACATGTGGACTTTGTAACATTCAGTTGATATGTAGTTGTTTTATATATATAACTCTTCTTTTCTATTACTTTTCTGTTACTTTTTCTTTTCGGTAGTTTATGATGAAGTAACTTGAGTAATTACTCCATGGGTCATTCTTAATGTTCGTCAAACTTTCAGTTAAATTTCTCATCTCTGGATATCCCTTATTTCTTGAGACGTTACCTAAAGATTCAATTATGTTTTATCAAGATAGGTGTCTTACCCAGATAGATAAGTAGATACATCATAATCACGTAAAGTGACCTGTGTTAATAAAACGGAAAGAGATCTGTTCTTAGTGAATATAATAGTCAAAAGATGATTGTCTTAATAAAAATTTTGATTTGTTTATACCACTTTCCTACTCAATTGGACCTACTCACTCGATGTCTTCTATGGTGACAAATTAGAAAATTTGAAAGAGACTCATATATGTATATATATATATATGTGTGTGTGTGTGTATAGATATTTTTCATGTATGTACGTGTGTGTGTGTATTTAAATTGTGATCCTTCGGACTATTTTGTATCTATATTAGGACAAAATTAGGTACTTGGAAATCAAAAGTTCACGACTAAATCTTATTAATTCCCTGGAGTTTCTAGTAGATCAATTTTTTAGAGAGTTCGATGTCCTTATCGTGAAAGAATACCTAAGAACCGGTGGTGAGTCGTCCTTATGTAAAGTTCTCTGTCGGACAAGAAGGTTTACAGGTCTTTAGTGGGGTAGAGTCGGTGGAGAGAAGGATGACCACACCAACCGGGACTAAGACCTTAGACCAAAGTAACGTATTAAAATTTTTTAGAGTTTACTCTCCACGATCACACTGAAAGACTATCTTCTAGTAGTCTACGGTAAAAGCACCAGTAAACAAAACGATCCAAAGACAGAGTCCACCGCTCTCTTCTACGTCGAGTTAAGAACTAGTGTCCGGTCTTCTTTTGCGTCACACGTGAGTTAAAGTGTTTTCCTTGTTTCGAGTAAATGTCGTGTCGGGACGCGTGTTATCTTAAAGTACTCAGTCAGCTATTCCTATTAATTTGTCACATCCAGTTCCTGATCTGTGTTGGTAAGTTGAAGGACGTTTAGGTAATCCGTTTTAGAACTCTTTGTAATAAATTTTCGCCGTTATAAATTAGTAACCACGTAAAATTTTACACGATTTATTACAACTTTTTTATTATTTTCAGTTTAGGAATCGTTGTAATTAAACAGTTTTTTTTTTTTTTTCGAAGTTTTATATCACTACTCGAAAGAAAAAAGAGTTATACACTTAAGGGGTGAAAAGACGAAATGAGGACGCCAAAGAAGAGGGACCAGACGGAAAAGAGGAGAGTTTTATGAACAAAGTCCTTCGGGAGAGACCTCTAACCTCGTACGGTTGAGGTACGGTCGGTGGGTGATGGTGGGAGGGCGAAGGGGGACGTGGGTGACCGGAGTATTTAGGATTTAGGAAAATCGTAATAATTATGTATCAAAGACGACCGTGTAAATTTTTTATAACTGAAGGGACTTGATATTAAGTACATATTATTTTTACGTGGGTATGACTTACATTCAAACTGTACAAACTGTTTACATAGGTAGTGATGTTGGTGGTATCATTATTTTCATCTTTTATAAAGGTAGTAGAGTCTTTCAGGGGAATACTAGTCAACAGACAGTGATATTTACTCAAAAGGGACAAAGGTTCAAAGTGTATTTACCTTCGTACATCATATATGAAGGCATAGGTCAAGTACACCGAGTCGTATTATAAGGACTCTAAATGGATACAGAAACACACACAGCCATAAAACAAGGAAAACTACCGATTCAGCATAAGGTAACATGTTTATATGTGTTAATCAACCAGGTTAATGGACAACAACCTCTAAACTCGACCATGGTAAAAAGACGATAACACTTATTTCGAGGGTACTTGTAAACACACCTATATATAAAAATAAAGAGAAACCATATATGTGTGCATGTGTCTGTGTTTTTATACTAATATACCATTGGTATACAAATTAAAATATTCTTTTGACGACTTTCTTGACTAACATGGTAAAAGTTGAGGTGGTCGACACCTGTTCTGTAAGGAAAGTGTAGAAGTTGTGAACCAAAATAGTCAATAAATTTAAAAACAATAGGACACGACATAACACGAATCAGCGAGTCAGAACAGGCTGAGAAACGTTGGAGTACCTGATCCCTATAGAATAACACCAGAATTAAACTAAACGGACTTACGACTCCTCCCGCACAAAAGTATACGTATATAGAAGAAACACTTCGAGATCGTGACAAAGCAAAACATCGAGTCCCGGAAAAAAGATAAAAAATTTGTGAGGACTAACCAAGGAGACGTGAGATTAATGGAACGTTACGCAAACGAAACTTCAAGAAAGGGGTCTAACAGTGTCTGACCGAGGAAGAGTAGTCACTTTGGTACTTACAGTGGAGGAGACTCTTCGGAAGTCGATGAGAAGTCGTAGAATAGGACAGACCAACGGAAGTATTGTGAATATATTGAAGACAGACTTTAATAAAATGAATGCGTAAACGAATAGTAGAAGTTTTTATAAAATAATAAGAATAACAATAAAATAAGTAAAAATAAAAGACCGGTACAGTACGTGGAAGACCCTATAATCCGAGAACTGGTCCCTAACTCGGGTCGGAGGGGACGTGACCTTAGTACCTCAAAATTGGTGACCTGGTGGTCCCTTCAGGGACGAATAGAAGAATAGTAGACAAGTAGAGATAACCTTATATCTGAGGTTTCTCACCTAGAAAACAAACAAACCAAGCATCAGTTATGTCTGTAAAATCGTCATATCTAGTTCCCGATCTGTGTTACTAAACTGGAGGACTTTTGGTAATCAGTTTTCGGATCCTTTATTATAAATTTTCGACGTATAATCTAATAACTATGTATACATTTTCTCGAAATAACGATGATAATCATTTCACGTACCTTGTGACATCCAAGAATTATCCATAAACGACTCGTTTGTCGTCATATCTAAAATGCTTCACGAGAGTTCCTCAAAGTGAAGGCAGTAAGTAAATAAGTTACGTGTAAATGATTCTTGATACTTTTATAAGGTTCGAAATACTCCTATATTTCTTCTTATTAATAAGGATGTGAGTTCAACAAATACTAGTAAAACTTTATACCTGAAAATAGTGTTTTAATTATGTACAATTACTATCTTTCAATTTGTCATGTCTTCTCTTTCAGCGACGAAGAGGTTCTGGTTCTGAAGAATCCTTATTGATAATCATCATCGAAAAGACATAGGAAGGTCTTAAATCTGTCAGTATGTGTGTATGTTTGTATGTGCGTGTGTGTGTTTGCCGTAGTATCTTTTGTATGTGAAAATTCAACGAATACTAGAGTACCATCTCTCATTCTAACGGTCTAAATCCTTTATTTTTACGTCTCAGGTCAATTTATACCTAAAGTTTATTCGTTCATTTTATAAAACCAAATTCACACGGGTTTATAACGTAATTATATGAAGATTTACAAATAAACGCAGAGATCTGTAGTATAAATTGACCCATGGGACACACAAAAGACGGTCGGGACCCACTTCCGTCTGTAACTCTTACTACACGATGTTAGAACATGACCCAGACGTCAGTACCTTCGGTCCCGTGTCCAGTTTCCTGCTGTCCCATCTTTGACTGACTCAAGTGGTCCGTCTTAGTCCTTTTCGAATGTTTCGTCTGTAGACGGGTCCCTGAGTCACATACTTATCCTCAGACTGTCAACCTTAATCTCTTTTACCGTCCTTACCCTTATATGTTTCCTATCTTAACACCTTTCTAAACCCACCCAAACCTTTTATCCTACTGGAAATCACAGTACCTCCGAAATCCCGGACTCTTGAGACACCCCTGTGTCATAGACCTCGTCCTTCTTTACTCTGGCGTTCGTCGCAGTCTGTTTCTTCCTAGGACGTATGTCCGACGGTTCTCCTCAAAAATGGGTCCTGTGGTCATAAACGGTCGGAGAAGGATGGAGGTAGAAAATTTTTCTTTGAGACCTTAGGGAAAGTGTCTTCACATATTTGAACGATCAGAAAACCCCTAAGTAAAAAATTTAACAAAAATACCATATTACATTGACTTACTCGTTTTTGTTTTTATATATTGATAACACAATATTTCAAATGAAATTTATGTGAGGAATTATTGTCATTATATGTTTCTACTTAGAACCCAGAGGGTACGACAAATTATATTCTTCACACTAGATAGTGAATTATTTATCCTAAAACTCTGTCCGACCCTAGATCCTGGTCTCTTCCGTTACCGTGGGGTGAGGTCATGACAACGGACTTTTTAGGGCACCTGCCTCCTCGGACCATCCGATGTCAGGTGCCCCGGCGATTCTCAGCCTGTGCTGACTCACTGAAGTGGACGCGAAAAGTGAAAGTACGTAGCCTCTTCCGTTACCGTTGGGTGAGGTCACGAGAACGGACCTCTTAGGGTCCCTGTCCCCTCGGACCACCCGACGGCAGATACCCCAGCGTGTCAGCCTGTACTGACTACGCTGAATCGTCGTCATCGTCCCTAGCTCCTGGAAAACGACACCACGACGTTACGAACACAGTCCTGTTTCTAGAGGAACTCGACATTTTAAGTTTCCTTGATGTTTCCTGATTTTCGTCGACACGTGTGTACGTCAACCCCGTTTAAGACCTGTTTTCTATGTTTCTGGTTTTTCGGATTGACGGTAAGGACTTCTCCGACCTCGTTTTTGTCTCACAGACCTCGTTTTCCCATATGTCGCGTGCCTGAAATATGAGTTAAGGTGGTTTACCCACCCGTTTTGTAGATTAAGTGGGGAGTCCGGTTGGGGACCTGTGTGGGGAGGGGATTATGGTATATTCCTTTGTCGAGTGTGGGGGTGAATTCTTCACTCGGTCGTTTCTTTAGAACAAAAGTGAGAGGGGACGACGTCATCCCCGGGGTTATTTCAGAACGGACTTAAAGAACAGACCAGAGACTAGTCCAAGATAACTAACCTCTTCCGGTTCTTGGGACCGACCATGGTTATATTGGATAATATGACACAGACTCCTGTGATTTTACACCTTTACTTTAAATTAAAACAAGATACCGTAGTCTTTCTGAATTTTAAGAAGAGTACTAGACTACAAATCTTAAGAACGAAAAAATGTCAAACTTTATAGTTATCCAAACGCGAATAGAAAAATACAAACTGAAAAATTTACTGCATTCTCTGTTCCAAATTCTAAAAAGAATCATGTATTGTGTATGCGTACGAAAAATATAGATCGTTTAATTTTCGGTTTACCTTATATTGACGGTGATATAAGGGACAAAATTATGATAAAAACATTAATGAACTGTACTACAATTTCAAAAACTACTCTTAGTCCGTCAAATGTCTAGATGACTTCAAGGTGAACTCCACTTAATCATCGTCAAAATAAAAGGGGAGAATAGTAGAATGACATAAAGTTCTGACTACAAGACATCCGATAGACAGAAATTGGTTACCAGTAACATTGAACTACTTAATATTACCCCGTTCATAGGAACTTTGGTGGTAAATACAGTCTTCTGTCTGAAAGATTGTATACAGGACAAGTTAGAGTCGAGTAGGAATGGAGTTGATTTGTGGAAGGGACCATCGAGTCAATCATTTCTTAGACGGACGTTCAGGCCTCTGGGTCCAAACTAGGGACCAACCCTTCTAGGGGACCTCTTCCCTTATCGTTGGGTGAGGTCATCAGAACGGATCTCTTAAGGTACCTGACTCCCCGGACCGGCCGATGTCAGGTACCCCAGTGTTTCTCAACCCGTGTTGACTTACTGATTATGAATATGGTTTGCGACATGGTTTGAATATTGTGTATATGGTTCGAACATGGTTTGAACATTGTGAATATGGTTCGTTTATAGAACTGGAGTACTATAAATGAATTAATAAAAAAACCTGTCAAAGTATCGGGTAACCACGACTTGATTTGAGAAATCAAACCGGATGAAAAAAAAGATTCTAAACAGAAACTCGGAGAATTAAATGTCTAAAGGAGAAGTTGAGAAAAAAGGGGAAGCATTAATAAATAACATCTTTGTACGACTAAGGAGGACATCGAAGGTGTCGGACTTAAAAGACCTATATAAAGGGAGGATCGTACAAGGAGACGGGAGACACGGGGACATGTATCCACAACCTAGAGCCCCGAATTTAAGACAATCCAACAAAAGAGTCATGTCGTCGGTCCCGTCGTCCATCCCTATCTTTCACCAGTTGTCGTGTTAAATCCTTTTTCTTTGATCCCTGTCTTAATTTCTAAATTTCTACTCTGGCCACCTGAGTTCTGGAGGAACCTAGTTCTCGGTACAAGGAGCCTCGGCATAGTGAAAATAAATCACAGAACCGTTCGTCTTTCCTAGACAACACGATGTCACTTCAGTCGGAGGACACAGAGGTTAGTGCAGAGGGTAAAATAACTGATAAAAAATTGATAGAAACAATAAAAGAACATGTTCCCCATAGTGGATCGACCTCCGGTATCTGGACGTGTACGGAACCCTTTCGTAGAACCACACACGTGTTCGTCGTAAGACTTGAACTCGACTGGAGCGCAAGGTTCCAGGTGTGACAAAAAGGAATCGAATCGTCCCGTACTGCTAGGGTTGATTAGTTGGACTAAATGAAAATAAACCCAATACGACATAACGATATAAAACGAAAATCAGAATATCGACCGATTGATAATATAATTGAGGACGTATAGGGGGAAAAACAAAAACATCATCTTCTATACAACTAGAGCGTTGGAGAAAGAAGTAATCAAGAGTCTCCTAAAAAGCACACGTAGACTCCTGTTTTGTCTTATAATATCACTTTGTCGTTTTGTATCGATCACAAGGTTACTCTGGTGGAGTCTACGGAAACCAAGTGAGTCCTTCTGAGTTACTCAATTCCCGGAGACGATAAGGAACTTCAAATAGACATGGACTATTATCAGATTCTCTTCGTAGGACGTACGGTTACTAAAAATGAAAATCGAAAAATTATAGATCTCATTCTGACAACCGACATACCAGGACATTCACGGTAGATTGAAAAAGGGTCCTCACAAGTCAAACCAGTATAAGGACCCCTCCAGTGCGTTTTTCATCATTTCAAGGTCAGTGTGAAATTTACATAAAATTCTAAAATATGAAGAAGATTCTCATCGTCACGTCCTACATCCAAGGAAAGATTTAGGTGGTTGGACGACAATTAGAGGAGTAGATGTACTCAAACCCGAGGGGTTCACCTTGACCGTAAAAATACGGTGAGGACTTGTTTCCACCATCAAACATGGTGGACTACCTCTCGATCAGGGCGGTGACGGCGACACCACCACTGCCGTTAGTACGGGTAATACCACCGTTATACCTCGGGTCATTTTGTAAGTCTAGAAAAGTTTTACCATAAATCATGACACTCGTTTCACACGTACAGTCCCCTCTCAAGGGTTCCGGACAAAACTCAAATCAAGTCAAGTCAAGTCAGTGAGTCAACACAGACCGAGAAACGTCGGGGTACCTGACGTCGTACGATTCGGAGGGACAGGTAGTGGTTGAGGAACTCAAATGAGTTTGAGTAGAGGTATCTTAGCCACTACGGTAGGTTCGTAGAGTCGGTAGTAGAGGAAGAGGAGAACGGAAGTTAGAAAGGGTCGTAGCACCAGAAAAGGTTCCTCAGTCAAGAATCGTAGTCTACCGGTTTCATAACCTCAAAGTCGAAGTCGTAGTCAGGATGGTTACTTATAAGTCCTGACTAAAGGAAAACCTACTTGACCAACCTAGAGTGACGACAAGTTCCCTAAGAACTCTCAAAAGAGGTTGTGGTGTCAAGTCTTCGTAGTTAAAAAGCCGTGAGTTGTAAGAAATATCAGGTTGGGAGTGTAGGTATGTACTGATGACCTTTTTGGTATCGAAACTGATCTACCTGAAAACAACCATTTCATTACAGAGACGAAAAATTATTTGATAGATCCAATCAGTATCGAAAAGTAGGTTCCTCGCTTGTAGAAAATTAAAGTACCGACGTCAGTGGTAGATGTCACTAAAACCTCGGGGTTTTTTATTTCAGTCGGTGACAAAGGTGACAAAGGGGTAGATAAACGGTACTTCACTACCCTGGTCTACGGTACTAGAATCGAAAGACTTACAACTCAAAGATCGATTGAAAAAGTGAGAGGACTTTTTCCTCTTTCTGAAAGTAGTTCTCCGAGAAATCAAGAAGAAGTGAAAGACGGTATTCCGTAGACGTATAGACTCGAATAACTATAAAGACGGTCGTTAGAACTAAGGTCGAACACGAAGTAGGTCAGGTCGTAAAGAGCACTAAATGAGACGTATATTCAATTTATTCGTCGCACTGTTATATGTCGGAACTGCATGAGGAAAGGGTTAAACCTTGGTCAGACAACAAAGTACAGGACAATATTGACAACGAAGGACTGGACGTATGTCTAAAGAGTTCTCCTTCCATTCCACCAGACCATAAGGGTCGAGAACTTCTTAAAAGGTGTCAAATAACACTAGGTGTGTCAGTTTCTGAAACCACATCAGTTATTTCGTCTTCATCTACAAAAAGACCTTGAGAGAACGAAGGAGCTACTAGGTCGACTACAACCGTTAAACTAGAGACCAAGGAGACGGAAAAGATTTAGGTCAAACTTGTAGACCTTCAAGTGTCAAGTACATGACAACTTCGGACCGAACTTCTTAAAACTCGTAGTGAAACGATCGTACTCTCTACTCACATTAACACGTCATCAAACTTGTAAGAAACCGTAAGAGAAAGAAACCCTGACCTTACTTTTGACCCGGAAAAGGTCAGGATATGATATTAGGTCAGTAGACAAGATATTAGGGATCATGTCTCAAACTTGACTCAACAAACAACACATTAGTAGTCAAGACGCGAATTTCTTTTTTGGTAAAATACACTGATTCTGATTCCTTTCATCTCCCCCTTTTTCCGTAAACAGGAAAGGACGAGGAACTCTTAAGGTTTGGGGATGGAAGAGGAACTCTTGGAGTCTGGGGAAAGAAGAAGAGTCCCCGGGGCCCGAAGAATAGTTGGACGGATCCTTAACTGAGAGAGTTATCAATCTCAATTTATTACTTGTCAAGTTCGTCCATGTATCAAACGTTAGGACCTTCCTGTCCAAGGAAAGACAAACTAATTACCAATATCACGGTTAGTATTAGTGTATACCTAGGGATTGTGTTCGAACTTATATTTTACAGGTTAAACAACTACATAACTTACTGTCTCCTATTAAGTACCTTACTCTTATTAAAGGTAGGGTTTAAACTATAAAAAAGTCTGAATACCGGTTGAAGGTATAAAGATAAACTCGGGATGGACTAAGCTGGACACCGACACCGTCTCTGTACGGTGACGGTACTGTCTATTACTGACTTACACGGTACTGACTTACACGTCCTTATAGTCGAACTAACATATGTCTGTGTACGGTTGCGTTGAAGAATATTCCTAACGTCCTACTCAATACCACACTCGTTAATCTCTGACGTATAGGGAATCCCCTAGTCAGGGTCTGTTAAGGTATACTTGGTAATTTATTCTAGTGGAGGAGTTAGGACACTGTTAATAGGGTCACATAAACTAGAACAGCCAACCGGGTATACCCAGACGACAGTGTGTTCCCAGACAGACCGAACCAATCTAATTAAACTAGTCAGAGAACTATAGGTCTCGAGTTAGGTCTTTCGTTTAAGTCGACTCGGAATCACACTAAAGACTAGTTTCTTAAATGTCTTTCGGTGCGGACGTAATTGTCTAATTCTGTCGGGACCAGTCGTGAGTCCGTTTGTCCGGTTTACAGTTTTGGGTTTCATGATAATTTCCCCCGGGGGAGAAGGACCCGTTTGTGAACAGAAGACCTGGTCCCTAAGTCCTCAGTAGTAATTGTATTTGTCCCTATCTAGGAAGTGGGGTTAATTTTCCGGAATCGTTGTCCCCTAATCCATGTATCAGGGTTATCCATATTAAGAAACGAAGACGGTTTCAGTCTCCATATGAGTAACACTACCAATAGTCCCGTTTGTATCGATACTAGTCCAACGGACCTCAGTAACCAACAAAGACGACAAAATGAGATGTTCGACCTTAGGTGTGTCCAAGATCTGGAAGAAGACCCCTCTATGTTCGTTTGGGAGAAGGGGCACATTAATTGAAGGGGTCACTGTCGTAACAATCACCTAGACGGTGGTTTAGTGTCCGAATCAACATAAACACCTACATCGGACTTTTACAGCGAGTCGACGTCAAAGGTATCAAACACGACTTTATAAGTTTTTAACTCTCATTTATTTCGCAATAAGTTATGACAAATAACAGGACACCGTAGAGGGGGAAAAACAAAAACATAGTATACAAATTCACTAACTAATTGGGAAGGTTATACCGGACAGGAACACCTAATATCCCTTACCGTCATCTTACAAAATATCTGGTTTAAAATTCTTTAACAACCTTACGAGATGACCATATTTGTCCCGGCGATAGTCAAAAATATCAAAAACCATTGAAATGTTGTCGTTTTGTTCGTATATTTACAGAAACATGTACAAAACATCAGAGTGACCTCACTCGTCACTGGGTATATTTAACTCTCTTATATAGTTATCAGTGTACATGTATTCTCTCGAATGGTTTCCTTCTATATACTCAATGTAGGTAATATTGATACCTAAAATATACCTTGACATATGGTAGTAATATAGTCACCGAGTCAGTGTGTAAATTATTACGTTCTCTACTGTAAAGAACTTTGTCCGTTATATCCTTTGTTATACCAATCGTCATTATCATTTTAGTATTCATTTTTCAATTCTTGAAAAAATAATACATATCGGGTCATTGTAGAATTTCAGTAGACTGAATCAAACAATTTACTGATATCGAACAATTAAAGGACCAACATCTAGGACCTCGTAGACTAGAAATAAATTTCTGACCAATGACTCTATTCGAAATCTTTGTTTGAATCAGAAAAATTAAATCAAATTACTTCAGAGAATAGTTACATTGTATTGGTGTTCCTTGATAGAGTCTTAATTCAGAATCATTTATGTCTGGAATTAATTATTTTGATCTTGAATTATAAGTCACTTTGTATTATCTATGGTATCCGGGCTGTTGTCAACCCATCTATAAAGAAAATCTCGAGGGGTCATATGAGACTCTTAAAACATATACAGACCTCTGTCAGGAAAAATGGAACTACTCCAACAAGTCTTGGGTTTACAGAGGTTAAAGAGTTCCCTACTCCGTTTCTCTTTTCTTTCTACAAAATTAAAATGGGTGTCCATATTTAGTGATTGCCTCTTCCGTTACCGTGGGGTGAGGTCATGGGAACGGACCTTTTAGGGTACCTGCCTCCTGGGACCACCCGACGTCAGGTACCCCAACGATTCCCAGCCTGTGCTGACTCACTGAAGTGAAAGTGAAAAGTGAAAGTACGTAACCTCTTCCTTTACCGTTGGGTGAGGAGACAAGAACGGACCTCTTAGGGTCCCTGCTCCCTCGGACCACCCGACGGTAGACACCCCAGTGTATCTCAACCTGTGCTGACTTCACTGAATCGTCATCGTCATCGTATTTAGTGATTTAACAAAATTTGGTAGTCACTGAACTCCTCTTCTCGAAAAAATATAGACTTTTGTTTCTAATTTTCGGTCATTATACAGTCTGTTTTTCAGTACTTTTAACATCAGTATAAATCATTAGACAAGTTAGGGTACGTTAACTAGGGAAACAAAACACCAGGAACGGTCATTTTCATTTTGCTATCAGAGGTTCTTCAAACACTTCGAAAAACGGTCACAGACATACTGGTCAACCCGTTTCACCCACGGGACTAGAGACCTCTAACATCGTTTGTGTAAAATTGGAAAAAAAAATAACACTCTATAATTGGGATATCGGTCCTTTCCGAAATCGGAAAGTTTATTTTTCATTCCTAACAGTCCCTCGACCCTTTTCGGTTCACCGACAGAACCTGAAGGGTATCGGGACTGACAAATCAAATATCGGTAATAAATAGGTAAAATTTAAAGGACTACTGCCCAATTCAAACATCTTCGTCTTACTCAAAACAGATACACACAGTATCAGAGGTATCTAGTAACACTATTTGTAAGTAAAATAGTTTCATTGTTTTCTAAAATTTTCATTTATACTTAATGAATTTCTGTTTCTTTAAATATATCAGACAATAGTTTTCGGTATGATGTTCTTCTGAAACAAAGAAATTGTCCTTCTCTTTTGGTTTAAGGTCTAACCATAGTCGAATATAAGTAACACTTTGTTAACAATAAATGAATCAGTTTCATTGGTATTCTGAATTTTCCGTCAAATTACAGAATTCTTTGAACATAGTACATGTGTTGAGAAAAAAGTAAACAGTATTTGGCAAAAATGTAAAAGACATCAGTTTTGAAGTAAATAGAGAAGTCTCTTATCGGTGGACACTCAAATCTAAAATAAAGGAAAAAGAAAAGAATTATCTGACATTAAAGTAAAAAATATAGAAAAAATAATTTTTGTATATAGAATAAAAGGAATTCGTTGGTACTTAACAGAACATATAATCGTAAAATATCTAACTACTTGTATTTATGGTCAAAATTCAAAAATTTTTTGTAAACGAAAAAGAAAAAAAATATCTCTTGTAGAGTCCTACCGTGGTTTGTATAATTATCAGGTTTTAGTGAAATCAAAAAGACATTTTCCTTCAATCACAAGTCATTGATTACAAAGTTTTAGAATAAAATAAACATTTAATCTATCGATAAATTATTTGAAAATAGTGAATCAAATCATGTTGGGATCTTTAAATTCAATGGGGTTAGGAGTCCCTAATGAAATCTATCTGTAAAGATTTGATATTAATAAAAATTATCTCAAAGAGATTTTCAAAAGTAGAGTAAATATATATACGTATATATATTTCTCAATGAAAAAAACAACTGGTTAAATCAAATGTAATTTGAACCCGTGTTATCTACATAATGTGTTACAACTACTGAATTCTGTGCAGAATTAATCTAATCGTTTGTTTGTAATTACAATCTATAAATTACGACTTATAGAAAGTCAAGTGCACTTGGACTTAAATTTATCTCGAGTAAATATTTAATTGGAGTATAATAGGTTTTTGACTCTGTGTCTATTTAAATCTGTCTGTCTGTCTCTAGAGTATCAAAAGGCGAACTTTAAATTTTACAAAGAAACGGGGAAGAAAAAAAAAAAGAACCAAACTTAAGATGGTTAAACAAGTACCGACCTCAGGGTCTCTCTCCCCCGACACATAGGATTCCTGTACTATTCTCAATTGAAGTCCAAAAAAGGGTTCTGACAAAAACAAAGAGTCCGTCTTAACCTCAAGGTTTTTTCATAAAATTGTTCAGTTAAAAAAGGATAACATGTACGTTCTTCTTGGTGAGAACGTCAAAGTTTTTTCTAAAATAAAATCGGTCAAAAGAAGTTTCAGATTTCTTATAGTACCGGTAAGTCATAGTTTTTACAGTAGGGAGAAAAAATTATCAGTATCAAAGTATCAATTTTTAATTTGGTCTCTTACAAGTTTTACCTAGACTACTGTCCCCATCGGATTGACTACTCTATAACAGGGTCGTCCATAACAGAGAGACCCCTCCACTCCAGAAAAGAATTTCATTTTTTAGGATAGGAAATTGGAGATAAAAGAGAGTCCGAGAATACGTCATAGCGGAGTGGACAAAATACCGGACTAGAAAGTGTTCGTGAACTAGAACTTAAAAGGGGGTTAAAGGTGAGAGATAGGTAACTAGATTGCTCTACCCCTGAATAGACCGATCCAATACTCTGCGGTATTAGTTTGCCCCGGGGAGTCGATAGGGATATGATAGGGGTTCCATTTTCCTCTTAAATGAGGTATTAAAACTTGTCGAACGAATTCAAGGAAATCATAAAACTTCCCTTATATAAACACATGTCGGAGTATGTGGTGTAATCCTAATAATCCTAGACAGGGTCCTCGACATGACAGTGACCTTTACAGTGTCAGTCTCGGAAGTTCAGTGGGAGGGTAGTTCGGGTGGTTTATGGAAAGACCTCTTCACTATCTTAGCGGTAGACAACATTCCTTCCTTTTCAAAATTGACGAGGTCGCCAATTCTGTCCTCTCTCTCCTTCTGTCCGTCTCCTCTATACCGAAGGGATTTGTTTCCACATCTTCCTTCACGGCGAAATTCTCGGAGGTCGCAAAATACAAGATAGGGGAGTCAAGTCAAGTGAGAGAGTCAGTACAGGCTGAGAAACGCTGGGGTACCTGACGTCGTACGGTCCAAAGGGACGGGTAGTGGTTGAGGGCCTCGGACGAGATTGAGTACCGGTAGCCCAGGCACTACGGTAGGTTGGTATAGTAGGAGACAGGAGGGGAAGAGGTGGGCGGAAGTTAGAAAGGGTCGTAGTCCCAGAAAAGTTTACTCAGTCAAGAAACATAGTCCACCGGTTTCATAACCTTAAATCCGGAGTCGTAGTCAGGAAGGTTACTTATAAGTCCTGACTAAAGGAAATCCTAACTGACCAACCTAGAGGAACGTCAGGTTCCCTGAGAGTTCTCAGAAGAGTTTATAGTGTCAAGTTTTCGTAGTTAAAAAGCCACGAAAGTCACGAAAGTTAAAAAGAGTCGAAAGAAAAGTCAGGTTGAGACTGTAGGTACGTACTGGTGTCCTTTTTGGCATCGAAACTGATCTGCCTGAAAACAACCATTTCATTACAGAGACGAAACATTATACGACAGATCCAACCAGTATCGAAAAGAAGGTTCCTCGTTTACAGAAAATTAAAGTACCGACGTCAGTGGTAGACGTCACTAAAACCTCGGGGTTTTATATTTCAGACTGTGACAAGGGTGACAAAGGGGTAGATAAACAGTACTTCACTACCCTGGCCTACGGTACTAGAAACAAAAGACTTACAACTCGAAATTCGGTTGAAAAGTGAGAGGAGAAAGTGAAAGTAGCTCTTCGAGAAATCAAGAAGCGAAAGACGGTACCACAGTAGACGTATAGACTCCAATGACTATAAAGAGGGCGTCAGAACTAAGGTCGAACACGAAGTAAGTCGGGTCGTAAAGAGTACTACATGAGACGTATATTCAATTTATTCGTCCCACTGTTATATGTCGGAACTGTATGAGGAAAAGGATAAACCTTGGTCAGACAACAAGGTACAGGTCAAGATTGACAACGAAGAACTGGACGAAGATAGGGGAGGTCGAGACGTATAAGTCTAAGAGGGAAGCTACCCCAAAGTATAAGTGGGAGTGAGGGAGACTCGAAAGACCCCTCACTTCTCCGCGATTTTACCTAAAATAGGCACGGGTTCAACTGGTCTATCTGTGTCCGTTCCCGTGAGGGTTCAAAGAGATTAAGTGATGGATGGAAGAGGGTACAAGGATTTAGATTTCATGGGTCTCTGCCCTTGGTACTCGTTACGAAGAGTTACCAAACATTTTCGAGGTTATTGACCGGGAGCGAACAACAACAAGGGGGACGAAAGTTTTCGGCGGAAGCCTCCGTATATATACCGGTCATAACAAGGCTCAAAAGACGTAAAGGGTACGAAGTGGGGCCAAAGTCACGGATTCTCTCATAATGAATGGAGTTTCCCCCTAAAAGCCTCCGGAGCGGGGTGAGAAGGTCCTGACACGCGGTTATAAAGTCGAAGTCAAAGCAAACTATAAAGTCAAAGTCAAAACGAACTATAAAGTTGATTTCAAACCGAGAACTGCTAGGAAGTCAAAGCTCGGGGTGCAACCCACGATGAACGACCCCGGTCACGTCGTCCATCCCTACCTTTCACTAGCTGCGTGTCAAACCTTTTTTCTTTGATCTCTGTCTTAATTTCAAAATTTCTACTCTGACCACCTGAGTTCTGGAGAACCTAGTTCTCGGTACAGGGAGTCTCGGTATAGTGATAATAAATCACAGAACCGTTCGTCTTTCATAGACAACACGATATCACTTCAGTCGGAGGACCCAGAGGTTAGTACAGAGGGTAAAATAATAAAAAATTGATAGAAACAATAAAAGAACATGTTCCCCACAGTGGATCGACCTCCTGTATCTGGACGTATACGGAACTCTTTCGTAGAACCACACACGTGTTCGTCGTAAGACTTGAACACGACTGGACCGCAAGGTTCCAGATGTGATACAAAAAGGAATCGAATCGTCTCGCACTGCTGGGGTTGATTAGTTGGACTATATGAAGATAAACCCAATACGACATAACGACATAAAACGAAAATCAGAAAAGGACACCACCAAAAGAGTACCGAATCGGTCTCGTTGTCCGCCGACTGATAATATAATTGGGGACGTAGCGTCCTGACAAAGTAAACGAAAGGAGTCTTTCGTGTATACAGACTATCAGGGAAAGATCACGGGACTTTTCAATACCTACAAATTACGGACCAATTAAATTAAGAATCCCGAACTTTTTACTGTTATAAGGAGAAGAGTAAAAGGAAGAAGTAAATGAACGACCTTTATTAAATATTTCTCTTTTAAACGGTATAGACAATAAATACACTGTTATATCAAGTATCAAGTGTGTATCGTTTGTGGGAAAAGGTTGTTGTGTTCTCTGTTGAAATGTGTACCTGGAGTGGTTTACCGGTTATAACTTTAGTCTGACTAATATAAGAATGAGATATGTACCTTGTTGTCTGACCAAGGTTTATCCTTTTCCTCATGCAGGTCCGACATATAACAGTGGGACGAATAAATTGAAGATACGTCTCATGTAGTACTCTTTGCGACCTGACCCTCTTTGTGTTGGACCTCAGTTCTAACGGCCCTCTTTATAGTTATTGGAGTCTATACGTCTACTATGGTGGGAATACCGTCTTTCACTTCTCCTTGATTTTTCGGAGAACTGCTTTCACTTTCTCCTCTCACTTTTTCAACCGAATTTCGAGTTGTAAGTCTTTTGCTTCTAGTACCGTAGGCCAGGGTAGTGAAGTACCCTTTATCTACCCCTTTGTCACCTTTGTCACAGTCTGAAATAAAAACCCCGAGGTTTTAGTGACGTCTACCACTGACGTCGGTACTTTAATTTTCTGTGAATGAGGAACCTTCTTTTCAATACTGGTTAGATCTGTCGTATAAGTTTTCGTCTCTATAATGAAACGGCTGATTCCAGGCAGATCAGTTCCGATACCAAAAAGGTCATCAGTACATACCTACACTCTCAACCTGACACTTCTTTCTACTTGCGGTTTCTTAACTACGAAAACTTGACACCACAACCTCTTCTGAGAACTCTCAGGGAACCTGACGTTCCTCTAGGTTGGTCAGGTAAGACTTCCTCTAGTCGGGACCCTAAAGAAACCTTCCTGACTACGATTTCGACTTTGAGGTCATGAAACCGGTGGAGTACGCTTCTGAACTGAGTGACTTTTTTAGAAACTACGACCCTCACCCACCCCCGTCCTCCTCTTCCCCCTGTTGTCTCCTACTCTACCGACCTACCGTAGTGCCTGAGCTACGTACACTCAGACTCACTTGAGACCTTCTACCACTACCTGTCCCTCCGGACCGTACGACCCTAAGTACCCTAGCGTTTATCAGTCTGTGCTGACTCGCTGATTTGACTTGACTTGTCAGTCGTTTTTGTTCTGGACCTCGACTGACACCGAGTCTAGTAGTCGAGGAATAACGTTTTAAGTCCGAAAACGTAAAACTTCTTTTTTTAGGGGGATGAAAACTTCTATCATTCCTTTTAGTTAACTGGTAAGTCCATACTGGATTTAGTTTAGGGAACACTAACACATCACCTTCACTGTTCATCTAAGTTCCCTAATCTAGACCATGTGTCTCATGGACTTCTTGGTACCTACCTCCAAACATTGTGACATGTCCTCCGTCACTGGTTTTGATAGGGTTTCTTTTTCTTTACGTTCTTCCGTCTCACCAACAGACTCCTCCGGAATGTTTATCGACTCCCTTCTTCTCTTCACTTTCCTTTCCCCTTTCCCCCTTCTATATACGTTGACATTCGTCTCAAGGTTTCTTATCGTTGTCTTCTGTATTCACTTTCACTTCAGTGAGTCATCACCCCTGGGTCACCTGACATCGGATGGTCCGAGGATGTAGGTACCCTAAGAGGTCCTTTCTTATGACCGTACCCAACGGTAAAGGAAGAGGTCCCCTAGAAGGGTCGGGTCCCTAACTTGGGTCCAGAGGACGTAACGTCCGTCTACGAAATGGGAGACTCGGTAGTCCCTTCGGGTCTGTATTCTTCCAGAAGAATTTAATTGTTCCGTTTCTTTATCTCCTTTTGTTATCTTACCCTTTCTGATCTTTAGCTAAGTTTTGTTGACCTCTATAGTTCCCTTGTAAAGTTCGTTCCTACCCGTACTATTTCCTGTCCTTGTAATTCCTGGATTGTTCGTCGTCTCTGATTCTTCTCCACCGTTTTTACGTGTCCTTCTATGTCTTTTTTTTTTTTTCGGAATTACTGGACCTATTGGTGCTACCACACTAGTGAGGGAATCTCGGTCTGTAGGACCTCACACTTCAGTTCACCTGGAATCCTTTATAACGATACTTGTTTCGATCACCTCTACTGTCTTTAGGTCGACTCGATAAAGTTTAGGGTTCTCTACTAGCACAATTTCATAACGTGAGTTACAGTCACTTAAACCTTTTGTCGTTACCGGTGTTCTGACCTTTTCCAGTCAAAAGAAAGGTTGTGGTTTCTTCCCGTTACGGTTTCTTACAAGTCTGATGATGTGTTAACGTAATTAAGGTGTACGATCATTCCATTATGAGTTTTAGGAAGTTCGATCCAAAGTCGTCATGTACTCGGTTCTTGAAGGTCTACATGTTTGACCTAAATCTTTTCCGTCTCCTTAGTCTCTAGTTTAACGGTCGTAGACAACCTAGTATATCTTTCGTTCCCTCAAGGTCTTTTTGAAGATGAAGACCAAGTAACTGATACGTTTTCGGAAACTAACACACGTAGTGTTGTTTAACACCTTTTAGGAATCTACTCTTATGGTCTGGTGGAATGGACGGACATACGTCTTTAGACATACGTCGAGTTCTTCGTTGTAATCTTGGTCCATACCTTGTTACTTCAATTCACTTCACTTTCAACGAGTCAGTACAGGCTGAGAAACGTTAGGGTACCTGATATGTCAGGTACCTTAAGAGCTCCGGTCTTATGGCCTCATCCATCGGAAAGGGAAGAGGTCCCCTAGAAGGACTGGGTCCTTAGATTGGTCCCAGAGGACGTAACGTCCGCCTAGGAAATGGTTGACTCTATAGTCCCTTCGGGTACCTTGTTACCTGACCAAGTTTTAACCCTTTCATGCAGTTCCGACATATAACAATGGGACAAATAATTGAAGATACGTCTCATGTAGTACACTTTACGGTCCGACCTACTGAGTGTTTGACCTTAGTTCTAATGACCCTCTTTATAGTTGTTAGAGTCTATACGTCTACTATGGTGAGTTTACCGTCTTCACTTCTCCTTGATTTCTTGAAGAACTACTCCCATTTTCTCCTCTCACCTTTTCGACCTACCTTTGAGTTGTAAGTTTTTCTGATTCTGGTACCGTAGATCAGGGTACTGAAGTACCGTTTGTCTTCCACTTTTTCACCTTTGTCACGGTTAAAAAAAAAAAATTAGGTTTTAATGACGTCTGTTACTGACGACGGGACTTTACTTTTCTGTGAACGAGGAACCTTCCTTTCGATACTGTTTGGAGTTGTCGTACAATTTTTCGGCTCTGTAGTGAAACGGCTGTTTCCAGGCATGTCAGTTTCGATGCTAAAAAGGTCATCAGTACTTACCTACACTCTCAACTTAGTGTTTCTTCTGACTCGTGGTTTCTTGACTACGAAAGATTAACACCACGAACTCTCAGGGAACCTGACGTTCCTCTAGTTTGACCAGTCAGAATTTCCTTTAGGTGGGACTTATAAGTGACCTTCCTGACGACGACTTCGACTTCGAGGTTATTGAAACCAGTAGACAACGTTACTCGACTGAGAAACCTTTTCTCGGAATACGACCCTTTCAAACTTCCGGTTTCTTCTTCCACCACCGTCTCCTACTCTACCAATTTGTCATAGCGACTGAGTTACCTGTACTCAAACACGTTCGAGGTCTTCTACCACTTCCTATCTCCTCGGCCTACACGACGTCAGGCACCACAGTGTTTCTGAGTCTGTCCTGAATCACTGACTTGTTGCTCATCAAGTGTGTCCTTTTCGTCTTATTTATCAATAAAGGAAAATACATAGTTAAAAGTTGACTCATCGTAGAGGTTGTACTGGTTGATCGATACACACACACACACCATTAATCGAATCTAAATCTGTATAAACTACACAAACCTGAAGACGGTTTATTTCTTACAGGGAGTGATATGGCAAGATGTTCCTAATTCAGTAATCGGTAACGTCAGCGGCTGGAAATTGTGTGGGACTTTCCTCAAGTCCTACTCTATTCCTTCCTCTGTGAGACATGAGACCCTTTTGACCGCCTTCTCCGGAAGTCTATCAAGTTATAAAAGTTTTCTTTTAAAATACTTGGGATTTGGGAACGTAGAAGGGTATGAATCTTTTCGTGATTTTGGTAATTCATTCTGTAGACAAGGAACACTGATCGTCGTTGGAAGACGACTCTACACACGAATCAAAACGTGCATGGGTGAAGTGGTTTTATGTTTATACACTGGAGGGGCGAATGGGAAGACTCGACAAGCAGTCTCGAGAGATCCTTCGACAGAGCGTCCGATAGCAGGGGTGTATTTTGACTTTAAGTGTAGAGAGTGTAACACGTAAAAATAAAATCAACTGTGGAGAATGTCTATGAACCCGAAGGGTCCACCGCGATCGAAGGGTCCGTTTCTTTGACGGATGGTAACGTACTCTGTACTCAGGGACCCAACCCTTCTAGGGGACCAGTTCCCGTACCGTTGGGTGAGGTCATAAGAACGAACCTCTTAGGGGACCTGTCTCCTTAGACCACCTGATGTCAGGTATCCCAGTGTTTCTCAGCTTATGTTGACTTCCCTGAATCGTGCGTGTACGTGTCTATGATGGGAATAAGTATACTTTTAACAGGTTAGAAACCCTGCCGAGAAGTTCGACCGAGGGTTCAGGAGTTTCTATGTAAAAAATACAGTAAATTGTCGTTCTTAGACTCACATTCTTTCCTGGTGTTCCTTTTATTCTTAAAACGTAGTTTCTATAAACCAAACCTAGTCAATTCCGTCTAAAACATCAGATACGAATGGGATAAAATAACCTTTAACTTATAAGAAATTATAACAGTCAAAGTACGGACACATCCACCGTTGTAAATGATTTCTGTTCACTGTAATCTTACACTCAATGTCTTTGAGACGAAATAAAATTCTCTTTAGTCTTCCAACAAACTGTCTAGGAGTGATAGAAAGAACGACCCTTTATTGGTACCGACCAGACTCCTTGACGGCAGACGGAATCCCCTAATTGTCGGTCCGGAACTGTTATTAAACGTCAGAGACCTCGTAGCCTCGACAGACTCAGGTAAATACAAGTTTAGAGAACGGGAATTAACGTCGAAGAGACTGATACATACGTACGGTTTAACGAAGTCACTGATCTGGGACCTAAATTGACAAAACTTCGACGAAAAACATCCCTTTATCTAAAATGACTTTATAAAATTTGTATGTCTCTTTGTTTTTCCGATTGTAATATTTGTTACCTTGTGACCTAGAGATCTGAAGTGTCTAAAACAATAAAACAATATAAACGAAGTCTTATAAAAAATTTTACATAAAATGACTTTATAGTCAAGTCACGTTAGTGAGTCAGCACAGGCTGAGAAACACTGGGGTACTTAACGTCGTGCGGTCCGGAGGGACAGGTAGTGGTTGAGGGCCTCAAGTGAGTCTGAGTGCAGGTAGCTCAGGCACTACGGTAGGTCGGTAGAGTAGGAGCCAGCAGGGGAAGAGGAGGACGGGGGTTAAGGAGGGTCGTAGTCTCAGAAAAGGTCACTCAGTTGAGAAGCGTACTCCACCGGTTTCATGACCTCAAAGTCGAAGTCGTAGTAAGGAAGGTTTCTTGTGGGTCCTGACTAGAGGAAATCTTACCTGACCAACCTAGAGGAACGTCAGGTTCCCTGAGAGTTCTCAGAAGAGGTTGTGGTGTCAAGTTTTCGTAGTTAAGAA